>VZTH01011911.1:338117-361885 GCA_013397815.1 Aleadryas rufinucha | reverse complement strand
GTGTTAAACACTCAATTATGCGATAGAGGGGGATAGATATAAGAAATAAAGTATAGAAAGAGAGAGAGAGGGGGAGGGTTATAGCTACCAACAGCGAGGCGGAGTCCTCGTAGTCCGTCATCGTCCGTGGGGGGATCCCGAAGGGGTCTTCTTCAAGAGTCTCTTTTATAGTCCTTTTGAGAGCGGGGGGCAGATGGCCAGGGGATTACAGCAGCGAGGGGCTCGCAGCCAAGAGCTGAGGAAACAATGCTCATTGTTTTAAGTCAACCAAGTGCACAGAACAGGTACACACACAGTGTGTCCCGCGCCGCTCCTGCCGCTTTTGCAGCAGGATCGATGTGACTCTCTGGCTCGGCGAACAGGTACCAGTTCGCGTTGTGCTCGGCATGCCTCCCACCTCAGCCAGGCCCAGGCTCTGCACAGTCACTCTCCGTAGATGATCGGGAGACAGATGAAGGGTCTTCGGGCCGACTCTGACACAGATTTAGTTGGATGTACCTTTTCTTGTACTGTAATTTTGTAGTTTTGTGTATTTGTAAACTGCATTTGTTCTGCAATCTTTGAAGATTAAAGAACTGTCAGAGTAGTGAGGGACAAAAACAAACATCGCTTGTGAATGTTATCTAAACCCTATATGAAATTTATGCTAACAAGTACACCATAAAATATTGCAATAATAATGAACCCTTCTGAAAAGGATTATGAAAAAGTTAGGGGGACTTAAGCAGTGATAAGAATAGGGATTCTTGCAGTGGTTTCCAATAAGAAATTTCACTGTTGTCAATAAATGTTACATTTGACTCAAATGTAACATTTAAAACTCAAAACCATCTTGGTGTCAATGTGAGATATGTAATAGATGACTGTAGTATAAGAATCGGTAATATACCTTCTCAGACTGCTTGTGACTGAGTATTTATCACAGAACCACAGAATGGTTTTGAAGGGACCTCTGGAGATCATCTGGTCCAAATGCCTTGCTCAATCAGAGCCACCTAAGGCCAGTTGTTCAAACTTGTATCCAGTCAACTTTTGAATATCACCATGGCCTCTCTGGGCAGCCTGTACCAGTGCTCAGTCAACCTCACAGAGAAAAAGTGTTTCCAGATGTTCAGAGGGAATCACATGTGTTTCAGTTTCTGCACATTGACAGTTCTGTTGCTGGGCACCACTGAAAAGAGGCTGGCTCCATCTTTTGTACACCCTTCCATCCCATAATCTATTTATATACATTAATAAAGTCCTCTTCATATATATACATATATATGTATACACACACACATATTTTACATGCCTTATTTGACCATTGAAGCCATTTAAATGAGCGAATTTCAGATGCTAAGAACAATATGATACTTCTGGTAGCTTTTGTAAAACAAAAAATAACCAAACCAAAAAACCAAACCTAGTTATACTTTTTCTTCTTAAAATTCAGAGTTTACTTCTACATTTTTGACAAATGTATTACAAACTAGCTTTCTGCCTACATTTTTTTTTGAATAGCCAAGAGAGCAAAGTTTCGAATAGTATGAAGCTGAAAGAAAATGTTACTGCATCAAAAAAAATTGTGTTGTGCTGGATGTCTGCTTTCTAGAACAACATGAGTTGCCACATAAGAGCTTAAACACGATTTTCCTAAGTTATATACTGAAATGTTTTAAATTACACTTGCATATGACCACTCCTATGTAGACCCAGAAAACCATTTCTGACTGAAATGAAAATACTTTAACACTTTATTTTTTTCATGAAAGGGACTTTAAACAGGTGTGGTCACAAAGCATCCTAAACAAAAAAGAGGCACTGCTCCAGCATCTGCTGCCATCCGCAGATGTGTTTTCTGTGATAACTTAAAATAACATCAGTAAATCATACCTGGCAGCCTAAATTTTCCTATGAACTTTCTCTTTTTCTCTTTCCTATTAACCTCTCTTTTCCTGAGAATGTTGTGTAACGCTCTTTAAACATGACCTTGTTTTCCATTTCTTCCAAGAGACAATAAATTCCTTTACTTTCCAGAATCAAACCTTATATAATTTTTCTGGTCTGTATGACACTGAGTCACACCACAAACTTAGCTCTTCTATGGAAGTTCCTAGTAATGGCAATCCTATGGATTTGCCATTAAGCGGACAAAGAAACTCAATCCTAGTACAAGTTGTGAGTTTTTCTCACATGGATATGGAGACTAAGAACCTGCATCTGATAGATATAATCACCACCAGGTTCACAGTGGAGGGAAGAGCTGAGAGTGGACTGGAAACCATTCATACACAATAGCACAGGGCTGTCTTTCTCTCTTGAGGGGAAGTGTGTATGAGTACAATCACCAGTCACAGGTCAATGTGTCTGAACAGTTTCTGGACCAAAGTTGGCTTGGATGCACCAGATTCGTAGAGCCTAGTCTGCCCCTCTCTACACCTAAGTATAGACGCACCTTAAATCCATCTTCAGTAAAGTTGGATTTTGAACAACTGGAGAAATAGTAATGTTTTCTCCAGTAAATTTCCTATTATTCTATGCTGCTGAGTCAAGCAGGCTTACTTGCTGTTCCAGGCCTTCATCTCAATAGGCACCAGCAAACAGATGTAGAATATGAATCTTTGAGTCAATAGAAAAAGATGTTTCAGTTGTCAACAAGCAGTCATAACAATCATTGAAGTTCAAACCCTTTTATTGAAGTTTTATGCTAAGAGTAATCCAACACATGTTGTTCATAGTGGCTTTGGAATTTTATTTTTCTTAGGCACTTGAAGTTTCAAATTAAATTTATTTATACTTAATTTACATGTGGCATTTGATGGCAAAGTCATGTAGAGGCTCTTTGAGTTCATATGTGACTGAAGCGCCAAACAATCCCCACTCTAAGGAAATGAAGGGCAGCATGTTAGATTAGCTAGAGAAAAGGCTGCTCTGAATGCCAGGGTGGTGCTTGGATAGCATAATAACTCATGTACCCTGTATTTATTACCCCTTTTGATTTCTAAAAGATCTGTTTCCAGGTGTGAGCACACTTGATGTACAAGGACATTGTTAGATGTGCCAGTAAATCAGATATGGCATCATACACTGGACTGGAGGTTGGACACTCAATAAGGGAACATTATCCCTCTTCCAGTCTGCTAAACGGGAAAAGGATCATGACAAAAAATTAACATGTGATTACAGTATCAAAAGCTGCATCCATAAGAAAGCATAATTCTGCTTTTTATAACTTCTAACTGCTTGGCTTTGCAATAATATTCTTTTGAAGTTTGAATATGTGAGTAGTGCACATATGGGATATGCATATTTACCATGCATCATCACAAACACATCTTTTAAACCATTAAAATAATTATGAGGAAATACGTGTAACTGTGTTATGTTCAGCATAGATACCAATGAGTACATGTGGTTTTACAATATTTACAAAGCAGATGCCTTTAGTGTTACATAAACAAGAAACAGTTTGCATCTGTAATGTCACTTGTATACATTTAATGCAACCTGGGGCTTAGTGGGGCTGTCTGTGGAAACACCCCTGTATTAAATCCATCTTTTTACATTCTGGAAAGTATTAAAATTATTTAAACAGAAGAATGGAGTGAAACTGCTCTGTGGCTTATGAGGAACAAATATTGCCATGCTTGGCAACCCAGCTAAGGTTGGAATACCAATACCAACCACAGGCATTCATTTCATCTTCCACAGGACACTTTGCTGAAGAGGAAAGATTGAGAAGTTCTCTTGAGACTAACTTTGTATAATATTTCTTTTAAAAAAGAAATCAGTATAAAACTATGTTATTGTCACAACATGAATGATTTATGATTAATAAATTTGGAATCATCATGGAATCACTACAGCTTTTGAAGTGCCAGTATAAAACTATAGGCATTAGTTTTATAACTAATCATTATCATTAATGATTGTGAGAAAATCATTAAATATTGTGAGAATTTTGTTTAGTCTAAGGGGTAGTGGCTGGCATTAAGATTTTTTCACTGTTTTCAAGTAGAAAGAATTTAAATTGTAAGACACAATTGTAAGATCACCACAAAGCTACATAGGCATTTTTTCCATAGAAAAGCTCTTTATTCCTTCAGGTGTGGGTATTATATTTTCCTATCTATATGGAAAAAGATAAAAAACACTAATCATGAGAATAATAATTACTGCAGGGATATCCTTCAGACAAGGAATTTGTTACCCAGAGCTGTTGCTTCTTTAGTAACACTTAAGTCTTAAGGAAAACTCCCTTTATCCTCTGCTTCCTCCGAAGAGGGGAAGATGAAGGTATAACCTGACTAAAACACAAATGGATTGGATACAACATCATTTTCCCAGGTGTAGGATGAATTTAGTTTAGCACACCTGAAAGAAAGCATTCTATTCTTCATATTATTTAATTTCTGTAAGAACTGGATTAGGGACTGATTGCCTATGCTGTTGCACAGAAAGTTTTGGTGTGGCATCTGTAGTGGGAAAATTGTGATCAGCAGGAAAGAGTAGTCTAGAAGCAGCATCAAACGTCAAACATCAGCCCAAATGCAGACAAAAGAGCACATCTGACTGGCATCTGATACCAATCATTGTCCATACTCTTTTCTCACCCTTCCCCATTACAATGTGACTCATACAGTGCTGGCAAATATAGACTACCTAATTTGATAAGTTTTACTTACTTTTGTAATGGCAATGTTTGTTGTTCAAGGAAACATACTGTTTCCTTTTCATATTGATTTCTTTAAACAAAGAAGACGATACTGTTTTCTCCAACTTTCTGACATTTGCAGTAGATTCTGGCTAATTATTCTTTCAACCCCATAGAAAATGAAAATCATAGACATTTTCCTTTGCCTTCTGAGCTGTGACTCCTTGCAATCATCGTACAGTGCCTAGAACAGAAAATGGCAACATTTCCTTAAAACTGGTGTATTATTCTGTAGAGGCAAATTTCTTTTGACTAGAGAGGTTCTTATGGCAGAGAGTTGACAACACTTTTCCATTATTCTTGTCTTCCACCAAGAAATGTAGTGTGCCAGGACAGACTTTCGATCTTTTGAATGATGAATGTAGCACTAAATATATAAAAATTATAAGTCTCATCTCAGTGGATATGTGTGTATTACTTTTTTTCCATTACACTCTAAAATTAGGAGTCAATAAAGACTTCTACATTTTTCAAAGAGAATGTATATTTTTAAAGAAAACATGACCACTGTATAATTAGAACTGCCAGAATATGCATAAAAGCATAGCTTTTATGTTTATGTTTTTGGTAAACTGTTCAATGAAAAAGAGATTAAATTTCATTTTAATGAACATGCTGACAGCAAACTATGTGACTCATCTGCATGAGTATCTATGAGAAAAAATATGATTTTATACTTCTCAATACCTTTAAAAGTAGAAAAGGTGTTTCTGAAGTGGCACAAATGTTCAATCCACAATAAATATGAAAACTAATTATTTTCTTTATTTTCCTAATTGTGCTGGAAGGGCAAATAAGTAAATGAATGGTTGATACTCATGCTCTGCTTTGCACAGTACTGAGTAATAGAAGAACCTTGCTATGAGCAGCTTATGCTTTGAATAGACTTGATAGATACAACAGTAGGAAGGGGAAGTTGCATATATCTGAGCTGTGCTGTGTGATGTTGGAAAATGTCTCATTGGTCTCGAGACATCCGTTGCACTAGTGGGTTTCAACAGGAGTGAGTACAGGGAAGAAGATAAAGCAGTTTCTGTAAGCAAATTCTGCAAAATGAAGAAAAAAGAGGTATTTGTGGTAATGCCACATTAATCAGGCTTCATCTGAGCCTCAAGGTTTGTCTAGTCTAGCTAAATGAGCTGGAAGCCTCTTGCCTTCAATGGCATATGCAGGAATGATAAAGTCATGATTCACAATTGTTTCACTCCTCTCAGACCAGATACTGAGTAGTGATGATAGTTCAGTTGATGGCAGAGAAGATCTGGCCTGAGTCTAGAGTACAATTCAAATCCATGTTATGGACCTGCAGGAAATCGTTATAACTGTTCTATTATCGTATTTTATAAGCGTCTGACTAACAGTTCATGGTTGATAGCCCTTACCCTTGGGCGAGACTTTGACTTGTCAGATGTCTACTGGAAACGCAACACAGTGAAGAAGGGGGAGTCTAGGAGGCTGCTGGAGTGTATGGAAGATAAATTCCTGACACAGACAGTAAGTGAGCCTGCCAGGAGTGGTTCCCTGCTAGACCTGTTGTTTACAAACAGAGGTAGGATATGTGGTGGTTGGAGGTCGTCTTGGGCATAATGAGACTCAGTATTGGGCCAATCTTGTTTAATAACTTTATCGATGATCTGGATGAGGGGATCAAGTGCACCCTCAGTAAGTTTGCAGACAATATTAAGTTGAGTGGGAGTGTTGATCTGCTGGAGGGTTGGAAGGCTCTGTAGGAGGATCTGGACAGGCTGCATCGATGGGTCAAGGCCAACTGTGTGAGGTTCAACAAGGCCAAGGGCTGGGTCCTGCCCTTGGATCACAGCGACCCCAGGCTGTGCTACAGGCTGTGCAGAGTGCCTGGAAAAGCTGCCCAGTGGAAAAGGACCTGGGGGTGCTGGTCAACACCAGCTGAATGTGAGCCAGTGTTTGTGCCTAGGTGGCCCAGAAGGCCAATGGCATCCTGGCCAGTATCAGCAACAGTGTGGCCAGCAGGACCAGGGCAGTGATTGTCCCTCTGTAATTGGCACTGGTGAGGCCACATGTCTGATTCTGTGTCCAGTTCTGAGCCACTCACTGCAAGAAAGACATTGAGGTGCTGGAGCGAGTCTGGAGAAGGGCAATGGAACTGGTGAAGGGTCTGGAGCACAAGTCCTGTGAAGAGCAGCTGAGGGAGCTAGGGTTGTTTATGCTGGAGAAAAGGAGGCTCGGGGGGGACCTTATTGCTCTCTACAACTCTCTGAAAGGAGGCTGTAGCCAGGTGGGGGTCAGTCCCTTCTCCCAGGCAGCCAATAACAGGACAGGGGGAAATGTTCTCATGTTGCACCAGAGGATGTTCAGGTTGGACATCAGTATAAATTTTTTCACTGAAAGGGTGGTTAAGAATTGGAAGGAACTGCCCAGGCAAGTGGTGGAGTGACCATCCTTGGAAGTGTTCAAGAAATGACAGGACATTTCACGAGGCACTTAGTACTGCGGTTTAACTGACATGGTGGTGTTCAGTCAAAAGTAGGACTCAAAGATCTTGGAGGTCTTTTCCAACCTTAATGATTCCATGATTCTATGGTAATTCAATGTACACATGCTTTTCCCTCTCTTTAGGCTTATTTCATGTGGTAAAAGTAAAACCATCTCTAGAGAAAGATTATATAACAGATCGTTTCTCTAGAGTTGTTACATATAGGGAGAGCAGAAGTGAGAACTGGGAAAGCAGTAAAAGCATAATGATGTCTTTAGTCCTCTTCTCATGAGCAACCCAAAATCTTAGCTACCTATTTAAGCATGATTTTCTCTAGATGTTGCCATATTATTTTTCAACCATGGTCTTTGGAAAATGCAGCCATAGAATATTCAGAAATGAAGCTGGTGTTATTCAAGTTAAATTAAAAGCGTATGCATGAGTCACACCTTGAGTAGCAAGTTAATTTAATCAGTAACAACATGTTAAAAATATTTTAGTGAATAGTTAGCTCAGTTCCTTCTTTTCATACCCTTATGTTAAATCAAAATACTGGCAGCATTAAATCTTTTAATCTTTTAATCTCTGTGATTTATGGAGTTGTTGCTGTCCGATATGGAGACCATGTCCCAAAATCTTGAGAACTTTGCATTTCCTCAAGTTCTCCATCTTTTACTAAGACAAGACTTGGATGATGTCAGTGGAACTGTTCATTAGGGTAGGCCTGTAGTCCTCAAGGCTTTGTAAAACCTGGACTTGGTTAGCATACTGATGAAAGTAATCCCTTCCAAGAACAAATGGAGACCTCCAACATAAGTAAAGCAAGTACACTTTTACTCTTGGAATTCATACATGTATATCTGGTGGATTTGCTACCAAGAAATTTACTAGGTTATTAAACATCAGATTCAATTACTTTAAAAGTCTGACAATTGCTCCCAGGAATTAACATATATTTTAACCCAGCACAAATTAATTCTTTAAAAAGAAGTTAAAAGGAGAACATATTTCATTTTAAAAGCATGTTGTATTATCAATTATTAGTTTTCAGAAACCAAAAATACTGCTATTTTTGTTAAATAGGGCAATATTTCAGAGTAATTTCTTCATTCTGTACTTCAGCCAGAACCTCTTCTTGCTTTCAATCAGAGAATCACACCTTTATAAACAATAGCATTCTCAAAGGATGTTTTCATAAGTTGCCTGATTTAGTTTTAACACCTTGCCCTGTTTTACTTGCCTACAGATATGAACTTATATCCTCTCCTATGGAGTTGAAGACTTTTGCTTTCTTTACCTCAAAATGAACATTTTGTTATTTATATAAGGTAGAGCTATTTCTAAGATGCGGAAAAGCTGACAAAGAATGTAATCCAATAATGAAACATAAATTTGGAAGAGAAATAGAACTTCAAATTCCGGCTCCAAAATAAACACAACAGGGATCTTAGCCTGCTCCTCATATTTGAAGTCCCTAGTCATTACACTGCTTTTTATTTATGATTTTGAAAAAAAAAAAAAGACATACTCAAGTGTCTTTAGCAGAGATGCAGAGATACCAAAATAGTCACGATATTAGAGCACATGAAATTAAAGGAGGGTTCGAGGAAGCTGATTTTGTTCATCCTGGAGTGGAGGCTTTGGAGGAAATCTTATTGATGTCTACAACTACCTGGTAAGATGATGCAAAGAGAATAGACCCAGACTCTTCTTATGGAAGAGAATGCACAGACAAGATGAGAGAAAAAACTCAGAAGATGGAAATTTTGCATTGAATATAAGGGAGAAAAAAAATTTCCCTGAGAATTTTCAGGCTCTGGACCAGTCTGACCAGAGACAATTTTGTTCCCTGGAGATATTCAAAACCCAAATGAACAAGGCCCTCAGAAGCCTAATCTGGCTGAGCCTGTCTTGAGCAGGTTGTTAGACAAGATGATCTTCATAGATCCCTTCCAACCTCGGTGATTTTATGGCTCTCTGGAAAAGAAATTACAATAGAATTGAGGAAAAAAAATCTACTGAAAAAATGTTTCACTGAAGTATCCCTGCTCCTCCTATTGAGATACTAAAAAATATGGAAGAGACAGATGTGTTTTATGAATTGACTAAACCCTTCTTTCCACAATATTAATTCAGTCAAGATTTTTTTTTAAAAATTTAAATAAAGTGAATTTATTCTTCCTGGAAACACTATCTTATTTGCTTTTTCAGATAAATGTGAAATTAAGTCATGAAATATACAGTTCTTAACCAAAAATTCTTAAATAGTTGCACATTAGTTTGGTATTTCAGATCAGGTTTATGCCTTGACGTGTAAAGTCTATTTTAGTATGTTTACACACTTGCTATGTCCTAGAACTCTGTCATTCCATGATGTCTACCACATATGTGTAATTCTTTTTTGTTCAGGTTTTAATGTATTTTTCTCCATATCAAGCACAAAAAAATGCAATATAGATAAAACCAATGAAAATGAAATGCCTAGGCCAAAGCTTTCATCAAATGTCAGCAATTTATGGAGACCAAGTTGAAAGTGAACATAGACAGAATTATGAAAAAGTAGCATTTTTATTGGAGTATTTAAAACTATTGAAGCCGACATTCCTTCACTCTGGTGGAAGTGGATTCCTTCCCAACTCTTATTTTAGTAACAGATTTTTCATCCAGCAATATTAAAATAACTCCACACCTCACAAATCCTCTGCATCAGAATTCTTGCCCTCCTCCTCTTTCCTGGCATCAGCAATGTACTGTTTTCTCTACTGAGATTGGGATCTACTTAGAGAAAAAGAAAGGGAGACTTCATTCACTCCCTGAATTTTCATTTGAGTGATCCCAAATTCTTATTCAAGTACTGATTTATAAAAGCTGGGAGGGGGGAAAGAGATACAACAATTTATAGAATTAGATAATGCCTTTACAATATGTGCACATCATATGAAATCAGCACTATGTTGCACAGCAGACCTTCCCCCATTGCCAGATAACTGAAGCAGGGGGCCATTTATATTCTTACTGAGGTCGTGGATGTGATCATCATCTAATGTAGAGCTATCTAGTCTACCTGTAAATCCTGTAGGCTGCTGAGGGATTTAAGAGTGATGCAGAGGACAGCAGTTTTGTGCATAATTTTTGAGAGCATCTGAGTGCATCTCAGACTAATTGAGCTTAGAGGTAAAGCTATTTTTTCAAGAGCTGGATGTCTTTAAATCTAAATATATTTTCATTCTTGCAAAATTACTAAATTTAATCTGAATTCACTGATTAGTTGTGAATAAATTTGTTTTGCATGTCTGCATCCACATAATTTTCTCACTTTTCTCTCTCAAAAACACTTGCAGTTTTCTATGTTAAATATTATGAATTACTGTCTGCAATTGCATTTTATTTGTCCTAGCTTAAGTCTGACTGGAAAGCATTCCTCAGACAAAAGTGTGAGAAATATATAAACTTGATATATAAACCCTGGACACTTGAAAAAATATCCATACCTGCCCAGCTCAGCATCCACTGGTTTTACACAGTAACAGCGTTTGTATGATCTGTGTACATCATGAAAGCTGGCACTGTAGAAGACAGTGCAGGCAGAAGTGTCCTCTGTGACGTTCAAGGTTGTCTGGCATACAGTAAGAGAGCTTGGTGGCATAAGGCAGGAATTCACATTTACAGCTTGAAGGTCAAAGAAAAATGTCATGCTTATTTTAGCTCTTAAGGTAATAAAACCTCAAAGTACTTATTTCTTGCTATTATTTAAAGGAAATTGGGGATATCTAGATGTACACGTCTGAATTTGATCAGATGAATTTGACTTGTGTGTAATGATGAATGCTTTTTAAAGTGGGTGTAAAAACATCACAGAAAAGGAGATAATTTTTTCTCTTAGAATGGCATATAGCCTGGTTGTAAAGGTATTGTCTTGAAATGAGTTCAAAAATGAAGTATCTGGACCAATTTTTCCAAGTATGAGTGAAAAGTCTAACCTTGAACTAGTGACTAAAAGGGAGAGAAAGAGAACAGCAGCGGCTTAAGGAATTTTTATTTTGTGAATCCTCCCTTTTTTGTTTTACTTAGAATATATGAAACCTTTCATCTCAGGCCAATGTGTTGTATTGTATTAAACTATTTTTACTACATTTTCATTTCAGCAAGGATGAGAAGCAAAAAATATTCATAGTTTGATCCAAACTTTTTTTTAATCTTGGCTATTAAACAGAGAAAGCATCTATTCAAACAACCTTAAAGCCCTGATACTGATTTCATACCTGACTAAATCAGGAATCCCTCCAATAAGGTTACTTGGGTATGCTGGTATAAAATGGTGCTATATAAATGAAATCAGAATCAGGCGTTGATAGCAGCCCCATGTAGAAGAAGCATGCTGAAACCTCATCTTGTCAGAAGGAAATGACCAGAAAACCTCATACCAAGAAGGTATTCCAACAGAATTGAACTGTTCCAGACCAGTTCCCATGTGTAAACATTCTTTCCAAAAAAAAAAAAAGGTGGCTTTATTTCAGGCTAAAGCTAAATCAGCTAAGATGATTCTAGTTTTATTTGCAAATCAGTTATTTGGGATTGAAGTATTTTTTGAATAGTGCCACAGAATCAGCAAATCACAGACTGGTTTGGGGACAAAGGGACCTTAAAAGTCATCTAGTTCCAACCTCCCTGCTGTGGGCAGGGACACTTTTCACTAGATCAGGTTGCTCAAAGCCCCATCTAGCCTGGCCTTGGACACTTCCAGGAATGGGAGATCCACAGTGTCTCTGGACAACTTGTTCCAGTGCTTCACCACCCTCACAGGTAAGAATTTCTTTTTAATATCTAATATGCAATCTACCTTCTTTCAGTTTAAAGCCTTTACCCTTTGTCTCATCACTACATGCCCTTGTATAAGTCCCTCTCTGACTTGCTTGTAGGCCCCCTTTAGGTACTGAAAGGCTTCTGTAAGGGCTCCTTGGAGCCTGCTCTTCTTCAGGCTACACAACCCCAACTCTCTCAGTCTTCAGAGCAGAGGTGCTTCCACCCCCGAACATCTTCATGAGCCTCCTCTGGACCTGCTTCAACAGGTCCATGTCTTTGTTGTGTTGGGAGCCCAAGAGATAGGCACATTCCTAGTGGGGTCTCATGAGAGCAGAGTAGAGGGGCAGAATCATCTCCCTTGGCCTGGTAGCCACACTGCTTTTGATGTAGCCAGGATATGTCTGGGCTGCAAGGACGTGTTGCTGGGTCATGTTGAGCTCCTCCACCAACAGCCCAGGCTCCTTTTCTTCAGGGCTACTCTCAATCCACTAATTTTCCAGCCTATATTTGTGCTCAGGACTTCCCCAACCCATGTACAGGACCCTTGCACTTGGCCTTCATGAGGTTCACACAGGCCACTTCTCCAGCCTGTCTCTGGATGGCATCCCTTTCTTCCAGTGTGTTGACTTCACCACGCAGCTCAGTGTTGTCATTTGAGGGTGACACTGTAACAGGCTTTGCAGAGAGGTTGTGGAATCTCCTTCTCCAGAGATAGTCGAAACCTGCCTGGGTGAAATCCTGTGCAACGTGCTCTTGGTGAACCTACTTTACAGGGGGTTGGACTAGATGAACTGCAGATGTCCCTTCTAACCCGAACCATTCCGTGGACAAACTTGCTGAGAGTTCTCTCAATCCTACTGTTCATGTCACCAACAAAGACGTTAAACAGTGCCGTTCCTAATACCAGCCCCTGATGAATGCCACTCATCACTGCTTTCCTTTTGGACATCGAGCTGTTAACCACAAGTCTCAGAGTGTGACCACCCAGCCCATTTCTTATCCACCAAGCCCTCTAGTCAGAAAATCCATGTCTCTCCAGTTTAGAGACACGGATGACATGCAGGACAGTGTCAAATGCTTTGCACAAGTCCAGGTAGATGATGTCAGTTGCCCTTCTGTCCACCAATTCTGTAACCACATCATGGAAGGCCACCAAATTTGTTAGGCACAATTTGCCCTCAGTGAAACCATACTGGCTGTCACCAATCATCTCATTTTCCATGTGTCTAAGAATAGTTTCCAGGAAGAGCTGCTCCATGATCCTGCCAAGCACCGTGATCAGACTGGCCTTTAGATACCTTTTTCCCTTTTTTAAAAATGAAGGCTATGTTACCATTTTCCCAGATTGTGAGAACCTCACCAGGCTACCAAGACTTCTCAAATATGATGGATAGTGGCTTAGTCACTTCATTTCCCATTTCCCTTGGGACACACAGTTGCATCTCATCAGGTTCTATGGACTAGTGCACCTTCAGGTTCCTTAGGTGGTCCTAGAATTGATCTTCTCCTGCACAGGGCAGTGCTTCATTCTCCCAGTCCCTGCCTTGCCTTCTGCAATGTGGGTGGTGTGGCTGGAGCGTTTGTGAAGACTAAGGGAGAAAAGTCATTCAATACCTCAGCCTTGTCCACCTGGGTAACCAGGCCTCCTGTTTCCTTCCAGAAGGAGACCACATTTTCTCCTGTCTTCCTTTTATCACTGAGATACCTATAGAAACTTTTCTTATTGTCATTGACATCCCTGCTGAGATCTAATACTCTCAGGGTCTTTAGCTTCCCTAACCCAATCCCCGGCTGCTTTGAGCAATTTTTTCTGCATTCATCCCAGGCTACCTGCCTCTGCTTCCACCCTCTGTAGGCTTTCTTTGTGTGCTGTTTGTCACAAACTTCTTGTTTATGTGTATGTCAGGCCTCTTGGCAGTTTTGCTTGACTTCCTTTTCATTGGATTCATTGTTCCCGAGCTTGGAGGAGGTGATCCTTGAATATTAACTAGATTTCTTGGGCCCCTCTCCCCCAAGGTCTTTATCCCATGGTAATTTACCAAGCAGATTCCTGAAGAGGCCAAAGTCTGTTCTCTTCAAGTCCAGAGTAGTGAGTGTGCTGTGCACCTTCCTTACTGCTCTAAGGGCTTTGAACTCCTCCATTTCATATCCTCACGGGAGCCATTAAGTAACGGTTATTTTGAAGTAGTTATTTCAGATGGTCTGACAGCTACCAAAGCAACCCTTATTCAGTGCACATTCCTTTCCTTTTTCAGTGGGTGAGCATCTCAGCTTCTCCCTGTTCTATTTTCTTCTTTCTAGCAATTTCCCCCCATCCCTTACTTGTTTTAGATTACTTTTCCTCATCAGCTTCTTCTAAGTCTTAATTATAGAAAGAATTCTACAAGATTTTTATTTCACATTCAAGGCAACTTGTACAATCGAAAGAAACAAAATCTGTGAGAACAGACAAATAGAAAGAAAAAGATATTGCTTAGTTAGCTTAATGATGTCAGTGTCAAAAATATGAGGAGCAGTGACAAGGCTAGATAAAGCAATGTTCTGTTTTGAAGGTTTGGTCTGATATATGATCCTTCAGGAAAAAAAAAAGGATTTAAACAGAAAATAAAGTTCAGATGACACAGATGGAGCATAAACCACAATGCATTGTTTCTTTCTAATTTTGGGACATTGAACTCATAGCTACGTCTTCCCAATAACAGGGAAAATGTGGAAAATTACCGTGATCATGTATTCCTCGTTGATGAAGACTTCAAACCCATTTTGGAAGGAGTTGTGGGAATATAGAACCGGAAGAATCTGAAAAACAAGACATAAATGAATGACTAGCAGCTGACTAGAATAATGAGACAAGCTGTATGAATTCAGATTAAAGGTCTGTTTTGCTTAGTAGCCTTTCTCCACCAATGGCCTTTTGAATGGGTTTTCTCTCTCCTTAAGGTCTCTGTTCATGTTCCACAGCCTTCTTTAGATCCTGACTGATGATGGATCCTTAGCTTTTTTACTGGAAGAAAAGCAGCCAGTTTGCCCTCAATGCCATTCATCATCACATAGACCTTTCTCATATCACCAGTGACTTGTAATCACAGACTGGCAGTCTGTGTTGCAAAACCAATCAGCAGCAGGAACCCCATATAGCTACAAAGATAATGTTTCCTTCTTTATGTTTAAGTTGGCCTCAAACATCACTTCAGGGGGGCCAGGGGGGAAAGCTCCTGTCATAGTATGAAGTCAGACAATGAAGAAGAAATCTCTCTCCAGAACTTGAATTTCCCTGAGTTTTGCTAGTATTTCTTGCACCTGGAGTGTTTCATACCTTGTTTCTTTTGTCTTTCATGTGATCTCATGTCACGTAATGCACCTTTCCTGATTAATAATAATCACTAGAAGATATTTCTTTCTCACAGCGTCTTTTTTTACTGGCTCTGAAACAATATGTGTGGGGCAGGGAATACTCCTCGTTACTTTTTATTATATGATTAGGGACACTGGTCACCCTACACTTTCTGATCACGGCCTTAAAGGACAAAGTTAATATAGAAAAAATATTCATTTACAAGAAGCAGATTTTATAAAACACAGCAGAGCAAATGAAAAATAGCAAAAGAAAACAGCATTGGAGGCCTCTTTCACAAAAAAAAAAGCTTAAGGAGAAACTATAACAAGATAAGGAAAAAAATCACTGATTCAACTCTGACTGAGAACAACTAGGATGGTATATATGCTAAACCTTTCTATCTTCCTTAAGTTTGTAAGAAGCAGATGTTTTCTTCCACAGCAATGGTGTAAGAACAGTTCACTGTCTCAGCACTCAACCTCTACACAAGTTTATAATTTGCTAGAAAGCAGTTACTGTATTAAATTATCCACTTTCTAACAAATTTTTGTATTTTCACTAAAATACAAAAAATATAATAAACTTTTGAAAAGGTATTGACATTAATACAGCTTTCTTTTGTTCTAGAAATAAAGACAATCAGAAATGTTTTCAGGCATATCAATTAAGATTTCTTGAGACACAGAAAGGAAAATCTCAGAAAACCTCTTTTACACATTTTAATTTTAACCTAAAAAGAAACAGTTAAAAACATTCTTATAGGTTTGGGTTTGTTTTTTGTTTGTGTTTTTTTTTTTTTTTAATTTCACAGAGCTATCAGGTGATGCTAGCATACATTCTTGAAGTATCCTCAAATCACACTAATTTACACCAGCTGACAAGATGATCCAGTGTTCTGGAAATCTCGTTCAACTTTTTCATGTCCACAGCACAGATTTTTCCACAAAAATACATTTTCTTGACATTCTCTAGGCCTTCAATATACCTAAAAATAGAAGCAAAATCACACATTCAGACTTTATGATAATATCTATTCTGGTAATTTTAAGAAAAATAAGTACGCATTAATTGTTCCCTTCAGTTGCCAACTTGAGATTTCATGAACAAATTACAATATAAATATACCCTATTTAGCACCTTGTTGTTTCCATGGCATGAAGATTTATGGATGTCATCAGAGCGAGGATTGTTGTGGTAACATTGTTCTGAAACAGACTTTATACAACCATTTCAGTTTTGGAGTTCTCCCACATTAGCTGGGCCTCAAAACTTTAATGCACAGAGTAATCAGTGGAAAAGAAGTTAGAGATGTATGTTGGCTTCTCCTAGTTCGTATGAACCTGGTATTTATAAAATCCTTTGTTTTTCAGCAGAGATGCCTTCCCAGCAGTCAATCTATCCTCATACTGGAAAAGAAAAAATCCACAATCCAAATGCATTGGCATTGTCGTCTCTCTTCAACAATTGAATAGGGTGTGTTACTTAAAAATTCCGTTAAATTGCTAGAATTTATAAAGGCCAGTGTTTTCTTAATCAACATTATCAGTTTCTGTTCCAGGCTGTCAGCAAGTAGCTAAGTAAAAGTTATTTCATGCTGGTAGCAATGGTGTTTCGTAGGGGCAAGTGGCTGGGGCAGCTACACGACCTTTGATTTCTTCATGGAACAGAGAAGTGAATAACAAAAGCTTATTTAAGGACTACATTTGTCCCTTCAATGGTCAGCAGCTTCTGCCATCATTGACAACAATTTTTTATCCAAAATATTGTCCACAGTGCCTCAAAGTGCTTTTTAAAAACCTGTGGGCATTTTGGTGTGAATATGCCTGTAGCACAGTAAAATTAGTTTCAGTAGTGCTGGAAAACTGGAAATTAATTGAACTCTTATATGAATGGATGCAGGGTTTCTCAGTGAAATGAAGCAACCTATTTTCCTTATTTCTAATGAATGTAAATAAGTTCTCTTTGTGTTGTACAATTTCTATTATGTCGAGTGCATGTTAATGAACAGTGTGGTTTCTATTGAGTCATGAATTAGAAGAGCGCTTTTTCTTCACTTTAAAATTTTCTTTTTCCAGAGTCAGTCACAGGCTAGTTTGTGTTTGAACTTTCTCTAGAGTTTACCAGATGTTCTGTTTGGATTCCATGTTACTGTGTTGTGTTCATTGGAGTTCACAGATGGGCTTTTCACTGAACTAATGAAAACATAATGAAATCCATATATATATTTAAGAATACAATATAAGATAATGCTTTCTGTTGCTGTTTGTCATTCATGCTTAAATTGGCAGGACAAATGCAAGCCTCTAAGAGACACTGTGAGTTTGCAAGCAGCCAGAAGATTTTTCTTGTCTTCTTTCCTACTATGTGCCCCTTGCTATCTTGTGGTAGCAGATAACTCCACTTTCAATGGTGCCTAGGTTTTGGTTCTATTTCAGCTAGTAAAATAGGAAAGCAGAGGGTCAGATAAGAGGTGTGTTCAAAAGCATGTGTCAACAGAGTTGGTTAAACTGGAGGGTGCCTGATTTCAGGAACAGAAATCAGTAAGGAACTGAAAGAAAACCCCAACAAACCCCAAAGATTTTTATCAGTTTCTGTTAAATAGCAGTAGTGGACAGATAACCCCAAACACTGTACTTCCTGCTGTTGGGGGTGTGAGTACCTGACAGGAACAGAGGGTTTTGCAATATGAAGTCTAACCGGAAGCCAGTTCCAAATGTTGTTCCCCAGAGGCTGATAGTGTTCAATGCATGCAAGGATGGAATACATCCTCTGCAAGTTTGTGGGCAGTATATATCATGGGGAGCAGCCAGCATGGAGGAGCTGAAGACAGACAGATCTGGAGAGGCTAAAGAAACGGGCAGAGAAGAACCTCATGTAGTTAAAAAGAAAATAGGAGGTCCTGCATCTGGGATAGAATAACCTCAGCAGTGCAGGGTGAGATCTGCCTGGGGAAAAAAGAAGCTTTATAGATGTCCTGGGTTCCCAGCAGTCAGCAAGTCAAGCACTAAGCAGTGGTCAACATTTACAATGACAAAGGCTAATGTAATACTGAGCTGTGTGAGCAAGAGTGTACCTAGCAGGTGGCAAAAATTATTTGCTTATTTCCATCTTGTCAGCCCTTGTGAGCTACTTCTAGAAGCGTCCAGGTTTGGACTCCTCAGAGCAAAAAAGACATTGGCAAACTGGAGGGTCCAGGGCAAGGCAACAGTGCAGATTAGGAGGTGTGACACATACAGAGGGATTGAAACAGCTGGATTTATGCTTCTTTGAAGAAGACAACTTTAAAGGAGAAATCTTAATGCTGACCTCATCTATCTAAGTGGAGATTTATAGAAAAGAAAAAGCCAGACTCTTCTTGAAAGTGCATAGCAAAATAATGAGGGACATATCTCAAATTCCAGTTAGCTATTGGTAAATAATTTTTTACATTATATTCAAGAGCTGAAATGGATCATCTATAGAGGTTTTAGAACCTCCATCCTTAAAGACAGTTGCAATGCAATTGGAGGTGACTGGGCAACCTGGTCCAATTAGGTGGATTCAGCTGCAAATCTGGACCTGCTTCAGAACTTCTTATTGGATCCTATCATAATGATTCTGTGATTAAGTTTGGGTCTTTTTAATGCCTCGTAGTGACACTCTCCTTTTTACAAGAAAATATTTATACTGAGAAAATAATGATTAAAGTCATTATTAGTAATTTTACTCTCCTCTATCTCTAGAGGTACTTTGAATCCTCCTTATGGAGGAAGGCAGTGTTTTGAAAGCAGACTAATGACTTTAGGTTTGAAACAGAAGATTCTTTCAACATGAAAGTCTTCAGAAAATTCTGGAACAGAATACTCACAAACTATCCAAGTAATGCAAATGGTGGGTCCTGTAATCATATTGAAAAGAACACATCACTTCATTTCTAAAATACTCACCTATCAATTGTATTATCTTTTCACTAATGGTAATAGAAATTTCTGCATGTAATCTTGGGATTGTGACCCTGTAACATAGAGCTGCAGCTGTTTTTCTTTGCTCTATTACTGAAGATGGACTGTGGGCAGAAAAAAACCAATTATATCACTTTCTTGCCTCAGAATAAAAAAAAAAGAATTTTTTTCTTCTAGGAAGATATACTTGAGAAAATTTTGTAACAGATAGTTTTCCCACAGGAAAATGGGGATTTATGAGCACCTGGCTTCCTAGCTTCTTGGCAGCTCATAAGACACAGTCTTATAGAGCAGCTCCTTGTAGTTCCCTAGTCCTGTGACATCCTCAGGCAGATGTAGGCAGCCATGGCCCAAGGCGCTTCCCAGCTCCCAGGCTCCAGTGCTCCTCTGCAGGCTGTTATAGAGAGAGGCAGCCTGGAGAGCACAACGGATTTCAGAAACATGGACCTGTTCCTGTAGTGAAAACAGACTTTGGCTTTTCATCCCCCCCCCCCCCCCCCCGCAAACTTTTCAAAACATAAAATCTTTTGCTGAAATTAAGTTAAGCTTCCCAGCCAGGTGGGTATCTCTGCTGAAGATCCATCCAGTCTTGACTAAGCTTTTCAGTCTGGTCACAGGGAATGTAGTAGTGGCTGTGTAACTTAGGAACACTCTCCTAAGGCACAGCTGTCTTCAGATTTTCCAAAGAAATGGGCAGTGAGCATCCCAAAGATGGTACAGGTGTCAGAAATCTGCTTTCTCTTATTTTTTTAAAAAACTAATGACTTCATAATACATTCATCCAGCACTGACTTATGGAAAGACAAGACAACCTGAGAAAAATCATGAAAGTGAATGAATACTACAGTTGTGTTGCATTCCCTGAAGAAAACACATGTTCTCTGTGTTCTCTGCTCATGGAAGTGTGTCTTGGGGAAGTGAGCATATTTGACTCCATCCATATATCAGTGGCTGCACCTGTACTTCAAAATGTTTGTTACTTTACATTATACCAAGAGTAGCTTTTGGAAATTATTAGGCAGTATAATATATAGTGCAGGTGATACTAAATATGATTAACATTTGAATCGTTGCAGTCTGACAAGAAGAATTGCCGTAATGAAGAGATAAAGAAGTGCAATACATAAATCAAGTTCAAACATCAAAACTTTTAGATCTTGGCCCCGTCTAAAGGGAACATGTGTTATTCATACATCTTTGAATTACAGACGTGTTTCCACACCTCTGAGAAAACAGATGACATTCCCATACCCAGTTCAAATTATAGTATATATTTTTGTCTTTGAGCAGGGCTTTACTTCGATTTGCCTACAGCATTTTTCCTCTTTCTTTGCATTTGTTTTCCATGTTTGGTATGTAAGTTATTAGGGCCAATGCTGGAAAAGGACCCAGACAAGTACTAGACAAGTGGAGATAAGAGCTTCTTCCCTGAAAAACTGATCCTCTAAAAAGATGGAATAAAAAATCCCTCATAAAACAAAGATATGACTGAGCAATGGAGCATGAGAGCAGATCAGTTTCAAACACCCAATTTCAATG
The DNA here is from genome assembly GCA_013397815.1 of Aleadryas rufinucha. Taxonomy (NCBI): domain Eukaryota; kingdom Metazoa; phylum Chordata; class Aves; order Passeriformes; genus Aleadryas; species Aleadryas rufinucha. Next base: position 341,117 of record VZTH01011911.1, on the reverse strand, counting down.
CATTAACTGATTTGCTCTTGATTTTGTGCTTTACATTGCAAAACAAGGTTCACTGGAACCACCTCCAAAGTGCTTTGTTATCTGGAAGATGGTGGAAGGTGTTGGAGGTGAAGAAAGGCAGGAAAAAGAACAGAGCACAAGGGCTGGCATGCTGAGTGGGGAATCTACAGGGGTAACAGTGCCTGAAGGTCCCTGCTGAAGATGACTTCCTCATTGTCTATTCCAGTTTATTTCCTGAAAGTTGTCTGATTGGACAGGAGAGGAACTGCATGAGACATAGTCCAGTAGAATTTGTTCTCAGGATCTGCATTCAGGCCAAAGAAGGTATTTTTAACTATTCAGGAGCTGCTAATGCGGATGTTCTGGCTTCCAGGGCAGAGAATCACCACAGAGAATAGCCAAGTTTGGCTCCCCTGCTGCCCGAAACAGTGTGGTTCCTTCATGGGCCACTGATTTGCCCCTCTCAGGCATTTGTGAGGGTCCTGAGAAGGTACAGAGGGGTAGTGTATCCACTCCAGAAACCCCTGCAAACCTGGAAGAACATTATGTCAAAGTGGCTGATGGCTGAGGTCTCACCTATGTCACTTGGCACTGCGGATTCAGGAGTGCCTGCTGTCTGCCATTAGTCCGCCATTGCCTCAGGGCTGAAGTACTTCAATGTCAGCAGCTCCATGGCTTTATGTTGGCTTCCTTATCCGGATGTGCTGAGTAATCCACAGCAGCCTCACACTTCCAGCTCCGACATGGCAGTGAACTGCCCAATTAGCAAAGAGTAAATGCACCGCTCTCTTTGGTGCTTCTACTGAGAGCAGAAGCACGTGATATCTCAGGGGAAGAGGCACTCTGATTGCTGTACCTCTACACCTCATGCTGATATTATTCCTGGAGAAGTGCACCACGATGGGCCCCTGGCCTGAACAGGACCATGTCATTCCCTTAATCTCCTGGCTGAAATTAATGCCAGCTCTGCCTTTCTCTTTACCATGCAAACTATAAGCCTGAAGGACCAGAAAAAGAAAATCCTCCATTACTGTACTTCTTTTCCTCTCAGAAAAGAAACAAAACCTAAGCACTATGGGGCATGCTTGCATACATTGTCTGCCAATCGAAAGCATTTTAGAGAACCCCATAAATCATTAAGTTACACAGAAAATATGGACAGTTTGATGCTATGTCTCCAACTGCAAATTTTTTTCTGTATGTATAATTCCTTCATGGCAATTACATGAACGTGAAAACAGAAACAATCATCATTAGATAAGATTTAAAATTTCAGGATTAATCAGCTCCTATTTATGGCCCTTTAAAAGCATTTGGACTGCCTTCTCTTTTTTGATTTATTTTTACTTCCTTAAAAAAATCAGCTGTGATATTTTCCACACAAAGCAGTGGCAGAGCGGTGCCCATGGTTAATCTTCTATTCTTGGTCATTGTGTTTGCTGGCTCCCAGCTCACTTGGAGCCAGCTTGCTGGCTGGCCTAATGGTCCAGACCTGCGTCCTCTCCTTATGGTGGCTGTACCTCACACACCCTCAGAGCTCTCAGAAAGCATGCCAGAGAAGTGGTTGTCCTTCAGAAAAGCTTATCAGAAATGGATTTTAAGGAGAAAGATGAATCTGTACTTCCCTGGTCTTAAAAGGAAGGCAGTGACCTCTCTGTTTCTCAGCTCAAGCACAAATCAGTGTCTGTTTCAGCACTGATGCTGTCATTTGAGAGAGGCTTGGGCAGTGCAATCAAATGAACCCTAAAATATATTTTCCTTTGAAAGGAATATATTTTCCAAAGTCCAAGATTTGGACTTTGAAAATATGCATATTGAGAAATTAGTCTGACCATGTGCCAATTCACCATTATACAGAGACACATCCAGAAATTCACAATTATGAGTCTGTGAGGATTTGTGACATTATGACAAACAGGCAGCAGCAAAGGAGGATTTTCCATATTGCCTTCAAAACCTTTCATAAAGAGATTTGAAAGGAATCATGCATTCTTAAATTGATGTACCTTTTAACAAACTAAATAACCTATTCCTGGGATTTAAAGACACACATCATTTGTCATTAAATGATAATCAAAATAAACTTTAAAATCTTAAGAGGATATACTGACATGAAACTCAAAGGACATTTCAGATTTCTACCAGTGGCACAAACACATGTCTTAGGTTTTATTTTTTTATCTGCTCCCAGTTGTTCTCATTGTTACTTTCTTAGATTATTAGAACTAAAATATTGATATCTTTCAAAAAAAAGTTTGTGAGAAAAAGTGGTAACAGAATATCCATTAGTAACATTAAATAAAAGAAGGCACTAATGGGAGACATCTTATGGAGTTAAAATTTACTTGCCTTTTTAGAGCTCTTTGGTCTTTTAAGGATTATTTCACTTTCTAAAAGCTACAGATACCTGATAACAACTCCTCAGCTCTATAGAATGATAGAACTCTATGCAGAATGATAGCCTCCTAGAAGCAAATGAGGGGATATTTTTGCCCATGAACAAATTCACGCAAAGGATTTTCCACTGCATGAACTCTGGCCATAGCAAAGTTTTTGGAGAAAGTAGGGAAAAGCACAAAATTTTTCTAGAAGGTCTTGGAAATCTTATGAGTCTTACAGTCATTCAGGGGCAGCTCATTTTCAATGTCTGCTCTACACTATTATGTATAGGCTTATATATGAATTTCAACATTTGTAATGAAAGATGTATTCTTTTTTCTTCTCTGCACTCTTTTCACGTATCTGCATCTCTTCTGAAGTTTCAGTCTCTAAAACTGAAAATTGTTTTCCAACTGTAGCGTGTTTGGTTTGTAACCGGGCAGAAACACCAATTAATGTAGTGGTTTTGTTGGCATTTCTTACCTTCTGTGAGATAGAAGATTTGGAGAAATGCAAAGCAGGCTCAAAACTTAAAAAACATGAAGTTTATTACTATCAGAATTAAAAGTAAAAAGAAACAATAAAAAATTAAAGCAAAACCCCCTTTTCTCCAGCACCCCC
>VZTH01011911.1:250319-338109 GCA_013397815.1 Aleadryas rufinucha | reverse complement strand
AAAAAAAACAACCCCCCCTTTCCCCCCCCCCCCCCCCCCCCCCCAACTTGCATAAAGGATAACAAACTATGATTCTTGGTCAGCACCTACAGTTCTCAAAAGTCTCTCCACTATTTAAGGAAAAAAGGTCTCTTTTGCTTCTTGTAGTTTCCAAACTGCATCAGCCAACAGTCCACCTGGAATATTGCCATTGTGAAAAACATCTCTCCCATGGAAAGAAATCACAGTCTATTTCGCACTGCAATCATGGGCCACACATGGGGTATTTCTTATTTAAGGATGGGCAAATTCCAGCCTGAAAAACAACAGCTCTCTTCTTCACAAGAATTTCTAAAAGTCTCTCACAACCTCTCACAGCTCCTGGGTAACTTGACGTGGTCGCTTTTCTCTTTTTCCCGCAGGCTGCACACAAAATTCTCATCCCCCCATGTCTTTAAATGGATTAAAGAGAAAAACCCAGTTTGTGATATTACAATTTTTACCACAGTCTCCAGAAAGCAGTTTTAAGCTTTTGTGCTGAACAGGACTCTGCCCTCTTTTCCCTTCCGCCATCTTCAGCTTGACTCTCTCATTCTCTCTGACCTTGAAGACGCCATGTTGAAGAGTAGTCTTCGTTGTTCAGGCTTTATGGTGCAGAAAGCCTCACTCCCTTTATGCTGCTGGCTGCTTGATGTCTTGCCGTTCCACCGGCTCCCGCTGAGTCTGCATGGGGCCGCCTTAGGGGAGCTTGCCAGTTCTCAGAAGCTGCGCCAGGTGGTCTTGGCTATGCAGCAATTATGGTTGTTCCTCAGCTGCCTATGGCTCTGAGAGGGTTCTCCCACGGGCACCTGGGAAGGCCCGGGGCCCATTTTCTGCCCCCTCCCCACAGGAGGGCTCAAACCAAAAGGGAAGTTCCTGTGTCTCCACAGGGTTTAAGTATGGAAATTGAGAGAAGCACTACTGGTTGAAAGATCTGTCCATCAACTCAGGTTCAAACCACCACACCAACCAATGTCATACCAACCCTGAAGATCGCAAAATATTAATTTCTTTATCTTATATCAGAGGATCAGAGTATAAGTCACGTTTCCTTCGACAGACAGTTTTCAGAGTGAACATATCAAGAGTAAACTGGCCATGTTTGACACTACCCCAGAGAATGAGACTAGAAGTGACAAACACTGAACTTTCTTCATTTCTCTCTTGTGATATGGTCAAAAAAGGATCTAAAATTCAGATTTGTCATTTCTCACTCTCTTTACATTAAGAATTTGCCTTTTATAATGTAACTGGGGCCACATGGCCTCCCTGTTACTAAAGGGAGATGAAGTTTACACCAAAAAAACCTGACTTGCAAAGAAAATAGAGGCACAAGCCTCTACAAGGCAATATAGCGCAGTGATGAAATGCAATGCCATGTTGAAATGATTATTGGAGTCTTTCTTAAAAAGATGTCAATATTTTATATGTTAAATATATCAATATACTTTAAATGTTACATACATGAGGGTAGCACTGAATCAAGCAGATATAATTTAATTTTGTTGGTAGCTGATTTCAGCTGTGAATCTCCCAGTGCCTTCAGAAAGGATGTCAAGATATATTCCAGCATCTACCACATGAGCTACTTTGACTTTAGCCTTTTACATATATAATGAAAATAAATCTAGCTGCTATATCTACAACGTCTTTTTAGAGAGTATGATGTTCTGTTAAATCTTTTTGGTACGGGGAAGCTGGACCACCTGAGACACTTGTAACCTGAGAATCAAGGGAGGGATTGAAATTACCTCAAGTATAATTGCAGTTCTAAGGGCAAGATGTAGGCATCTAGCTCCCCGTAGAATCAACGAAAAGCAGTAAGCACCTCTATATTATTTTGTGAGTCTTTGGCTAAATATCTGCCATAATTACCACTGAGAGCATGAACACCCCTTCTGAAAAGAATACAAACGTGTAGTATGACAATAGCTCATACTGGAAGGATTTTGGGAGCTAAACTGAACCAATGGAACAATTCAAAAGATGTTTTCATAGAAGCTCACAGAAACATTCATCATTCTATTAAAATAGCTGATTTAGAAAGAACGTATTTGTACCCTTGCAGTAAATTTCCCACGTCCTTCTGTGAATGCCATTCCTTTGAGAAAGGAGCCCTCCAGCCTGTATCATTAGAATCAAACATTCAAGAACTGTGATGCGGGGAAGTAGAGGCGTCAGTGGATGGCAGCTCACTTAACCCAACCGCTAGATGAAAAGCAAATGTATTAAAAGCTCTGACGTCAAATGACAGGCATCTTTCCAAGAGAAATTTTGTCAGAACTTCATATAAACCAAAAGACAGATTGTGAAGCTTTTTATTGGCAATTGCACTTGTTCATGAAGTAAAATAAATTAATAGGGAGCAGAAAGGTAAGCCAAAAGGCATCTTCATTTTGCAGACCTTGCCTTGTGGCTCTGGAATTTCCTGAACTGACAATTGTTAAGAAAATCCAGAGATGGTGTGTTCACATCCACAATTAGTTGCAAAGTAAAATAAATTGCAATCAGAAGAACGGCTTCCTAACTTTCCTAAGACAAAGAAAAGCAATGGAGAAAGTTTTAGTCAGGATTTTTGCCAGCTTTGCTCATTGCCAGCCAGGACCTTAAAGCCAAGGAAATTTAGAGTTGTTCTAGACTACTTGTGTCTTTGGATGTATTACTCAGAGTTTTACAGTGCCATATAGTTCAGCCAGGAACGCAAATTGTGATCTTGGGTTCAAAAACTCTCCGGAGACTTTTTGAAACTCTTGCTGCTATGACAGTTGGAAAACAGACAAATGTTTCATTAATAGTCCAAGGGACAGTCTGTCCTCAAAATCACTGCTGCCAATGCAACTTCATTTGCTCAAGCCTAGATTTCTTCTGCAAGAGAGAGATAACAGAGCTCAAAGACAGCAGATAAACACTACAGTCTATACATTAACAATTATCTTGAAGATCACAAAATTTTTTGCTTTTTGAATATCTAGTCAAGCCTGACAGTTTTAAAATACTGAAAAAAAATATTTTTACATAGTAAACTGGATAAATAGTCTCAATTTTGTATTTTTCAATTCAAAATGATATCAGTAAACAAAATCTAGTAAAGAACTAGTAGATAGACACTGCCAAAGAGTGATTTATCTTTTCCTCACAGAGACATCCACTCAAAGTGCCTGTGTCTCTCCTTTGACTGAAAGAAATCTACAGTCAAAACCTGAATTTAGGCAGTGAACTTCAGGTCTGAGGTGCATCTTTCCACTATGCCTGAAGTTTCTGATGTAAAAAGATCATGACACTGCCTTCATGCTCACATGTCTTGCATATATCTGTATTTTCACATCTGAGTTGTCAGTGTCTTTGTTACTTCTGTTAGGTTCTGTGAAAGAAGTTGGTTTTCTTCATCTATTTTAAACAAAGAGAAGCAATTGCATAAATTTTTTACCTTTATGTAGTTTTCCCAGTTATTTTGTTTTCATCCCAAATTGCTTAATTTTTTTTAGAGAAATAAAGCCTCAAATTTGAAAAAATGCATAATGCTTGTAATTAAAATTTGTTAGTTTTTGGAGATCCTTGCTCTTCAAGGAAAACTTTAAACTCAGCAACTAAATCCTGAGTATGGAGACATAAACCAATAGTCTTATCCAAATAATGAATGTTTATGAAAAAATGCCAAAAGTAGAGCAAAGTGAAGAAAAAGTTTATATAACCATTCAACAAATATTTTATTAAATTATCTTTTTTATTATTATATTATCATTATAGTTGTTATTATCTTATTCTTGTGAGCAATATATCTGTCTTAGAGTTAACTTCTCAAAGAAGTTGCATCAGCTGATAAAATTATGATTGATTTAATATAATTTTAAATAATAAATTTGCTGGATGGACTGTAATAATCTCTGGTGTTTTAAACCACAGAATTAAAAATAGAAAAAAGATTTGCAAAGATTTCAGAATATGCATCTTTCTCACTGCAAGGGAATATGATGTAGGTGTATCCTAATATTGCACACTTTCAGTAGGAAGATTTCTGTACTTTAGTTGCGTGATATAAAGATGTAATTAGGAAAAAAAAAAAAGAAAAAGGCAATTTGGTCAGCTAGCCAAGCACCAAAACAAGGTGTTTTCTACAAAATAGTCTCTGTGTCGATGACATGCTTCTCGTATGAGCTCATCTGGAGTCCTTGATGTAGATATGAAAACTTCCTAGGTCCTACCGACCTCTCCAACAACATGAGGAATTGGAATAAATGGCACTGACTTAGCTGGGCCAACAATACAAGACTTAACTAACTAAATGGTGTAGTTTTTGGACTTGCTTACTGAGGAACAATGAAATTCACAGTATCAGCATCTGAACTATGATCAAGGACCTTTGCTGAGAAGAACAGGCAATCTGTATTTTTTGGAACTCTTCCCTGGAGCATTTGCATTCTTCACAGTTTCTTAGACATTTTTACATTAGTTGTAAAATATGTTCACCACATATGTTTGGTAGCTTTGTACATTTTAACTTTAGCACCTGTGATTCTAATCTGGTCTGGGAACAGAAAACATGATTTTCTGGTGCAGTTAATTTCCACCAGGAAGCGTTAGATATTTCTAGTCAACCACAAAGCTCCTGTATGTCAATGCTGACAAAGGGAGCCACTGGGAAGAAAGCTCTGGCTTGGATGGCATTCTGGGGGATGGGGGAGATTCAGGCTCCAGCACGTAGGATGCAAGTCGATTAATTCCTCTGTATTTCTGTTTGTTTGATATTAAGCACGTAGAGAACAGAGATACAGCTGTTTAAAACAAACAAACAAACAGACAAAAAAAAGCCCCAAAAAAACCAACAGAGAGAGAGGGAGACAGAGAAAGAAGCAGATCGATGAAGGAAAAGACAGCAGAGCTTTCTCCATAACGGAGAATGTCCTACTCACTACCAACCTCAGCAATGTGAAAGTCAATGATTAGTGAAATGCAGCAATGCTGCTCTTCTCTCTGGTTTATGTATACACTTCTCTTGTTTTAAATTTCACTTTGTCTTCCCAAGCCTCTATATAGACATGTTGCAAAACTAAAACTTCTCACCTGTACAGTTGCTGGTGTTACAAAACTTTCAGAGGGAACAGAATACCGCAGGATACTCGCACATTTACAAGCTTACTTACACATTTGAATTGTATTCAGAGGTGTTTAAGTTGACCTGGTAATGCAGACTCCGTCTCTTGGCTATTCAAATCCAGAATATGCTGAATTGCATGACGATTTCTTTCCAGTCTACTCAGCGTGATGCAAGCATGCAATGGGGCATAAACAGAAGCCTGGGAGCCACAGCACAGAAAAAGCATAGAATAATTTTCCTTGGGCCTCGGTATCATTTTCTAGATCTGAACTGTTTCCCAGACCTCCAGACATTGACTACAGCCGTGCTGACAAACCTATTTCCATTGGAGGCCACAGCCTCAATAGCCCACACTCTCCTGAGACTTACAAAAAGTACAGTTAGCGTTCCAATTTCACACATAGGGAACTGAGGTAAAAAGCTAAGGCTGTTCTCTAAATCTTTCAGGTATTAACTTTCCTCTGTCATGCACGAGCAAAATTGACAGATTATTGTATCCTAACTACAGTGCCATGTTTTAGCCCGCCTCCCCCCATTTCTTTTTCCTATAGCATATTTTCTCAGGCATGAGAGATTGGTTTCAGCCCTTTTGTGGCCATTGACTTTGAATCAGGCTTATGAATGCAAAGAAGCTGTTTGAAACCTCTCAAAACTTACTCAGAATTGGAAGATTCTGCTCTGAATTGAACACCTTGATACTGAGATACAAATACAGCTTAATGCAGTGATCAGTGCAGTTAATTTTGAAGTTGTTGGCGTAATTAGTTGGATGTGACAGAGCATAGTTTACCATTTCTTACAAAATTAGATTTTCACATTTACTACCTCAATGCAATGAACATGCTACAAATATAAAAATGCTTCAGCATTTTTATCATATTTATCTACTGTACATACTCACTCCATACTAACTGCATTCTCCTATTATCTGGAATCTAATTTTTTTTTTTTTTCACAGACAAGAAGTAAAAGCTGCTGGAATGTGAAATGATTAGAAAAATTAATTCAAACCAAGTGAAGCAGGAGAAAAACTGAATAAATTGGCCTTTGCTTCATAATGAAAGCCCAGCTCATTGAGACAAGTTAAGAAAGATAGGAGGGTCAAGGTGGATGTAATATTCTTATCTTGGAAGTACTGACAACCACCCATGAGAAAATTTCTGTTGTGAAGATCCTTAACTACGTGCAGCATCTGAGTGTAAGAAACTGTAGAATGGACTAGAGACCTCCCAGAGCCCTTTCCTGTCTGAATTCCCTACAATCATTCATCCTAGTAATTAAGTAAATTAAAAAGAGTAGCATGAAGGAAATGTGATCATCTGACAGTTATGCTAGTATGACTCACACCATGAATGCACGCAGCGATAAGTCCCGTTCCCACTGACGTCAGTGGGAATCCTGTTTGATTTCCAATAGTCTCTTACTCAGAATGAGAATGAGGAAATGCAAAATGTTGACTCCTGAAAAATGTAGAAATGGAAAAATATGTGGCACAACAGATTAAGTAGTGATAAAATATGTTCAGTCCAAAACATCCTATAAAACCTTTTACATTATTACAAAATGTGATATTATTTCCCAAATTAAGGAATATACTTAAAACATTTACCTCAATTACCAACAGCTTTGTCTTTTCTGAATATTGTCTTGCCTTTTTTGATCTGTATCTCTGAAGAATCAGAGACATTGGAAGAAACATTGAAATCTTGTAACAGAAATGGTGGGTTGATACCAAATGTTCTGTCTGTATACTCCTGCTACGTCTTTTTTCTGCAAGTGAAATTAAATCATCCATTTTATTTTTTCCTCCTGTGAATAGTTTTAAGTTTAGAGTGATTTTTAAGACCAATTCAGCTACAGTACTTCCAGGTTGCTCTTAGGTATGCTGCAATGTCTTAAAAGTTTTTTGTTCCCTCATTCTTGGTCTGAATGTTGAAATCTTATGATGAGCTTTGAAATGTGGATATAAACATTTGCATACCAATATCCAAAGACTTCCTTTTCCTTATATGGTTCGTTACAGCTTGAACTGCACAGAAGCTTTAAGAAATCAGATGTTTTTTCTCTCATGGACTTATACAGTACAGCCCATAAGCTCTTCACTATACATACAGAAAGAGCTGGAAGTGACATTGCCATGTGTTACTTTGAAATTACATATCATGTTCTGTCCCAGAACGTGATCTCTTTTTAGATGAAATGGGGCTTTTATCCTTGTTGCATGCCATTAACTGTCAATTGCCAGAGCCGTCCTCTGCCAGGGTAGAAATAGGAGTACCAGAATAAAGACAGTCCCACACTCCTGCTCCTTCATGCCTGGGTATAAATACGTGGTCACCTGTAAGTGTCTCGTGGTATGTCCTAGGAAGTCTGTGCCCTCAACACCTGAAAGCAGTCAAATACCACTGTATAAAAGGATTACTTTGCAATAATGTATGTGTCATATTATTTATGATGTAGAAATTGGATTTAAATATGCCCTAAGATTTATGAATAGTTGTTAAAGCAAGAATGTTGCTGAGGTGTTTTTACGACGGTAACACTCACTGTTCACATATTAAAGAAGATAACTATAATAAAAAGATACAATGAAGAATTTATTTCTCAAGGTGCAGCAGTTCATTGTGGTTTCCATTTCTACTCCCAGAAATACTTGAGGCTAACAAATGTTCCATTCCTGGCATTTGTGAAGATAATCTGCTTCAGAAAAACTCAGCATGGTTTTTCAGCATGTGTTGTGCTCTGGCACAAAGAATGCACTTTCCTACGGCAAGGATTTCCAGTTTTAAAAATATGAGGAATGCTTATGGTTCTGACAGGATTGGTATGTTTGCAACGGTGCATCCGTCTTAGAGACATTAACAGCATGTGAGTTCTCTAAAATGGGATTCACTCAGTTTTGTAATCATATACAAAATCTTTTGCCTTTCAAACTCCCTGGTAAAAGATTCTAAATTTTTTTCACAGAAAGATGTTTCTGATTACATCAAGATTCCTACGGATATCATACGTAAGATCCATTTAAGATAAACTGCATCGTCTTTCAGGAACACTGATGTTGGAAGCTATATAAGCTCTGCATTCGACAAGTCTGTCATTATTTGAAAGTTGCTTTAACTGGTCTCACTTCAGAGGAATATTTAAGTATGAAATTGCACATCTGGACAGAGTCAGAACACCTGGAAGATACTCCCAAACAGCTGAAGTAAATTTGAAAGTTTTTTGACAGACAGTGTGTAAATGAAATCTGAAACATGACTTATTTCATCCTTGTCACAGAAAAGGTAAAGTTCACCTTAGTTTAGCCATGATGACCAAGAGAAACCTTTTCTCTGCTCCAGTTCTTCTTTATGGAAACATCTTTGTTCCTACTGGCAACTTTTTTGTTTGATTCTTTTCTTTTTACATGTCACTCTTCTTTGTGTCCATTTGTCCTACTTTCCTAAAGGATGGAAGTAGCCATCATCACTCCCCTACAAAAGCCTCTCCTTAAGCTTTTCCTCTCCAGAATATTTGCAGACATCTTGAGCCTACTGGGGTAAACTAATTTAATAAACGGTCTTTGGCTAAGAAACAACAACAAAGGTAAAATAGATCTCTTTTTGCAAAATGATGCTATAAAAAGACTGAAAAATAAAGCAGCGGTACCTCAATCAGACTGAAGGTCAGCTTTTCTTTTGCTGCTTTTTTATCACTGAATACAAACAGCAGTGTTGGATGCCTAAGCATTTTCCAAAAAGAACATATGCATTTTTAAGTACATTTGAAAGAAAGAGTAAATGCTGGCTCAAAGAAAGCACGGCACTGCCAGCATTCTTTTTACTCTCTGAGGCAAGTCATGTTCCTGGAAGCACAGAAGTGTCAATTTAGCAAAGGTCACCATGATGCACATTTTTGATGTCTCCAGTGATATTCTTGCTCATCACCAGTTAAGACACAAGTGTTTGTCATCATAAAAAGCTAAAAGAGCAGTCTTAGAACAATGTAACAAACTTAAGAAAGACCTCGACCTGAAAAATATTTCTGCTTTTTCACTTTTTCCAAAAAATAAGAATGTGCAAAACCTATCAAAGTTAAATACATTTCAACCAAATGTTTGTTTTGGGCTTAAATTTAATTTCTCATATTTATTACACTATTATTTACAATTTCTTTTAAACATTCCCAGCTAGTAATGTATTTAATACCCTCCATCATTCTGTGAATAATTATTCTTTTTCCTGGCAATTTTCCTTTTTGCATTTGTTTCACTTTCCCTGATGTACACATGGCCAAAATATTCAAACCAGTTTCCTATAGTCTGCTAAGCATTCAGTGAAATGAGAATATTTAGGTATTTCGATGTACTCTTTCAAATTGTCAGTGTTTACTTTCTTTGGATACTGACATGGAAAGGTCATAGGCAGGAGTTAAACATTAACCAGAATAAATAAAACATAAATAAACAGCCTTCTAGAATCTAGAAAATTGGTTTTATGGGGTCTTTCAACCCGTGTCTCAACTGCAGCCAGAAGCATTTATACCTTCATCAGTCCAGGTAAAAGTTTGTTTCAATTACTCTTTAGGAGCACCACAATTGCAGGCATTCCCCAGTTTCCCAAGCTCTCCAAGGTGTACTTCTACTCTCTACGGTAAGAAAACATTCTGATATTTAAACTGATTTTCCCTGTTGCAGTGTGTCTCGCCCACTGGGCAAATTTATACAGGCAAATAGGCCTTTCAAAAATTTTGTATTTATGAAATTTTTATTAAATTCTTCCTCCTCTCCTTCATCTTTCACCCCTTGCATGTCAAGTTCTCTAGATATTTTTCCCTTTTTTTGTCTACACTGTTTCTGGTTGGTCTACACTGATGCACACTGAAAGACCTACTAAAAATTAGATCTATCTGAGGCCCTACTAATGGTAATAAAGAGGAAGTTTATTTCATGCCTCTTGAAAGCTATGTTATAAAATATCCTAGAACATTCTTATCTGACATAGCTCATTCATGTTCAGATGAAAATCCATTCCAGCTGTCAAATTTGCTGAAGAACAGCTACTTAAGTAATTGTTCCCCTGTCATATTAGTATTTTTTTGCCTAAGTTATTGCCTTGCACTTTTCATAGAGAATTTAATCCCTAATAAATCTCATTCTGTTATTTTAGACTCTTTATTTTGCCTTTTCTTTTTGAGGGCATATGTGAGACTAAAGCAAGCACAAGACTGAGTTATTAATGACAGAGTGACTTCCTATGACTGGCTGAGAAGACCTCAAGGACTGAAGTATTTTCTACTAAGTCTTAGAGTTTCAGATGTTAATTAGATTTTAGCTTATCCTCAAGTGACGGATTTATGTCTTTTTGCCTATACTTAAGAGCAGTGCTCTACTCTTGGAGTTGGATGCTGCCCTTCTAACTCTTGCCACTGAGTACTCTACAATAAAATACTGTTGTGAGCTCTCTGAATGGTTACACATAAGTTCTGTTTATAATATAAATCTAGGCCAAACTTTTGTTAATGGAATCTCTCATCTTGGGGCCTTGGCATCAGGACCTCTGAGGACCTCCGACTTCCACTAACTTTTTTTTGGCTTCTAACAGAGAGAATTATGATAGATGGGGAAAATTACTAGACATTAACAGCAAGACAAAAATTGGTCTTTTCCCCAAAAATACTTTATTTCAGATACATTTCAATGTTTAGCTAAAAAAAGTGAGGAGGCACCCTTCTTTGCATATTTTAATAAAATATTTTGATATTTAACTAGTTCATTCCCAATTTTTTAAAGATTACCCAATTTTCCTGTTGTGGGAATTACCCAGAAAAAACACTGTCTTGTAAAAGAGAAGCCTGTTTTCTGATGAACTTCTTCCAGAGACTCCAATTTAAATTCACTTCCTCCCCTTGGTTCCTTTGGACTAAACATTTACACGTACAGTCAGAATGCTTCCTCTTTTGTGGAGGAGAGTGTTCACCTGTAGGAGCTATCTTGACGATAAGTAACTGTCAATTCCCACAGCTGCCAGAAGAGACCGGAACAATTTTTGGTCAGCAAACTATGTGCTAGAGGCCTGATAAGAACTTAAGCTCTCAGCTTTCAACCACAGTTTTCCCCTTGTTTGCCCTTACCCTTGAGTAATCATTGAGATGCAAAGCTTACACTGGAGTGAGGACAACTAATGCACCAGACTTGGAATACACATGGAAATCTTCAGAGTCAGGTCCAACTTTGGATGACAGCACCATACATCTTGCTAGTAAAGGGGTTTTTATAGCATCATTATGATGAAGAGTTGCAGTGCATTTCCCCCACACATCTGAGCATGTCCAACATATTTGAGCTGTTTAGTTCAAGAAGCTTCCTCAGAAAAGGATGGATAGAGAACCGTAAGATGGCTGAGTCTCAACATGACCAAGACAGTGTAGAAGAAAAGTTAGGATGTTCAAGGAATACTTTAGCCTTGTGAAGAAGTTCTTATGAGTTCAGTTGTGGAGCTGCTCTTATTCTATTGCAACTGGAAAAATAAATTTGAGCGAAATGTTAGGGATGGAAACCTTAAATAAGGCTGAATTTCAAAGATAACAAGTTTCATTTCAAAAAGTTGGCTACTCAAATGGTCCTCTTCCATGAGAATAGTATCTATGATTTCTTGCTGAGTCTTGGGAAATTATGTGAGAGTTTACCAAAAACGTTCATAAGAAAATAAATATTTTCCCCTGCTTGTTTTTTAAAAGTATACACACAAAACATATATTCATGAATTGTAACAAAAATATTTAATCGTGCCCTATTTTAACTCAGCCTCCTTAACTGTACATTAAGCCCATTATGTACCTGTGCCATGTTTAGGCTGCAGAAGGAAATATAATCCTTCCAGTTAACTGCTGTGGGAAAAATATTTGTTTTTCTTAATCCTTTTAATGTTTAGATGTTCTAGTTATTTTTAATAAAATTTTGTCCATTTTTACAATCTCCGAAGATTAATGTGGAACTTATGAAAATGCATATTTGTCTGCTGCCTAGATTAGAAGTATTAAGGTTATATTTTAAAAATATATATTTACAAATTTAAAGCCAGAAGGAACAACTTTTAATGAACTAGAATACTAAGTTACTAGCTTTCTGTTTTATTTAACTACAGAAAGATGTAAAAATGTCTTGAAAAACTGCATTTATTTACTTCCAAATTAGTAACTTCTTCCAGAATAATATGCAGTGCTGTACCAAACACCACTTCTAGAAAAGAATAATATTCAGTGGTTTATTGCTATCCTACTCACATTCTCACTTCATTTTTTGTCAGCTACATAATGAAGCATTATTCAGTATGTAATATTCTCCGGCCTGTGAGTCAGGATATGGATTTCTGTCCCAGTTTTTTTCCCAGTTTCTCATCTTCTCTAGTTAAAGGCTAGGTATTGGTGAAATGAGTATGTCCCACCACAAGCTACTGAAAAACCACAATAACTACTTGCTCCTAGAATCGGGATGGAGTTCAAAATCTTAAAGATTATCAGAACTTATGTTGATCAAGCTTGTATTTCTTTGTTTTGGTTTTATTATTTATTATTTGTTCACAAAATAAATATGCCTGCATAGCCCTCCAAGTCAACCTAGAATTAACCTAACATACTTGATATTCTCTTTGCTGTCAAATACTTAAGATTCTCATGCATATTACAGCGAAGACAAAATAAATCAGTTATAGACAGACAATCTTGCTTCCAGATTGTTACAAGGACCAGCAAAGGGAACTGCAAACCCATATGGCCATAAGGCAACTCCAACAAAAGTTGGTCTGTGTGTTGTGTGTTTATGTGAAATTCATCAGGAATGGGACACAGAGGCGATAGCAGCAACAGCCCTGTTCTAGCTAGACTGAACTGCACACAAAACTTCACTTCCAGTTTTCCCAGCAAAATTCAGTGTCTCATGTTCTCCAGAATGAAAGGAATCAATAAAGGGTCTCATCTGCAGCTGGTAACATTCTTTTCACCAAATAATGAGCAAGAGCATAGCAGATTTTCTTTCCAAAAGGAACATATTTGCCTTTTCCAGAAAATACTTTTTGAGATTCATAATGTGATTTTTGTGTGTGGAAGACCAATCTGCTGAACAAATGTGTCCTGCTTCTTTGACCAAAAATTAACTGATATCCTAAAGAAGAAATAGCAGAAACAAAACCTCAATTTTAGGGAAAGGATAGGGGGAAGATACTTTCCACTTACCCCTCTTTTGCTCTAGTGTGAGGCAAACTATCAGCTGCTAAGTGCTGAACTGCAGAAGATATGTGTACAGGTTGGCAAAGAAGTTGGGAGTGTCCTGAGGAGGTTTTCAATGTGTCCACATGATGTTGACTCCATCACAGGAACAAGTTTGTAAAGGTGGAACCATATCAAAGGGGAAACTACATGTACACCTGATGCTGCCTGGGCCTAGTGAAGAGCCAAGATGAAATTTCTTGTGGTTTGTTTATCTCAACCTAACAGAGATTAGAAGCCTCTAACATTTGAACAGATATTTTCCACCATGGCAGGGATGTTAGAGGCCATTCCATGTGTATGTGGTTTTTCTCTCCTTCTCCCATCTATTTCAGTGTAACCTTTTCTTCGTGTACACAAAACATTCTACTAGGTGCTGGTTAAATGGGAATTGTTCATTATCGCATAGAATGGGGAACAAAACCAGAGAACAAAATATAAAATTCTGATTTTCAGTTTGAGCACATGTCAAAGTTGGACCAGCTACTGGGAGTGTTAATAAACTGGAGTGAGATGAAATTCCTGTAAACAGTGTATGTACTTCATATGTGTTTCAAAGCCTGTGAAGGAAAGATATTAATGCAGGTCTTTCCATTCAGTACAAGACCTTTTGAGAATTCCTCTTTCTATATGGCCAATTTAATATGCTTTTACTCATTAAAAGATTGGAAATGTCTATTGCTTGCCAGACAAAACTTTTGGAGAAGGTACTGGAAATTAGTTTGGAAGGTATTTTGTGGCCTGGAAATAACTACAGAAGCTAATTGCCAGGTATATATATATTTTTTAAAAAGTAAAATAGGAAGAAAAGCCCTACCTCCAAACTATACAGGATTCATTAATAAAAGAACAGTTGTTTGAGAAGGTTATTTACATCTTTCTTTAGGCATCTAGAGGACAGAAACCCAGGTAAGGAGATGAGGCTTCATCTGTGGTCAACATAATGAAATATATTGACCACGTCAAAGATGACTGCTAGAGTCAGTTATAGCCCAACTTTACTGCTCTGTTTTGTCCTCTTCAGGCACCATTCTTTCTCCATTAATAATGGAGACAGATACTTTTGGGTATCTAGCAGTTTCTTCCCCACCTCTGTTGGGCAGCAGCAAAGAGCAGTGCTGTCCTGAACAGAACATCTGCTGCGTGATGGCCATGAGACACCTTACAGCAATGTCTCCATCAGGCATAAATAGACCACCTCGTATCTCTATCGCTTTGTTTCTTGTTCTCTAACAGTGTGCCATTCACCATATGTAAAGATCCTGTGAAGAAACTAGGGATGAATCAAACACATCCCATACTTTGTTTCTTCTCTAAAAATTTGAGTATTTGAAAAACAAGCCTGCTTGAGAGTGTTTCCAGGTATTTTACGATTCATATTATTGCCACTTGTTTTTGAAATTTAATAGTATTACCTATAGAAATTACAGAAAACAAATGTCTAAAAATCCAACTGCATGTTAAGTAGGCTGGTGAATATCACTTTTGATGGCAGAAGCAAGTAAAGAATGATTTCCAGTTGACGGAGGGGAATATATCATTAAGAAGTCCCAACAAGATCTATTGCCATAGATGGTGGGAAGTGGCTGTACCACATGAGGCCTAGCTACTTGAGTCAAGGTCCCATTTCAGCTTTGCAATTAGAAATGTAGCTCTAGATTTCATTACAGAGCAGTGAAATTATCATACAGTTATCTGTAATACTACTTTGACACAGGCCTGAAACACAAATTCTTTAATCTATTAAAAGTATGATCTGAAAATTGTATCACACTGTAAAAAAGGACATAGATATCACACTTGTGTGTCCCATTTTTGTTAAGAGAATCATAAACCATCTTGACACATTGTGCTGATGGCACCCTGGTGCCCAGACTGATCATGGAATTTGGACTTTAAATCACTAAGGTGAAAAAAGGAGGTTAAACTTTCTAATGATTATATCTCTCATTTAAAAAAAAAAAAAAGCAACTGCATTACAGCTTGATCCCACAGATCTTTCTGTCCCTAATTATTCTTCCTGACCCATATTCTGACCCGTTTAAGCCTTGCTTTAATATCAATGAATTCCACAAGGACTTCCTAAAATAAAGGAGCATTTAAAAGCAATAAAAGTGATAAAGATGACAAAATGTGACCTAGTAGTTTGCAAAACTATTCTGTTATGGAAACTGGTTTTTTCTGAGTGAAATGTGAGGGAATAAAACCATTGCTAAAAATCCTTTTGCTCCATATTTTCTCATGAAAGAAAATGTATTTATCATACTCAGGGCAACTAAAACAATAAGCACTAAATATGAATTCAAGGTTATTGACTACAACTTCCTAAATTTGGAGGATTTGGTATATGAACATAGCATTTCTGTTATATTTGTCCATCCATGAGTTACAGAAAGAAAAAAACCAGCTGAAACATTGCAAGGCGATCTTTATCTGGAACCAAAATGGGTTACATAGCAGAGGAAAAATGTGTACAGACACCAGAGGTCAGTGAAACCTATCTTGTCAGCAGGGATTGAGTCAAAGAGTAGGACAAAGGTGCAACTTCAACCGGCATCTGAAATTCATTAGATTTCCAAATGTAAATTCCAACACACATAGGGAATTTGAGCTCTGAGTCTCTATGATATTCTGTACTTATATCACCCTCCCCCCCAAGTCATCTATTATTCTTGAATGCTTTCTTTGCTTCATTTTGACTTTTTCAATCATAGTGATGGTCATCTGAACTAAGTATGTGTTACATAGGAATTAACAACATACCCTCTAATTAAACTGAAAAGAAACACAATGTGGCATCTTAGCCCAAACCTGCAAACATCATTAAAAGAAGATAAGGAAACACAGGATGTCCATTTTTCTTGTTTAGTATAGGAGGTGATTTACAAATTTTGTAGTGTTCTTTTTTACACAACCATGTTTCCTAAAGAATTATACCCCATCTGGTTGAAAGTGACCACAAAATAGATCAAAGCCACAGAGAGATCAGCACTGGAATGTCACTCTGGCTCAGAACAGCAAATAGCTTTTCTGAAGTATTATGAAAAATTCTTAATGCCCTGTTCTTTCTTCCCCAGCTGTCATTCCCCTTTTTACTGGATTTTCCCCCCTCTATTTCTTTCCTATTCTTCTTTCTGCAAGTCTTCTTATGGGAAAAAAAAATCAAAGAGCTCTTAATTTGAATCTAGCTTTAAAAGCTCCAAAGCATAAGTGAATCTGAGATCAGATACAGTTAATAAACTCCAAATCTAACAGGAATCACTATGATAGTCCACATTTAAATTCCTCCATGATTTTCTGCTTAGGAATACAGCTGTCATCTTTCATCTTCTCCTTTTATCTAGACTGTTCTTTCACTTATCTTTGATGATACAAATCACTGTAGCTCCAATGAAACCAACTCAATTGTACTAATTTAGAGCAGAGATATTTTTCTGTCCTCTGTACTTTTTTGGTAACAAGAAGTCCTTACATTACCACTTTATAGTTTTGGTGCTTAGATATTTGCTCTACAATAATTTTGCCAAATTAATTTTATTTTTCATACAAGATTGCTTATAACTTTCTTACAGTTTGAAAACATACCTCCTTTCCCCTTCTGCTTTTCTCTGATCAACATTTTCTCTTGGAACATCCTTTAACTCTATAATGCAAACTCTTCCTTTGGGAGGAACCAGGCCTCTGTAATAACTATTACGACCTAACTTCCACTTGTCATGCTTGTGTCCACCACTGAGATTTTTTTCTCTGTTTGCATTTAGTTAGAAGAACTTAATTTATTTTCCAGTTTTGTCAAAAAATAATAATGAGTTTCTATGTTTTTCCTTTTTTAAACTCTGAATACCTTTATGAGGTCTGTGTAATTGAAATATTAGAAACATTTACTCAAAACAATTATGTCCATCTCTCTCCGTGTTAAAATAGAATTGTTTTCCTCTCTCTTCACCAGAAAGAATTAATTCTTCCTCAATTTGTTTAATTTTCTTTATCATTCTTAATATCTTGTTAGGCTAGAGCAGTGGATCTGTGGGAACACCATGAAATTCAACAAGGCCGGAGGCAAGGTCCTGCATGTAGGACAGGACAATCCCAAGCACAAACAAAATCTGGGCAGAGAATAAACTCAGGGCAGCCCCGAGGAGAAGGACTTGAGACATTCGCTGTATGAGGAGCTCAACAGGACCTGGCAATGTGCACTTGCAGTCCAGAAAGGCAAACACATCCTGGGCTGTGTCAAATGCAGCGTAGCCAGCAGGGCAAGAGAGGTGGTTCTCCCCTTCTGCTTCACTCTCATGAGCACCTGGAGTGCTGCATCCAGCTCTGGGACCCCATCACAAGAAGGATGTTGTCTTTTAAAAGCAAGTCCAGTGGAGGGCCACGAAGATGACTAGGAGGCTGGAGCACCTCTCCTATGAAGACGATAGGAGAGGGTGCTATCGTCTTGGGGTTGTTGAGATGAGAAGAGAAGGTTCCAGTGAGACCTCACTGCAGTCTTCCAGTAGGTAAGGGGGGGCCAAGAAGAGAGCTGTAGAGGAACTTTTTCAAGAGCTTGTAATGATAGGACAAGGAGTGATGACTTCAAACTAAAAAAAGGTAGTTTTAGAATAGATATTAAGAAGAAATTCTTTACTGTGAGGGTGGTGAGTCATTGGAAGAGGTTGGCCAGAGAAGTTGTGGATGCCCCATCCCTGGAAATGTTTAAGGCCAGGTTGGGAGGGGACCTGAGCAACCTGGTCTATCGGGAGGTTTTCCTACCCATGGTAGAAGGGTTAGAATTAGACAATCTTTAAGGGTCCATTCTAATCTAAAGCTTTCTGTGATTCCTTTCTCTCACTCTCCCATGTTTAAGCAGGCATATTAGGTTGAATATCTGCTGTTTTCCTCAATGATAATATTCTTACTTTTGTCATGGGCAAAATGAAACATAGCCTATACGAAAAGCTATGAACTTATTACAAGTCCAACTAACTCTATAGTTGGATAATCAAAATTCTTAATTAATATGAACAGCCTTTTAATAAAGTAGTTTAAATTGCTGCCCAAAACCATCCCAGAATCTACCTTTTCCTTAGGGTATCATATTCAACCCGCCAGGATGCCTCTGGGTCCTAAGCTTGACAATTTCTTGGCAAATTCTTGAAAGAAAGAAAAAGAAAGGTAAAAAGGTCTGGTGCTTACCTAAGTTGTCAGCATCTCAGAGTCTTCACCAGAAGGAGCATGATGCTTGTTGTGAGGGTTTCTTTCTTCTCAGGAGGTGCATGATGTCCACAGTGATCCTTTTTTCCTTCTTTCTCTTGGGGTTCCCTTCTGTTTATTTTCTTGTTTTTAAGATAGTCTGTTCACATGTTCTTTCTTTTTATTGGATCCCAATTAGACAGTGCTTGTGTTCTCATAATTTCTACCATCTCTACCTCTTTTCGTTTCCAACTCCCAAGTTTGCACTCCTGCCTATTGATGGATGTCTGATTTGAGCTACTAGTCTGAGAGATCTGCTACCATCTTGAGCCTGTGCTCTTCTGCAATGCATTTTATGCTGGTCATATAGAGTTTGTTTTATACAGAATAACTACTTGTAATTAGTATAAACTGAATCTGAACTACAACAATCTTAGATAATGGTTAACTGACTGCTAGACAGTTGCTGCCACAACTGAAACAAGATAACATCAGCTCAGCCCAAGAAAATCCTAGGTAAATCCAGAGACCTGTATTGTCAGCTAGCAGAAAAGCAGGAAGGACACTGAATTTTGACTTCTAACAACAACAACAACAAAAAATCATTGTTTAAAAAGAATAAGATATTTTATTCAGCAATTGTCTGAAATTGTAAGCCAAAATTAATACTTCTACAGTGATAGCACAACCTAATGAAAGGCAGCCATAGACAAAAATTAAATAAATGCTGCTTCTTTGCATCATCATTGTACAGGAACATCTGCTTAGACTGTGTTTCCCCTGAGGAGCAAAACTACATGAGCAAAAGCCTCTTTGTGATAGAGTGAATTAGAAAACGGAAAAAAACCCCAGTACTTTCCCCTTATAAAACCAGAATTTAGCCATTCTGAAATGCCAGGAAAATGGCTCATGAAACCAGAAAACCTTGAAAAGGGTACTAAGGACTTGAATAGCTCCAGTGTGTTTGGTATACTGGCAGCAAAATGCCATTTCCACCAGAACTTCTGCCACAGATCACCACACTTCTTGAGAAATATGGGCCCCTTGAAGCCATATTAAAGCAGGTTTGAATTCCACTTCACTCTGGAGAACTTTAAGCAGAGAACAAATGAAACAGCAATAAATTATTATTATCTTTTGTGAAAGGGCAGGAAGTATGGGTGAAGGAAGCCACTTTCTTCGCTATTGTAATGACCACAAATCAATTTTCTGTCACTACTCAATGAAAAATCATAATTACACTCTTCAGAAATGGTTGCCCTGGTCCACAACAAATTACCACACTCATTCCAAGTGACATTTATATTCTTTACCAGTGACTCTTTCCACATCTCACAACAATGAGGCAGAAAGTTCTGGAAGTCCTGCAAGATACCAGATCCACCTCTGCAACAGATCCATATCTTCCTTTGATGACACAAAGTTACCCAGAAATTACAAGTAGCCTTAAAATAAAAATGCTGTGCTAAAGGAAATAATCTTCACATCCTCAGAAATCCATTAAGGGAATCAATCTAAGTTCAGCTGTTGAAGCAGTGAATTTCGCTAAATCATCCTCACTGTTTGTTTCTCATTCCCTCCAGAGCTATTAGCGGCAAAATGAAGGTCTGATTTCAATGCCACTTTGGCTGCACTAGCATTCTTGTTCTGAAACCTATATGGAGTCTATAGAAAAGCAAAGGCTATTGGAACACTGGGGTTAGATTTTATGTTTATATTACTATACAGAAGGAGGTTTGGTTTCAACTTCAAGAACACAGCTACCTTATTAAGGATGACGTTTCCATACATTGGCTGAAATGGGTTTGACTGTCTGGGATATTAAACCAGCCATTTCCTAGTAGAAACCCACAGAAGATAGGCTGGAAAAATAATTTCTGACTGATATTTCTGTAGTGATTACTACCATGGGACTGCAAAAGCAGTAAGCAAAGGGGGTCAAATACCTCCAGGTTTCACTTGATGCTGCTGTCTAGGATAAAAGGTAAAAACTCCAAGGTGGGGGAGCAGAGGGGAAACAGCAGCAGACAGAAGGAAGATGATGATACCCCACTTATTTTGGGTCGGTTTGTCTGGTCATTTTTTGATTTGGTTCAGAGACTGTAAGCAGGCTACATGTCGCTTGAAAGCAAAAATGAATTTTTAATTGATAATCACACAAAAAAAAAAATTAGACTTTGAAGAACTGTTAGACTATGCATCCACGTGCTCAGCACCTCCATACAGTACACAGAAAGTTTGCTGGCTAGACAGCAGTGGAAAGTTGGTCCTTGTGGCTTCTGAGGACAAGGTCTCAGTCCTGTTGAGTTGCCCTTGTCCTTCAGTCCTGCTGACATTGATAACTTTAACAAGTTGACCCGAAACTCCCTAACCAACCACAAGCAAAGCCTCTTGTTTTTTCCACTAGCATTGTATCTTTTCAAGTTGGTATTTCTCCTCTAGTCTTTACCTGAGGTCCTGGGCTGGCAAAGGGGAAAGCTTGCAGTAGGACTTAGAGACACTAAGGAGAGACAAAGGTGTAGGAACAGAATGCATATTGGGCCTCAAATATTTCTTGTCAGGTCTATGTGGATTCAGTGAGAATTTGAAAACATCATGCTCAAAAGCAAATTAAAACCGAAAAACAGTAAATAAAAAAGTTTATCAGCTGGTTCTGCCAAGAAGTCGAGTGCTTCACATTACACTGAGAAATTAAGTAGGTTGCAACCAAGCTATACTCCATAGGATTTATTTTAGTTGTAGCATTTCACAAGTATTACAAACTTACCTATTTTGCATATCTTCTTGATTAAAGATATAAATGAAAATGTTCATTGCAATAACCTCAGGTTAGCATATATACACTTTAAATACAACAGTTTTGAACTGTTTGGTACAGCAGGCAGGAAGTATTCTTGTTAATTTATTTAGAAAATTCTGAGTGCTCTGATTGTGACTTGGGTGTTGCCTGTCAGACTGCAAGCCTGATCATCTACATATTGAGAACAGTTTGACTGATGTGTCTGTTCTTCTCAGACTCTAGATGGATGTTTGAGAGAGTCATGTTCTCTTTTTTCTTTTCCTGTTCAAAATTATTTGCAAGAAACACCTTAAGATATTAAATGTTATTTGTAAGATGTTTATCTGTACATTTATGCTTCCAGGTTGTTGTAGGATGGGGATGTTTTAGATTTGGGTAACTTTAGGTAGCTGTTTGCTGTTATCTGAAGCCCTCCGCTTTATGACACACTTCCTAAATAACAGAAGGGTTTTGAAGGATGGGTAAACAAGAGATTCATGCAAGGTTCTAATTTCTTATGAAAAGGAAGAAGTGAGAGGAATTTTTATGTTCTGTGAAACTCTTTCTCTTCCTAAGAGTCAAAATTAGTATTTAATTTTTTTATTATCTTTCACATGAGAAAGAAATTATCCTTTGTCATGTGCATGGATATCCTACACCAGAAAACACCTAGACTTACTGATTGAAGGACCATGACATCCATGAGGCTGTAGCCTTGCTAAGCAGAATTTACATTCAATTTTATGTTGCCAAATTCCATGAAGGCCATGTACCTGTAGTGAAATTCAGTCCCTTTTGCAGAGCCATAAGTAGCTTTTTCTGTGTCTTATTTAATTGTGCAGTATTATACACCCCTTTGAAATCAACAGCTTCTAGCTTGTCATACTGCTGTGCTCACTAGTGTCTATCTTTCTTTATCATCTCGTTTACCAAAAAAGGAGACAGTATCACTTCCCTCCAGTTCTCCCCAGTAGCATTTTGAAATAGGAAAAGAATAAGTAGTTCATAAGAAAATTGTTGTTCTCATTTCGGTAGAATCATACATACTTTGCCCAAAAATACTGTGGTCATTGCAATGACTTTAATTAGAGAAAGATGCCCTCTAAAAATACCTTTGAACAGTACTTCATTCTTTATTTGCTGAACAAAACAAAATTGTTTCTGAGTCCCAGACTCAAAGAATTAAGTTCATATTATTTCTGTTTATAAATCATTAGTCATAATGATTTTCAGCCAGTAAACCTCCTGATGTTAAGGGGCAGAAACTTGTACACATTGGTCTGCTCCAAATAACACTGCTCTCTATTAGCTCAACAGCTTCTGACTACTGAATACACAATTTTATAGCAAAATTTGAAGTGCTTTATATTGAAAAATGAATAAAGGATCATGAAAACATAATTTTTCTGATTATGTTGAAATTCCATGTCAGAATTTGTATCTGTTCTTTTCTCAGTAGCTTTCCCTCTTTTCACACATTTTGAAATAAACTGTGCTTTCTTAATATTCTTTAAAATTACAGAAATATTGATGGCATGCTTATAAAATTTAAGCTTACACTACTTTCCAGATAAATCCAAGATTTTTGATCAGTGATAATTCAGAGATATCACAAATTTATAATTATGTGGTAACATTTCCAGAAAGTTTATGAACCCATTGTTCATAATAACCCAAATTTCTGCACAGTTTCTAGCTTGACATTGCACAATAGTTTGCTTTACTCCTCAAAGCATTATGTTGCTTGCTTTCAGTCTTGCTTGCGGTGAGCTTTATTATTCTCTGTAGGGTAGCACAAAGAAAGGTTTGGTCCTGGTAAGCTGTTAAACTCACAAACAATTCCCACATCACCAGCTAAAATCATAATTCCCATCTGCTCTTCTTCCTGCTGCTGCTGTTTCCTCTCTTGCTGGACAGGACAGGTGTTCATAGCTGAGAAGGCAGTGCCATTTGAGAAGTTCACAACCTCGAAGGATGGGAAGAGGAGATTCCTTCCTGCCAGCTTCTCACCACAGCCCTTAACACTCTTTCAATGTCACCATTGTCACCCACATTTAGTAATAACTGGTACCCAGATAAAAGTGTGTCTGGCTTTCTATTAGTAATAACTGGTACCCAGATAAAAGTGTGTCTGGCTTTCTATTGCTGATTTGCATAACAAGTAAAAGCACACACAAAACTTGTAAGGATCTTTTTGGACTGCCAACCGTTTGCATTACTGTACTCATTCCATACAGTAAAACTCAAATAATGTTAATTAATTTTAATTCTACAAATCTGAAAAACACTATTAAATCTCAGTTTAGGAGGACTATAAATAGACAATTGTTCTTTCACATGGATGGTAGGTAATGTGGCTCCTATCCAGAGGTTGTGTCCAAGGCACGGAGTAGTACCAGAGAACAGTCTGGAGCTTAGAATACCTGTATTCAAATTTCTGTGGCCAATATGCTTCAGGATGTTTACTTTTATTGTAAGTATGATATTACTCATCTTTTCTACATCCATTGCAGTCCTTAGATAATCAATATAGAATCACAGAATCATAGAATGACTTAGTTTGGAAGGGACCTTAAAGATCACCTTGTTCCAACACCTCTGCCATGGACAGGGACACCTTCCACTAGATCAGGTTGCTCCAGGCCCCATCCAAGCTGGCCTAAACACTTTCAGGAGTGGGGCATCCACAGCTTCTCTGAGACACCTGTTCCAGTGCCTCACCACCCTCACAGTAAAGAATTTCTTCCTGATATCTAATCTCAACCTACTCTCTTCCAGTTTGAAGCCATTTTTATCGTTGTGTGTAGAGTAAGTGTAAAGGTGCTTAGAATCACTTAAGTAGAATTCATTATATGCTATTATATTCTGTTAGTACTATGTAGTCAGGTTTTATTGCTACAATAATTTCTTCATCTCTGATTCCAAGTATGGTAGCTGAAAATGACATATTTCTCATATAAATCACTTGAGGTCTCTTGAATCTGTGTATTTAAATAGTTCAAATAGGGAAAAACAGTAATGTTTTGACATTTGAGTTTTTTGAATATGCTTTGGTATTAACTAGTAGCAGAAAGCTTCCTGTATTAGGCAATAAAACAAGGAATTTTTTTCCATAAGCGGAATGTCAAGTACAATCAAACTGAGTCCTCTCTGTTTCTAATAGTTTTCCCATGTGTTTATTTAAAGGGCCTTACTGAATCACAGTTCGAATATTTTGACCCAAATTTATTTTGGGCCTTTTATTAGATTTGGGTGAACTGTCAATTTGTATAATTGTTATTTATTACTATGCTGCTCCATTGGTATGTATGTGGAAGAGAATATTAAATTTTTTAATTTTTTAGATGACATTTACCAGAATATTCATCACAATTTAGTTAATAGAGACTAGAAATTTTATGATATTTTGCTAATGAAAACATGGAATAAATCTCTCAGAAGCAAAACTTTTACATTTATTTTTATTCTTTGTTTATATTCTGTAATTTAACATTCAGATGTCTTCTTCATATATTATGGAATAGTTGCATTAAAATCCATATTCAAGTTACATTTTACACAAATAAGGCTTAAGACATAGCATTTAAACTCTGTACACTTTAGGAAGGGTTTACTTGCTCTCTGTGTAAACAGTGTTATACAACAGGCTCAGGACTTATGTCCCAGACTTTGATGTTTTATAATGGAGACATTTTTTTCAAAATGCTATGGGATCTGTATGTTTTCCAGTAGATCCTTAGAAATCTTTTACTCAGAACAGAAATTTTTTTTGGTTTGTTTTTTTTTTTTCCTAAAACTAAGAATTCCTCTGTATTAAAATTTCTAATCACATTTAGTCCTTGTTGACCACTACAGTATCGCTCCAATTCCATAATATATTTGGAAGAGTTATCTCTTAGTTTGGAAACAATGTGGACACGGTTTGGAGACTGCTCCCTTGACAGCTTATATATACATTTTGCACATAGTTTTAGTAGAGCCTTGGATAAAAATGGAGAAAACCTTATGAAAATACACAATTACACATCTGTGTCAAAACTTGTAGGGATCCTTGAAAAACTGCTGCATCTAAATGATTTTTCAAATTTAATAAAATTAAAATAAATTGGAAATGGGAGAGAAATTAAAAGACAAGAAATTTGACATATATTTAGACAGAACAACATAGACACTGTAATTCTCTGTCCTGCTTAAAGGAATGACACGTCCCAGCCATATCCTATCTTGTGAATTGCCTTCAAAGGTCATCACTCTTTTTCAGTTTATTTGAAATCTTTTTTACTAGGGTGCCTTTTCCCTTTGTTTCAGATTCAAGTATTCAGTTTGTCAGGAAAAACACGAATTAGTATCAGACAGAATATTCATAAGGGCTAATCTCTTTCCCAGATTCTTTAGGGAAAAAAGAGAGTAAAGATGAGACAAAAAGACAGACAGGCAGATTCTCCTTTGGAGAATGACTCAAAAGAGGAGTTTAATTTAGAACTGTATTTAAAAATAGCCATTGTGAATAAGTCTTCTTCATCCACCCCTACTAAATCTGAGAAAACATTGACAAAATTTAAGGTCCCTTTAGATGAACTTTAAAGATTCCTTCCAACCCAAACCATTCAATGGTTCTATTAAAAAATTAAAACATCCAATCTCAAAGAAAGGAACCAAATACTAGCCCAAAAGAGGCATCTTGAACTATGTACTTAATAGTAATGTAAGCATGGATATAGGAAACAAACATGTACAATGAAATAATTTCTCATAAAATGAGAGTTTAGTTTTTACTGTGATTCCCCCTTTAAACAAACCAGTCCTGATCATCCTTTGCAGGATTCATCAGCTCCGAAACTTCAGTCAGACTCATATGCTGTATTAGCCAAAGATATACAAGTTTTCTGTAAACCTCATGGACTCATGGAGCTAAATCCCTTCCTCTCTCTTTGTTCAGTTTACAGTGGTATATCTGCTTATTGCTAGGTGACATAGATTGTTTTAATAGTGACAATAATTAATCCAATATGTTTAGAAAAGTATTGAATTTCTCCGTTAATATGAAAACCTAAGAAATATTTTTTCAATAGTTAAGGTTTTACAAAGAGATAAATTTATGAAAGTCAACAAATAAATCCGCAAAAAGAAAGAACTGAAGATTAGCCAACAGTTTATAGTTCAACAATCATGATGAGTTCTTTTATTATAGTATCCTTAGCTCGTGAGAGGATTACATGTCTTCATTTTCCTTTCTTTTAATTTCCCATGAGCATGAAATGGCTAATTTACCCACTGGGAGTCGTGTTACATTGTAAAAGTGCTACCTGGTGATTGTAGGATAAAAATAAGTCTTCGATCATTTACCTTTACTTCTCAGTGACTTTCATCTACTTTCTTTGGCATTTATACAACTCAAACTTGTACATCATGAAGTCACTTCTTCATACCAGTAATCTAGTTAGTAGAAGCATAACTGGACAGATAATGCTTGTTAGATACCAAAGTTGACTATCCTCCATTCCTTTTGTTGATTTTTGAAGATGTATATTTGACCCTTCCTGATGTCTTTAGGATGAGTCCTGTTCAAGCTTGTGACATCACCCATTGTTTTTTTGAGAGAACTAAGCACCCATAAAGGAAGCACCTTTGCTCAGCAATCGGACTAATGGAACCTTCTGAAATAAGAAAAATTATTATTTGTAGTGAAATTCTCTTAAATGTCTACTTCAGGTTTCCTCTGTTGCCTTCTGATACACTCAGCAGCACTCACTACCCTGGGGATGGGACATAAGGGTGCAATGGATATTTATTTTATACTGATACTACTGTTGCAGAGCAAATGAAGCCCACATCTGTCATGGCTCAGATCCTGATGCACTGAGATGAGGATATAACTTTGTTAAAGAGGTTATCACAAAGAGGTGTTTCAGGAGAGAAGTTAGCTTCAAAGGGGTTGGTTCAAAGTTTGCTGGAAGCCATGACAGGCAGCAACCAGCTAGCAGAAGGGAATAAAGTTATAAGTAGGACCTAAGTCTTGCAACAGGGTGGTGATGTCACAGTCAATAGAGCTTTATGAATTTCTTGCAAAACACAACAGGGACAAAGCATCATGGCACAGACAAAAGACAAAAAAGAAAAAAGGTGCAGTACTTAAGAAAACAGTTGGCCAAACCCCGTGTAGACAGATAAGTCTTCAGAGATCAAAATATAAAAAATAATCTCTGTATATTTTCCTCTTTTTCATGAAGAATTCATAATACATTTTTTAAAAGCTGTTTTACACAATGTTTCAAATAGAGGCTGTGCTCAGGTCAGCCCTATTTCTCTTGCATGCAATTGTTTGATAATCATCTGCTACAAATGCTTCACAGCATATGGTATTCCCAAAAATGTTGTTTCAGATCCAATAAAGAAAGCCACTTGCTGTTCTCGAAATGCCATTCCAGACAAAGCAACTCCAACTCAGCAGTTCATAAGGCATCAAAGACTGATTATTTGCAAAAAATCACTAGTAGTTAGTATTTATTTCTTTGCCTGCAATTCTTGTGAAAGTTGGACTAGTATTATCCCAGTTTTCAAATGGACTGCACTGAGATGATTTTGACGGCTATGTATCTTCCCTTACTGGGAATGTCAATGGATCCCAGGACTAGTACTGGGACCAGTCACTTTAATGCCTTAATTTCTGTTCTGATACCTCTGGGATTCTTCAGCAATCAAATACTTTTTGGACTGGAGGGACACTGGGTATCCATTCTAATTTTGTATTTCAAATGTGAGGTGTTTGTCCATTTTTCAATGTGCAGTAGATTGCACAGATTCCTGCTGTATTTAGAGAAAGGATGATAACATCTGTTTGTGTTGTGAAGTCCAACAACCAAAGTGACTACCAAATGCTGAGCTAAGCTCTACAGTTTCCACAAGTCATTAGTTTCCAGTAAGCATCCTCATGTGTGAGGCACTTATTTTTTCAGGAAAGGGGATCTTCCCACTGACTTTCTTCAGAAATTTAGGTTTTGACAATGTGAGAGGCAGTTTGAAAGATTAAACAGATTTTTCCCTGTTTATCTTATGTTTAAGTAAATTTGGATTTAAAACCAAAACCCAGTCAGATCATTACCCTCCAGTGAGTCGTATTCCCGTGGTAGCAGCTATTTTTATGAGTGAGAAACACAAACTATTGTTTTGTTTATTATATGCTATTTTTCAAACAATGTTTCACATTAGAAAATTCTGCCAACTTGACAAGCATAGAGGAAGGGAGGTGTGGTATATTCAGAAGCCACCTAGAGCATCAGGATGCCAAGTTTCCTTTAATTTTAATGGAAATTGGCACCCTCACCCTTCAGGCATGTTTGAACACTTTGTCTTTACAACACATGCTGCAGACATCTTTTGGGTTATTTTTCTTAAATCAAAATAATTTTGTTATTTCTCACTTTACTGATGTCACTTAGAAGGCAAAGAATATCTTTGTTCAGACTGCAAAGATAAAATTGCTTAGAGAAGCATATTTATCGGAAATTATTGTGATCATAAGCTTTTTGAAAAAATATGGATGTTTCCTAGACACACTTTCCTTGCTTTGGAAGTGTCTTTAGTCTTAGAGCAGAAGATGACAGATTTGTAAAAGCACTCCAGGCTACCACCACTGTCATCTGATCCACGTTTCCACATGGCCTATGAGCACTGTACTCTTTACAATGGAAGAGTTTGATTTAGAGCAGGATCCACTGTTATCCCAGATCCCAAAGTTGTATCTCATCTTTTATCTTTTCACTATTTGACTTTTTTCACTGATAAAAAAATGTTCTCTGAGCAAGTTTAACTGATTGAAGTTAACATTATTGAACAAAAAAAATTTTGGTTGTGATGAATCAAGTATTTTTGGAGATATAAAAATGTCACAGCAATTCATGTCACTTTGATGAAGTTTCTTAGAATCTCCTGTATGGCTCGTAAATAAAGGAGGAAGTATATTAGGGGCAGTAAAACTTGCCCAGCCGACACAGAGACATAGAGATACCCATGATGAACATGCATTGCGATGGGCTTGCTCCTTCCTTGGTTCTTTTGCAGAGGAGTATGAGTCCTCTGGATGGAAAATGAAGTGTGGAATGGACCTTCTACCAATCAAAATGAACCTTTACTCATGCCTGGATTTAAGGGCAGCTGCTCTGGTTTTAGGTAAGTGTACCATATAGGTCAGATCTTACAAAGGCTGAAGCAAAAGCTTGGAAAGCTGCCAATAAAATGAAGTGAACTTTTCTCAGATTGATGCTGCTGGCCTGACCTACTCAATTCACAGCTCTTCTTTGCCTCTTGGTCTGATTTCAATATTGCACCTTGATGGACCAAATTTAGTGTTTCCTGTCACTGCATTCCAACACTTCAAAAAACACTTTGGATGAATATTGGAACTCTGGGTTTCTTACTATAAATGGCTCTTAGTTCATTACCAGTGATTACACAACATATTGTTCTGCTGAGTCACTGTACTTATTGGAAACATCTGAATGTCTCTTTCAAGATGACATATGCAAGATGGGAATATTTTCACCTTAGAGATTTAAGAGAGGAAAAAGCTTCATCAGCCAGAACCCTGTGCAACAGAAGCATTGTACTGCTGGCCAGTTGGCTATCAGTCTTCATTCAGTTAAAACTCTTGGCCACAACTAGGACCTTAGAAATAAAGCCATATACATTATTTTGATTCAGTGAAAACTTCTATCAAGCATTCGATTACACCATAGCCCTGTTCCTTCTTGCTACTTCGCACATGATCCCGTATAAAGTCAGCCTGACACTCACGTGCTTCGGACATGAAAATGTCTTACACTCTTTCTAACCTTTTTTACCATGTGTCACTGGCCATTGTGTTGATTCTCTGTTGGTATCTGCAGCTTTCATCAAATACCTTCAGGAAGAGACTGCAACATACCAGAAGACCAGTGGCTGGGTGAAGCTGTCCACCCCGTGTTACCAATTTACTGGCTATAATTGCAGCTCGAGTCTAAAGGATGTTGGGTTGGGCCCAGGTTCCAGTTAAGAATGAAAAGTCCACAGAATGATTCCCCTTGACTTGAAAGTGAACTTTCAATCAAGCCCATTAACCACAAAATAAAATGTTCCTTTTGTACAGGCACAACAAGGACTTATAGGTTGCTTGGCTGGCTTGTTTATTATGTCTCATATTTCTTATGTTCGCTCTTAACGAAGTTTTCTAATACCGCAGGCATGAAAACATTGCTTCAAAACATTTCTACTACTGAAAATATATCCTCCCATAGAAAGATTACATGATTTGGTGCCACACTGCTTGTTTTAAGAAAATCTGTAAGGCATACTGCCTAAGACTAATGAGTATCTGCAAGAGACACCAATGTGCAGATCTTCCAGTTGCCATCCTCCTTTGTTCACAGTTATTTCCTTCTAACGATACAAGCCCGAATATTGACTATTCTTATCAAACAATGAGAACTAGACCTTCAAAAAATGGAGACGAAAACTTGTTTTCCTGCAGATGCTGATCCCTGCCTTTTACCTGCAATTCAGAAGGGAAATAAACTGCTCAGTGTTTGTTTTCTCCTTTTTGCTTGCTCAGATGATGCACTCCCTCGACTTCTATCAAAACCATTTAAATCCTTCAAATAGCCTCTGACTGTCCCTGACCACTTCTTTGTGCCAGAATAAGTGTTATCCACTAAGTGTAAGTAATGAGTACCTCAGAAGAAATTCAATGGCTTTGAAACTGAGCTTAAAAGAAAGCTAGCTAATTGCAGAATTAAAAGGAAATAAAAAATTAAAAAATCACACTATCTGAATGAGTCCATGATCCTGGGTCCTGCAAGATTCTCATGGTATCCTTTACATTGATGACATTATATGTAATGTCTGTTTATCAGCAAACTTAAGAGAAGCGCAGGAGCAGTAGGGATCAGGATACGTTCTTTAGTAGAGAGCAAAGCAGTAAATTGAAACTGATTTCTGGTAGGCTGCAAGAGGATGAAGCAGATGGGTTAAAAGTTGCAGAGACAGAAATAAACTGATGAGAAAGTACAAATTAAGATCCTTGCAAACAATCTCCTTGATCAAGATGATAACAAACTTGCTTTCAATATGACCTTTCTCTCCACTTCCCATACTGAAATTTCATTGTTCTTTTTCTCCCAAGAGCATAATTCTCCTGCAGAAGTCTAAACTCAGCAAATGAGAATGTTCCCTGACTGCCAGGCATGGGTGAGCACTTGAGCAGTGCCCAGTGGATGGATGCAAGTCAGGGAGCAACGTGGGCATAGAGCATCCACCCTGTACATGCCAGATTCTGCTAGAAACAAGTTCATGACAAGGCGCCTGTGATGCACTTCTACAAGTCTGCCAGGCGGGATAAGAAGGAATTGCAGACCACAATGTATTTTGCTGAGAATAAGAGAATAAAATTGAAATTAAAGCAGGAATCCTCATAATGAGGTACTGTATAGTCAAAGATGACAAATTATGCTGAGTAATCAGTTGATTGAGTAATTCCTCATTTTATTGTTTGTTGACTGATTTTTAGTCCTCTAGTGAAAATGCAAAATAAAAGGACAGCAAGTTGTGAGAAACTAAAATGCAAAGAGATTGTGGCCTAGGAACAGTCACTGAATGAGAGGGGCAGATCTGGCTGGTCACTGTTGTCATGGCTTCACTGAACTTCACCGAGGTATCATAGCATTACATGAGGAGTTGCTCAAACCATTAATTAAATTAGTGAAAAAAAATTCTAATATTTAATGGTAATAGCATAGTCTTACAGAAAAGTGTAAATCCAGTACAATGGTGACTACTGATAAAATTAATAAAGGTGAGAATTTTAAAGTGTCTGATTTATTAACATAATGATGACAATCGTTACCCTCTGAGGAAAGTAAGACTTGTGAGATAAAAAATGCTGAATCAAAATGAACATAGAAAAGTAATGTTGTCTATTTGTAGCATAAGCAGCCTGAAAGTGAATGTGAAAGTAAAGTGAAGAGGTTGCACATGTCAGAATGACAGAAGACTGATGCAAAGGCATATGCAGAAGTTAGAAATATGCATAGAAAAATTTTTATTTATTCCCCATTCTACATGAACACAATGTGAAAAATATACAATTAAGTAAAGGAGAAATGCATTAAACACCTAATTCCAACTCAATATGCTTTTGCTTGCTTTTACAACTGCCCCAAATACTGTTTCTTAGCCTGTTTTCAATCAGATCCAAGTCATTTTGAATTGGAAAT
Source organism: Aleadryas rufinucha (assembly GCA_013397815.1). NCBI lineage: Eukaryota > Metazoa > Chordata > Aves > Passeriformes > Aleadryas > Aleadryas rufinucha. The sequence goes on along the minus strand of VZTH01011911.1, from coordinate 305,552 downwards.
AAAATGTAACAAGATATAGAACTGCTTCTACAAATATTTAACCTCAGACACCAGCAAATATTGAGTTTATTCTCTGAATTCAAAATTCTGTTTTTAAACTAGGAAGTGCCATGAGCTGTGTCACTTCTTCGTATTTTGTTCATTTCTCAGGGTTTTGGCTTTCTGGGAGTCAAAAACAGATAGTGCTTCTGATTATTTTATTTTCCTTGTTCAAGATGTTTCCCAGAAGATGTCTCTTCAGTGTGATCCCTGGCTTGCACTCTGTCTTCCCTCTCAAAAGCTAACACAGCAAGCCCTACACCCCTTCCATGTCTGGCCGGGGAGTAAAAAGAAAAACAGCTTCTCTGAAACTAATGCCTTCTTAATTTACTCAAGGGATTTCCACAATCAGAGAAAACTTTTTAAGTAAAACGTACTACATACATCATCATACCCTAAACATTTTCTTCTCTTATAAATTAGGACAGCCTCCATTCTAAATTGTTGTCCTTCACTGGACAACAAATTACTTACAGACACACTGCAGTTTCCACTTCCACTAGCATCTTCCACTCAAAGGTTAGTATACATAGCTAAGAATAAGATTTTTTTTCTCTTATCTCAACATTCTGAACTGTATCAAAAAGTTGCTAGGCTTCACTTGAAAGTTAGCCCACCATGACTTACCCAGAGAAGCTGTGGATGTCCTATCCCTGGAAAGGTTGAAGGCCAGGTTTGAGATGCGGCTTTGAGCAACCTGGTCTAGTGGAAGGTGTCCTGCCATGGCAGGGGGGTTGCAACTAAATGATCTTTAAGGTCCCTTCCAACTCAAGCCATTCTATGATTCTATGATAATTCTATGGCTTCAGGGCATGCCCCCTTAAGTGTTTTCTGGACTATGCCTCGGGTATATAATGTGATGCTTTTCTGTTTATTTCCCAAGAGAATATTATTAAAAGGCATATGAATATTCTTATTTTTCTGGAAACTAACATAAGTAGGCATACCTTAGAATGTCCATCTTTGTAAACAATTAATGTATTTACACAGAAAGTTACACGTTAAACCTGCAGTCTCATAATTTTTGCTTCTGCAGGCCTGAACTTTGTAAACATTTAGACACATATTTAACACTAGCAATTAGAAGCCAGAATGTACTATAAAGCACTTACTTCTACACCATTTTTAAAAAGATCAAAAATATTAAAACACTTTCCAAGGTTTTTGCTGTATGCTACATGCTACTTGGAAATAAAGCTATTAAACTCTGAAGGAAGCCATATAATGGAAGAATATACAAGCAGTATCTTGCATAGAATTCCTTTTTTAATACTTGTGCCAATTTTTAGTATTGAAGTTAGTTGGTGATTAGCAGTGGTAGTTGAGGGGACCTGAGAAATCCTCTTTAGCAAATAGATTTAAAAAAAAATCTCTCAGCTGAATCTCAGAGCTAACAAGGGCTCCTCTGCGCAGACTAGGAAACATTGATCAGCTCAGGCACAAATTCCATCTGATGAGCTATGCTGAATTAACTACTAGAAATTTTGAAAAGTTGGATGAAGTCTATGGAGAAATGGTTCCTCTTTCCAAATAAGTTTCCCGTATCCACCAACGCTTGAATCCATTGAAAATCACTCCTAATGCCAGATTGTTGACATCACTCCTCTGCCAAAACCTCATAAAGTATTTTTGGCTTGATATAGAGTCATATGCACTAAGGAAGACTTTGACCTAGAAAACTATTTCCTTGAAGTGAACTAAAAATACAGAAGTTCTTCAAACTGTCCTCATGTTGCTGCAACCTCACCTGAGAAGTGCTGCAGAAATCCTAAATAAGAGGAGAGGGAAAAAAGTTAGGAAACCTGAAATGGCAGAATAATTTCTTCAGTAAAAAATATTGCCTTGGAATCTCAGTCTAAGATCCAACTTTCTATAAATATATAGCATACAGAAACATGCACATATTAAATATTGGTTTGAATTCTTAGCAGAATTCTCATTAGAATCTATTAGCTCTATCCAAACTTTTCAGCTAAACATATTTGCATTTCTGTAGCAAAGAGTTGCAAGAATTTCAGGAAGCTTGACGTGTCTCAAGACATTGTAGAAATGATGCAGGCATATTTTCCTCTGAAAAAATATATAAATTCACTGCCTCAGTGTGTTTTCTACAGCACCTTCACCTTCCAATACGTGTACAAAAAGTTAACAATATGTTGTAGTTCCCAAAGAATTTATGGGATTTTCTATATGAGAAGGCATAAGAGACATAGGATGAGAAGCAGCGTGCAGAGCTAACTAGTTCCTGATGAGAACTCCAAGAATGTTTTGGAAGTGTATGTGCAGATGTGCTCTAAAAATTAAATATAACCTTAAAGTACAGTTTGACATACCACCAAGGTATGGTGGTACGAAGGAATGAATAACATGAATTTAAAATTTAGAGTCTCTCATTCACTGGATCAGCAGGAAAAAGTCAAAGGGTGCTTAACCAGGCAAGGTACTGAAAAGAATCCAAGTCTAAGTTGGAAGCACCTTGTGAGAAATACAGGTGGTCAGAACACCAATTACATTAACACAGATCCTCCAAATTCACCAGCTCTCTAGATTTAGTCCAGTGTTTCATGGCAGTATCAAAACTCTCCTTGTCTCAAGACAATAAAAGTATTTAAAACATTGCTTTCTGATTTCAACTGGTTTTATTTGTTAAATATGTAACTTAGTACATGTAAAATTCTATTGTTGATTTTTTTCCAGTCTTGAATATCATTATGAGAGTAGTTGCCAACTAAGCAACGGTTGTCATATGGAGGTCTGATACTGTTTAAAGCATTATGTGAACCAAAGTAATAAAAAAAGACTTTATGGCATCGGTCAGCTATTTGTTATTTCATTCCCATAATAACGCAGCATACTCTTACTTTTCTTTCTCTCTCTCCATTGATGAAACTGTGGACAAATTAAGAATGAATTGGTGCAATATATATAGTCACTTTTTGATACAGGGAAAAGCATTCAGATAAATGTAGCAAAAGTTCAGGAAAAGCAACAAAGACCTAATTATTGTAAAGCCACAATGTTAGCAAAAGACATTGTCATGTAGGTGCAAAATCAATTTGCAAGCCAAAAAAGTTACAGCACAAATTTACCAAATGTTCCAGTAAGCAGATTCAAGAGGCATGCCTCATGTTCTTGGAATTTAGCTTCCTGGAAATTTCCTTCTTCATTGCTCAGGCATATTGCTTTTTTTCCATCTTCACAAGAATGTAAAATTTGTTAAAAAGAGAAGATTTCTGCTAATTCATGTCACCAGGAGACAGAAACAGCTTTCATGTCCTAGACTTGCATATTTTTGGTTCATAGCACAGTGTATAACATTGAGAATTCTTAGGACCTTTTTGAAACCTGAGATACACTAATGGTATTGAATGGGTGCAAGTGGCATAATAATTATGGACTTAATACTTCTCGCCCACTTGTATGCAAGAATTCTATATTAATGTCAATATTCTTTTAACCTAGAAAAAGTCTTGCCATGCAACAATTTGTCTATGCCTGGGTTGTCCAGCAGATCTGAGGAACTGATTTAGAAAAGGAAGACATCTATAATTAATACTTATATTTGTAAAAGTAAGGGAGTCTCTTGATACTTGTACCTTTCTTTAGTCAGGTGGAGTTGACTACAAGAATGGCAAGTGATTTTATGATCTTCTGGCTACTCCAGGGACTGGGGAGACCTCATGGATCTGCAGGGTCTCGGGAAATATTATGAGAACTGTTCATTGACCCAGAGGGGAAATGAATGAGGAAACTTCATGATGCAAGCCTGTGAGCACCTCCTTTCTCTTAGCCTCCTCTGTACTTTCTCCCTAGGGAAGGGTGTTGATTTTGTCCCTGATTTAGGGCATAAGGGTTTGGCTCTCCAACAAGTGACTGAATATAACCTACATTCTTAAGGATGGAACTGTATTGAGAAGATGCGAAATTATCAGAAGTGCAGATGCGAAACAGTCAGCTTCTTTATTTGCCATTTACTTTCTCTTCCCCAAAAAGGTTTCTTTGCAATATGCTCATCTGTGAAATCAAAGCTTTCTGCTTCTCAGACTTTGGAAACATCATTCTGTTACATCATGTTTTAGTGAAGTGTCATCTAAAAAGGCACATGCAAGCTCTAACCGAAAATAAGGCAGATCTGATTCAAAAGCACTGGAAAAACCACAATTTTGCTGAGCACTGGGGGAATTCAAGTGTTAAGTAGTCCCACAGCATCAGAGATACAGCTATGTTGAAGGTGTGAATGGCCACTGATCATGCCAAAGATTGCCTTAAGTCAGCAGGATATTAGTATGACTTATTTAATCACACATACTTTAAACTTATTTTAAAGTAAACCTGTCTAAAACTTACCCTGGATGGTACACTATTGCATACTGTTTTTGAAGGGTCCTGAATTTCACAAAAAGATCCTTGAAGGTCTGTAAGGGTTCTGGTGCATTCTGATATAACATAATTTTCATATTTTCAAAGCAAAATTTTAAATCCAAGAAAAAAAGAGTTTCACAAAATATGCTGGAAATATGTCCCCTTTCTAAACCGACCTTATTTTTAGTAACATTTTCATGAATGAAGTAACAAATAATCTCATGAAAATATCTTCGCTGTCACACAAAAAGGGTTTCTCTGATATACCCCCATAAATTTTCTGTAAATTTAAGAATTTTCTGTTAAATTTTGCAAAGAGAACTTGTTCTGCCTAGAATAAGGTGATAGATTAAGAAATAGAATTAAAAAACCTCTATTTTATTCTCTCTGCTGAGCAATCTACTGCTTTTGAGACGTTTTTCTCATTGGAAAATACTTCTAATGCTCTCCAAGGTCAAAAAGCGGCTGCCATTTGCTGGGTGTTTTGTAGGCTGTGTGAAAGGGATCTGCAAGCTCAGTTTAGTTCCCAGTCAACAAATGTCCAGCACAGCTGTCATTAATCGGCATTCCTGCTGGCAGCCTCTGCAAAGAGGGCAAAGGCTAATGTACATGGAAGCTGACCTATTTTATGACTTTATTAGTAATTCTTCAGAACAGGCTTCTCAGTGTGAGGAAATGAATACTGGTTCTTACTGCTGTTGCTGGGGCTGTAGGCTTCCTTTGGATAAATAAACTTGGTTTCCAAAGCTCCCTGTCTGGCATCTTTCATACATGCTAAAACCCACTAAAAAAGAAATATTCATACAAGTTGCACTGCTTGAAATAAATCATATTAGCACTCATGCTGAGAAGGCTATATCTGTTCAGTTTCTTTCCAGAAAGTTATTTGCTAATTAACCATACCTGTTTCTTTTCCCAATAATATTGTCACACAGATATGGACATCTTCTGCTAGAACCAATTCTCATTCTGTTATTTAGCCATCTTTAATTTCTAATACTCTTAACCAAGCTAATTTTCCAGGCAACATTTATTGAGCTTTATGATCACCAGGCAACATCTTTGTGGGCTAACCCATAATAAAGTACGACTTCCTATCTACAATACCACATATGCCCATTCATTTTCTGCATTCACTTTTCTGTAACAAGTAAAGTTTTCAGTATCACTGATGAACTTGTTTATACAAAAAAACCCTGCTCCTACAACAAGCAGTTTGCTAGCTATGCCCCAACAGCGTAACATTTAGGGGAGGGTACAAGAGAGAGAAGAGATGTTAATTTTTGGATTGTAAATACAGTTTGCAATCATGGTATTACAAAATATTGATCTTTGGTCTTATAAACTGAGATACATTAATACGGAAAAAAGAGGATTATGGAAACTGAGGGAAATTAATTACAAAACAGGGTGATGTAATTCCTTTCGTGCATAGCTGCACTTCAAACTGTGATGCTGTTGTTTTGCTTATAACATAAATCCTAAATTGAGCACAAAACACTGCTTATTTACCAAGCAGACACTGATATTTCAGTCTAGAAATAAAAATTAATTTATTGAATTCAAAGAACCATAGTTTTTTACTATATTTCTATCTGTTTGACTGACCTGAAGGACTCACATTCCTTGATCAGGAAGCATAAAAAGCAATGCAAAAGACAGACATTGTGTAAAAGAATGTTTTATGTTTTTTCTAATCCAATTTTCTCACTTTAAAAATACTTTTTGAACTTAAAACAATTTGTTTCCATTTCCTTTTACAAATGTTTTTTCCTAGCTTTATAAGCTTTAATTTTATAAGAATCTTTTGCCTTAAATCAGCTTCTGAATTGGACATATTCATTTTCCTTTTGCTCACCAAGCAGACAAGGATAAAATGCTCCAAGTTTTTATTAAAAGCATTTTTTTTCTGTTTATAGCATAGTTGTATAGCTTTTAACTTTCATGTATGCTTTGGGCCATCAAGACTTTTTTTTCATTGCTCTAAATGTACTTGTTTGTTTACCCTTCAAATACTTTGACATTTGATGTGTTGAATTTTCTCTATGGAAAAACATTAAAGGGAAATTACTCACAGTACATTGCTCTTGCATATTTTTCCCTCATAAAGCAGATTTTCATACAGAGTAGACATCGTGACAAGATGAGGTCCATTAAGTGAAGCACACAGATCTATTTAACCATTTTCATACCATATGGCAATTTTCAAGGACAGAGTAATTGATCACTGGTCACCTAATCCAATCTCTCATAAATTTGTCATTTAGGACTGTTTTATTTGAATGCCACATAAGCACATATTTTTGACTTAAAATTAATCACCAGTCAGGACAATATATCAAACCAGGTGAAATAAGCTTGATAACCTTTCCCATCTGTAATGAATGAGTGACATATATGCCAAATCACAACGCTTGTGATTTTTTTTTCCTTGATAAACACAGGCGTTTTAGAACTATTTTATCAGGTTGCATGAAAGTTGTGCAAACAACCAAACGAAAAGTAAGCCATTCTTTATTGTATGAATAGACATGAAACAACCAAGTATCACTCATGAACACTCTTAACCCAAAAGATTTTATGTGTGTTTCTATTATAAGACCTTACATGTCAGAAATTGCTCATCTTTCCTATAATGTATCTATTAAGAAAGGTTCACAAATGTATCATTCGGAGTCACTGAGCATTTGCATACATGACCCCTGTCTTTCTGTGTCTCATTTTTTCCTTCAAAGTTTAGAGCTTATGTAGACCTCCATGGCAACCTCAAGTTGCCATAATTATAGACAAATGGTTCACAGGAGACAGTGAGACAATTAGTGAGGAAAAGGGATGGCACCAACATTTTCAAAGAATAAATTCCTTGTACCCCATCTAAGTCTGTCATTTGCTCTTCCTATTGGAATTGTTTGAGGGTTTTTCTTATATTTTTCTCAAGCTTTCTGGTTGCTTTAATTTCACTGGTTGCAACTTCAGCAGCATGTTTTAATCACGTCCATACTTCTGCTTCTGGTGTTCAAGGAAGAAAACAGGCTCTAACCTGTTCTATCAAATTGTTTTCCAGAGATGATCAATGCAAATTCTCTTTCCATTGCAGATGTGCAGAGCAGGACCCTCTTACTTTCTATTGTTAATATACTAACTGAAATATCCTTATTCCTATTGCATTCAAGACCTGTCATTTTCTTTTGATGACCAGAATTGTCCAGTATTTTAAATGCATAATCACTGACATCTTCTTAACAATTTAACCTATATTTGAAGCTATCAGAGGTCTTGTCTACACAATAATTTGCACAGCCTAATCTGCAGTATCATTTGAAATAATTTTACTCATATCCATGTACTTACAAGCAAAACTCAGATTCCTTCTGCATATCTTTCCAATTCTTGCATATGCTGAATCACTCCCTGGTGATGTTGATTTCTGTCAGTGCTTGAAGATGACAATTAGACATTTATCTACCTAGAGATTTCTATTAACTCAAAAAAGCAAGATGGGATGAACTCAAACATCTTATTAGCTTGAGACCAGATTATTTCCATTGAATTTACATCAGCTTCTAAAATTAATTTTGGATTCCTTACTGAGGGGTTTGTACCAGATTTGTAAAAACATTATTAAAAAATAACGCACATTGCTGTAGCTTTACAGACCAACAAAGCCAACCTGAAAATATTTCTTACCACATTTAAGAGAAAAAAAATTAGGGAATAAGGACAAAGTTATTTCTCTCATTCTAACACAACACATTGATTGCACTCTAACACTAGCAATTTGAATACTATAGTAGAAAACCCAAGTCTTTTTCTAAGGTGTTGAAATATGTTCTCACTGAAAGAACAATACATGATTTGACAAAATAGACATCTGCCTATTTTGAACATCATTCTCATTTAAAAGCAAACCTATCCTGGACTTTTTAAAGAATAGGTTTTTTAAGGTTCAGGTTATAGAGGAAAATATCCAAGTCTCACACTGATACTACCAGAGCTGATGAAATGACTGATGGTAGGACCATGAGAATTTGAGGTCTAAGCATTCTTTGTGAGTCACCAGCAGTGGAGTGACCCCACCTGCATGGTTCAGTGGACCAGCTAAGCCAAGATGAATTTTATGAATTTTAGAAATTTTATGAAAAGGAAGTCATAAGATTCTTCACCTCCATGAGAATTCAGACAGTAATTCAACATCTTGTTACAAATAAGTAGTTACTTAGCATCATACACTGAACATTGATGGTGATCCAGCTCATTCAAAACCCCAGAGGCAGGTAGAATGTGGCACCATGATCTGAATGCACTTTGGTGAGGACTAATAAAACAGTTCTTATATCAGGTGTAGGAGCAAAACATCCATATGACTTACTGGAAACAGAATGAAATAGATAATATAGTGAAATAAGCGGAAATTAGACACATTAATTTCCTGCAATTTTTAGTAATAACTTGCAGATATGCCACTCAGACAACATTTCTGTCAGATCTCATAAGCTCAGAAGGGTTGGGTCTGGCTAGAAACAGAATCAGAAATCTCAAAGGAATATCATGCATAGAGCTTGAAGCAATGCTGACAAGTTGGACAATGATTCCTTTCCCTTTGGCTCTGCAATGACACAAGCTCTCAGTGTGAAATGTGCCATCATGCTGAGTTGGTAACATCCAAAGGAAAGAGATTCAAATAACTAATTTCTGTTTTCTTGGCTCAGTTTCAACTGGATATAACATTTTTCTTCACATCCTGCTCTCTGAAGAACTCCTGTAAAGTGCTGGAGCATATTCTGAAGGGGTTGCAGTGCTTCATGCCAGAGGTGGCCTGAACATCTGCAAGCACTCTGCATTTGGTAGATTACCTACATTTTTACAAAAATGAAGCAGATAAAACTACACACCATTTTACTGATACAATTTTATACTGAGTCCAGACATGAATGTTTGCTATTAAATTAGTTACCTACACAGTGTTCTGTCAACAATTGCATTGTTCACGTTAAATTTTTTCTCCACTGCTACCTTAGCAAAATTTGATATACATGTTACCTATTTTGTACTATAACCTTTCTATTGGTCACAAAAGTCCTTACAAAATATGGCTGTGCTTTGAAGGACAGGATCTCCTTTTTTGTAGACAAATGTAAATCATAAGGTTTATGGTGGGCAGGCCATAAACTCAAAACATGACACCATGCTTCACATTTCCATATCAACAAATGTCAACCATATCTTACAGAACAGCAACAGAATATTTTATAAAAAGGATCTTTTTTTTTAATTCAATAAGAAGGAGACAGACTACATCAGAAAGGTAAGGGCAATTACACGAATAGCCAGAACTGGTGTACAATATCTTTTTGTTCTTCAAAAAATTGCTACATGTTAATTGTTGTTTCAGGTCTCAGTGGTGTTTCAGCAGAATGGCTACCTTGCATCCACATCTGGCACAGGTATTTGTCCAGTTGGAATATTATGGGCAGTTGGATATCCACTTTGTTGTGTTTTAACCCCTATGGACAGCTAAACCCCTCATAAACACTCACTCCCTCTTCAATGGGGTGGGGGAGAGAACAGAACAGTAAATAAAAGTATGAAAACTTGTGGTTTGAGATAAAGGCAGTTTGATAAAGCAAAAGTAGCACATGAAAGCAAAGCAAAATAAGGAGTTAATTCACTACTTCCCGTGGGCAGGCAGGTGATCATCTCCAGGAAAGCAGGGCCCCACTACTTGTGACAATTACTTGGGAAGACAAATGTCAGAACTCCAAATACCCCCTTTCCTCCTCATCCTCTTCCGAGCTTTCACTGTTGAACATGACATCATATGGTACAGGATATCCCTTTGGTCAGTTGGTGTGGCCCCTCCCAACTGTTTGTCCATCTCAGCCTGCTCACTGGCGGGTGTGGTGAGAAGCAGGAAAGTCCTCTGTGTAAGCACTGCTCAGCAATAATGAAAGCATCTCTACATTGTCAACACTGTTTTCAGCAAAAATCTGCAACATAGCCCAGTACCAGCTATTATGTAGAAAATTACCTCAGCCAAAATCAGTATACACATTTAAGGAAAGATGTCAATATGCAAAAGTGTTCAGGGAAAAGCCAGAAGACTGCCTGGAGGATTGGAAACAGTATTTTACAATTAAAAATTTGAAGACACCATATAAATATATCAAAAGAAATTAGCATCCCAGCTACAGCCATAAAAGTATTGAAATGGAACAACATTTTTCAATAAAGAGTTATTGGTCAGAGAAATCTGCAGCACCAGAACAATCCTTGGATGGTAAAGTTGGACAAATTCAGCTTAGGGAAGAATTGAAAGCTTGTTTGGTGGTCATTTTTCCTTTGAAACTAATTTATCAGAGTAATATTTTGCTAAGAATTATAAGAACCCTTGTGAAGAAGATATGATAGATATCTTCTGAGAGCCATGTTCTAGCTCAAAGTAGAGAAGGCCTACGGCTTAAGTGATGTTGGAGGTCAAATTAAATTATCAAAGTCATCCCTTCTGGCATTCTGGAAATGACATCTTAGATTAAATCTTCCTACAACTGATGTTTCAAAAGTGTCTAATATAAACATTAAGAAGAAAATATGAAAATCTTAGCTTTATTTATCTGTAATTTTACAATCCAGAGCCAAAGAACACCTCTGTGACTTTCCTATGCTTTTTTCATGAGCCAGAGGCAGACATGAACACCAGCACAACATGTATTTTTAGGAGTTTATTTATTTATTAATGAGTGATAATCTGAAAAGACCTTCACGTAGACACTATTACCTATCAGGAAATCAACAGTATTTCTACTTATTTTGAAAGGAATTCAAAACAGCAACCACAAGTTACAATGCCAAACCAGATCTTTTTGAGAAAGCCTATTTCTAGCCTATTTTTGCAGACAGATTTGTCTATCATTTCCCTTATGATGGTAACTCAAGATGGAAAGAAAACAGAAAGGAAATAACATGTTCTAAATGTAATAACAAAAGTCATGTTCCACTTTTCAGATTTGCTTAGTCTGCACAGTAAAACCAAAAGGGATATGAAGCTTCCAAAGCCATTATATTCTGTATTGGAGGTTTATATCTAAAACATGCAGCTTTTTATAACAGAAGTGATATCAGTAAAAATACACAATTAAATAATAGTTTAAGTGCCCTTATTTTTAAGGTGATATAAGCTATATTCTGTCTCAAGTCATAAATATAATCCCAAACCTGTCTCTGAACCAAAGAATATTCAGTGGTAGCTTCTTTTCTATGATTCATCTTAAAGAGGTGAGTCTGAACTCCAGATCTTCTACACGTAGGTGTCTACATGCATGTTAGAGATGTTCCAGGACTCTAGAAATTCCCAAGATGCTGAGGTTACTGACTGATATCTGGCTGCTCCACATCTCTCATAGATTTGCATCTGGCATCGTGGACATATCACACATGCATAGCTCGTATGGGTTCTAGCTGGCAGGCTGGATGGACTCAATTGTATGATGGGTCCTCTAACTTATCTCACAATATCAGATGGACAACTTAAACAGAAAAAGGCTTTGGGTTTTGTGTAGCTGAACCAGACCCAGATGTTTCTTTTAAGATGATCTGATCTGATGTTTGAGTCCCAAAAAATATGGAATTTGTATCTTCTTAGAGTACCTGAATCTCAAAAGAATGAAAGAAATTCCAGAATGCAGTGTTTCCTACAGAATTTATAAGTTCAGGACACAACTGAACTTTTATTTGATTTCAATAAAATTCTGACTAGAGCCACGTCAAACTCAGATTAAATTATTCTCAATTTTTTGTCATCAGGCTACACTTCAAGGATCCATCATGCACTCTTGAAGCACAAGGTGAGGAGTCTCCCCTTTTCACAAGAGTGTTGATATCTTTTGCTTTCATGAAAAAAATCAAACTGAAACCAAGCTTAAAATTACAGAACACCCTTCAGGGGAAAACAATTACCTTTCTCCATGCAGTTCTCCTCACCACCCTGTAGAAATGTGAGCCAGTAACAGATAGAGTGTGTATGAATTCTATTTACTGTCCATCTTGAGCTACAGTCATAAAAGGAAGGACAGACAAATCTGTCTGCAAAAGTAGGCTGGAAATAGGGTTTCTCAAGGGATTTCTAACATCTTTGGCTTCCCTTCAGGCTGGAAATACCACAGAAGCAAGCTTTTCATGGTGTTTGTATTTCAGTACATCTGGTTTTATGGCCCGCTGAGACCAGGAAGTTTAGAGCACATACAAATGAAAAATCACCTCAAGAAAGCTAAGCAAAGAGTCAGAGGTCCAAGTTTAAAGAAATATTCAATTACATTGTTATTTTAGCTTACGTGCCTGCCTACCCCCAGCCATTGAAACAGTTGTTTAAACCTCTATTAAATAAGTATGTAAAGGCATAGTACAGAAGTGAAGGTGTCAAAATAATTCTCATATTCCAGTTTTCACTAATGTTAGATAGGTCACCTTCACCTTTTATTTACAGATGTCAGAAGTTATCAGAAATAATGGATGGCACTCCTAAATCAGAGATAGGATCAACAGCAGAGATGGTATCAAAGCCCACCTGGGCTGGTATTAAAGAGGGCTTTTTTTTCTAAACCATATCTATTGCCCTACTAATCCTTAACTATATTCTTTCTGCTGTCAGCTTCTCTTCTGAGATATTCTCTTTCACCTTCATTTTCTACTCACATTTTTCAGTAGGAAAAAGTTTCCCGAGGATTGTAATGTGAACAAAACTGTAGAAAGGAACAAAAGTCCTTTAAGGAAATCTTACTCTCTTGCAAGACCCCTGGCATAAGAAAAAGTTCATTTTACAAATATCTCCAAGCATTTAATAGAGCTTTTCATTCACACAGAAATGTAGGAAGTTTAACCATATATATGAGTGTCTATTATCTTCTAATTGAGATAATTGCTTAGAAAATTCTGCATTTTTGTATTTTCAGATTGCTTGTAGGAAGATCTATATAGTATAAGAAACAGTCATTTGTACTAATAGACGTAGGAAAGGCCCTCAGAAGAGAAAACCTGAAAGGAGCAAAATTTCTCTGGTAAATTTTACCATTTGTAATGATACTTATATTTTATTACTAAAGAATTTTGTTGCATTTTTCAGCCATATATGAACACCTTTGGAACAAGATTTTACAGAGCAGAAGACCCCAAAACCCCTTGATAACTCCTTTTTAGGTGTATTGTCTAGCAGTTTTAAGGTATGGCTAAAAGGCCTTTAAGACATTACAGTGGCTAAATGAGTTCTTCTCCTATGACCAAGAAGCCAAAAGCCAAATCAGTTCTTCTTTTGTTTTCCCTTGAATAATAGAGAATAAACAAAATTGTTTATACTTTCTTTTAAAAAGTAAGTATTCTAAAATGCCAGCAGTGATTTCTGTCCACTTTGTTCTAGCTATGCCAGCTTCTATAAGGAAAGTTTTTTCTTCCATTTTGAACAGCAATGTCATCTGCAGTCTGTTTGATGTGCTTATGCTTAATCACAAAATAATCCAACTTTCTCAATGAAGGAACCTTTAAATATAAACTTCCATGTTAGTTTTATGGATATTTTTACTGTTTATTTTCTGATTCACTTTCTGCATCCTTGTCACAGGTATTTTTGCATGGAAATATATTCAAACACCTAAGCTTGGGTTTTGCCTGTACATCACATAAAATATGCCTGACTGGCACCCAGAGATGGTAATCTGTCAAGCTGGAATATTCACCTATGCTAAATTCAAAAATTGGGAAATTTTCTAGTGCCAGAACAAAATATGCCTCCTTGGCATGAAGATAAATTCTACTATCTCATCCTGACTTCTTCCACCTAACAGACGTTTGCAAGACACTGAAATACCAACTTGATGTGTGTGAATCAAAATATGACTCCTTTCATTGCCATGTCAATCTGCAGTTGCTGTACTGTGAGGCTGAAGCTCTACTTTTGCAGGCAGACTCTAATTCAGTTCAGGCATTGCAAGCTCTCTCCATCACTGAAGAAATGTGACATATTCCAACTTCTGTGGGACAATTCTTGGTAGTGTTTACGCAGTACATATGAGATTTATTCTGTTTGTGGGATCAGAAAGCCCAAAGGCCACAGACATCTTCAAGGTCAGCGAAGGTTGACAGAGGACAGGAAAAAAGCTGGCAGAGGAGAAGGATATGTGCTATAGTCGAGCTGGGGAAATTCTCCATGCCCTCCCCCAGGAACTCAGGGACAAACTGCTCCTCATTTTAAGACAGCTGGTGGCAGTGTGTGGAGTTACAGTCATGGAAGCAGCTCATAAATACTGGCTGAGGGATAACATTGTCAAATTGCATAAGTATCTGAGAAGCCACAAACATCTGAATTCATTAACAGTTCATTTTCAAGAGCAAAAAATTTGAGGTTTATTTTCAATGTTGTTTTGAAAAATGATAAACTTTCTCTTAGGAGAAAGACTTTAAAACACAAATGTTTTAATTTGTACAGCACTAAATTTTGTACAGCACTAAATGTCTAAGCCTTTATTTGTATCTTGCCTTCTTTCTCCAGCCGTTTCCAGCTCCCTTCTTTTTTTTCCATCCTCTTCTCCCCCATAATTAGAAAGGTAGTGGATAGAAAAAATTAAAAGCACAATGTTCATGGAATGATTCTTTTTCCATTGAAGACACAAGGGTACTAGAACCATACACACCAAATTAGCAAAGTTTCAGCAAGTGTTTGAAGGGATTAACAAAGATGATTACTTAATGTTGTTTCAATGAAATATTCTGGATAAAAATTCACAGAATTTTTACTGTTTCAGGAAGAGAATTAGTGCTAGCTCCCCATAGAAGAAGAGTTATAGCTATAGGATAACATAGCAAAGTAAGCAATATTTAATGTCTCATATAAAAAAAGGGGAAATACAATCTGTTTACACAGATATCTTCCTCAGCTCTGTCTCCTTCCTGCTAAAATCCTGAAGAGGGTAGTTGTAAAGCAATACTGGGGTTCCTCGCCAAAGACAGCCATTTTCTGATTTGGACTTAGATTTAAGGACAAAATTACTTTAGAACAGTCACTGTTTTCATCTTGATTAATAGGACTATTCTACTATTCCTGTTTTGAAACATATGGATTTAGAGGTGAACCTACAGATGCCAAACAAGGTTAAAGGAACTGTTTTGAGAAAGTCCTGTCTACCTTCAAAAATGTTTTGGAGTTCCATACTTAGAAACAGTTGGTCTGTGCACCCAGAGCAAGTTTCTCACCTCTCTTCTTTGTAGGTTCAGAAAGACAGGTTGGCTATGCCTTCACTGGGTTGCATCCCTACATCATTTTACCCATTGATGGTAGATAATTCATTTTTAGACAGAGAACAAGCTTCATTAAGTTTGGTTTTATATCAGTGCTTCTGAAAGAGATTGTGCTTAGATATTCATATTTTAGAATTGAAGTTACTGTAGGAAAAGCTGTACCTACCAACAGTGCACTAAAGGATTCTTATATTGGAGTGTGGGGGAGACACAATGAAGGAGCTGTGTTTTCTTCTGAGAACATTCTACATAGTTTACACCTGAATGCTTAAAGGTAACAGTTTTCTGGATTTACTGGACATGCAGGAGCTAAGAGGCCATAATTTTAAATGGTGGTGCTGTTGGATGGATGTTCTTTACGAGATAGTCTCTATTTTGGCATTTGTTTCTGAAATCCTTTCAACAGATGTACTAACTTTCCAGCTATACCACAAATTCTTTCTGTTCTCATAGAATTTTCTGAAGGAAAGAAAAAAAAAAGAAGGATTGAAAAAATCCATTTTCATATGAATTGATGCAGCAGGAAGACAAATTGCCTGTAATAGTCCCCACCTCTGTCCCACCCTTTGGAAAGATGAGGGCAGAGTAGGCCTAAGGAGTAGAAAATTAGCAATGTGAATAAACAGTAATAAACTGGCATAAGAAAGTCTTGCTATTTGCATGTTGCTAAATGCCAAGTAGCAAGGCAAGTCTCTTCTCAAGAGAATGAAGCAGTCACAAAGCAATTTCCCTTTCACATATGAAATTCAGTGTAAATTTGCAACTTTAATTTACAAATTCTACACACCACTTACAAGGTCTGTTCATTCAGTCTCTCCCCACACAGTGGACTTCACCCTGAATTTGCTTTCTTTTCATATTTTGATGCTTCTACTCTTCTTCCTCTTAAGCAAGCCAATTACAAAAACAATACTTAAACTGAAAAAGCTAAAATATTTCTTTTGCTTTTTGGTTCACCTGTAGTATTAGTGAGATTGCTTCAAGCAGTGTCAGTTAAGGCCTGAATAGCTGAATTGTATATTCCCTGAGGGTGAAAGCAAGAAAGAATGGAAAGCCAATCCCAAATCTTGATGTAATGAGATAGAATGCTCTCCAAATCTTTGTTACTTTTCCACCTATAGGTTAGAGTAATGTCTAGGAGGTGAGCAAAAAGCTGAAAATTGGCAGTATAACTATAGCTTTCTGATATCCTTAGCTCAACTGGTCTTGGCATTCAGTGCCAATTTCACAGAGGCGTAATACTTTTGTGGAAGGTGTAATGAGTCTCTGCTCAATGACATTCATCTGTTATATCAGCAGCTAAAAGCACAGCTTTGTGCAATGACATATCCATCACCAAGTACCATATTTCTGGGTGAAACCAGGTCATGGCACTAGATCAGGTTTGCACAGAACTGTGTGCTTTTCTGCTGATTTAGCAATCATCTGAGCCTGGTTTGATGCTTCAGGTTTTAGCAAGCTTTTTTGGCCCCTCCTGAACTATCTGTAAAGAGTTTAAGAGGAAATACCTTGAGCAAGTCCAAGCAGCCAAAAACATAACCTTACACCTGCTGGTGATGCAACACAGCAAAGCACAAACACTCCAGGAGGTTTCTAGAAAACATTGGTGATAACTTCCTGCACAGGCAGTGGAGGATCTGATGCCTTTTCCCTGGTCCTAGAATTAGGAGCCAGACATGGTTGAGGGATAAAAGGGTTTTTACCTTGGTATTTAATAAGGATTCTTATGGTGCAACAGTCTGTCAAGGTGGAATACACTGAAATGCACACACACGGTATATTGTGTATCCAATTCTATAGACCTTGCAAATTAGCATATCTGACAAAGATTCCCCAATGAGAGGCTTAAATGAATGAAGTGACATCTCTCTGTTCTAAAGTATTGCCCCGCAGATGGGCTTAATCCCAGTTTGCAGAATATGTTCTGGAGAGGGCCTTGGTTTCTCAAGATAGCATAAGGCTTTTTGGCCTCCTGTTGTGAGGCCTTTAAGATGTTTGGTCTTCTGGCCTAGCAGAATACCAGGACTATGCTAGGTAAGATATCAGGCTTAAAGAATTATAAGTATGTATGCTAAGAATACTGAGAACATATAAAGGTATATAAAATAAAGCGCAAAAAATCATCATGGCATCAGATCCTACAAGGAATGGTGTGCTGTTACTGTACTAAGAGGGAAGGCCTCGTTGGAGATGTGAATGTTGGGTGCAGCCTTGGCTGTAGTGACAATGAGATTGCAGAGTTCAGTATCAGGTGAGGAGGGAGCAAGCAACAAGTAAGATGACAGCCATGGACTTCAGAGGGATCTCTTTAGCCTCTTCAGGGATGTTCTTGGAAGACTTCCACAGGAATAGGCCCCACAGGGAAGAGGGGTCCAAGAGAGTGGGTTGATATTCACAGATCACTTCCTCCAGGCTCAAGAAAGATGAATCTGGATGAGCAAAAAATCGAGCAAACTGAGCAAGAGACCTTCGTGGATGAATAAAGAATTCCTGTCTTTACTGAAGTGTAAGCAGGAAATACACAGGAGATGGAAGCAGAGTCAGGCCACTTGGAATGAATATAGAGAGGCTGTCAGAGTAGAAATGACAAAAGAAAGGCCAAGGCTCACCTGAAATTAAAACTGGCCAAAGATGTCAAGGACAACAAGAAAAGCTTCTTCAAATACATCAATAACAAAAGGAAAAGTAAGGATAATGTGGCCCTGTTTCTTTGTGGAGGGGGGACCCTGGCAACAGAGAATGCAGTGAAGGCAGAGTTATTGAATGCCCTCTTTGCACTGATCTTCACTGACAAGACCAGCCCTTGGGAATATCTGACCTAGGAGACCAGGGTAAAGGAGTGTTGGAAGGAAGACTTCCCCGTGGTCAAGGAGAATTAGTTTAGAGGACCCTTAGGCAAACTTGATATCCACAAGTCCATGTGCCCTCATCACCACATGGGCACCCACCAGTGCTGAGAGACCTGGTGGACACCGTAGCAAGACCACTCACAATCATCTTTGAAAGGTCATAGAGATGAGGAGAGGTGCCTGAGGCTTGGAAGATGGCAAATGCCACCCTGGTCTCCGAAAGGACAAGAAGGAGGACCCAGAGAACTACCAGCTGGTCAGCCTCACCTTTACCAGCTCCATGTGTTAACTAATCCATCTGGGATGGCATGCTAAAGAATTATGTCACCACTGGTACATAAACAGCCTTTGATCTCCAAAGTGATGTATCACGACATGTTCCTCTCTATTGTAACCTGGCTCATTATAATCTGATCTAGTGGGTGGCATCTCTGTCCATGGCACTGCATGATGGCTTGGAACTAGATGATCTTTAAGACATATTCCAACCCAAGGCATTCTGCAATTCTATTAATGACAACATCTTTCTTTTCATGAGTTCCTCTGACTGTTCCAATTGCAAAGGTCAAAATAAATGTCAGTATTTAGCCTGTTGGTTCTTTTTCTGACCAAAAGGCCCACTGCACTGCAATAAATACTTAGGGACAGGGTTTAGTGATGGACTTGGCAGTTGAACTCGATGATCTTAAAGATTTTTTCCAACCTAAATAATTCTCTAATTCTATACATCCCCTGGGGCCATAGTACTAAACCAATTTTTTTTCAAGATGATTAGAATGGAGTAATGAAGCTTTGAGATATATAACTTTCCTTCTTAGAAAACAGAATAAAAATGGAAATGCCTGTCTCTGACAATTAAGAAATTTATTCTGAAATATAAATAATAGGCATATTTTAAATGTGAAATTATAGTCCAATATTTTCAAGTCAAAAATTGTAGATGTTTGTTTGCTTTCAATAGAATTTCAGTGCATTTTATCAGAAAATCTCACTCAACCTTCACAATAAAAATAAAACCAACTTGGGCAATCAAAAGTTTTACATACTATTTTGTTTATTTAATCTGTTGCTATAGTTACCTTGGTTTCAGAAGAAAATGCCAGCTCAAATGATGGAAAGAACATAACTTGTCAAAAGTTCAATAAATATTGATATATTTAAAACATTTTTGGTTTTAATTAAGGAATTTGGTGACACTGTTTCGTCAGAAACAGATTTTTTGACAAATTAGGTTTTTTCAGACACCAAAGCTTCTTGAAAATGCTTCAACTGACTGAATAGTTTACAAAGGCATAAAAACTAGTTCTTGAGATAAAACTTTTCCATGCTGTCAGTATAGACTAATTTGAGCTTTCTCCTACTCCTGCCTTTTATAAGTGACTTTAATTAGATATTCAATACTTTCTGGTCTTCTCTCTCACATGATGAGAAAAGAGAGAGCTGTTTTCTGTTTTCTGTTACTGGCTTCCATATGACATGCATGGCAAAGTATTAATGTTTTTTATTTCCTCTCAGGACAGTCCACCATTTTCCAGTTCCCTTAGTCCTATTTATATTACATACAACACGGTTACATTTTCATTATTTGATGAAAGTCTTTGGTTTTCTTCTGTCCTGAAATGACATAAATTATAAACAAATGATCTTACAAGCCCAGCTGTGTAGCTCTGTCTCATGTTCTATAAATAAATGTGTTTAGGCTTTCATATACTTTATCTGAAACATTTATAAGTGTTTTGATTAAATCTCTACAGTTAAGTATGCCAAGAGGGTTTTTTTTTCTGATGCCATGTTCCTTTATTAATGATAACAAGTAGCTGCCTTTTCATGCAATATTTTCCATTAATTACCAAAAAGTCTAGATTTTAAAAAATAATGGATAGTCATAGGTTGCTGCAGAAAAATATAGAAAAATTGAAAAAAGGAAGTGAACAAACCTGTCTTTTGTAGTGTTCCTTTTCTGCAGACTTAACCAAAAGCAGACAGATTCCTAATTTAAAATATAATTCAGCCCAAAACATTTTTGTAGAGGAGCTGGGTTCTTCTCAAGAAAATCAATAATTACAAAAAATGTGTTAACAGTTATGAAAGCATACAAGGATTTTTAATGGAGAAAACTACTAACATCATTTGTATTGACATTTAACATTATTAATAAAATGGGTTTTGTCTGACTTCCAGATTCCAGATTCCAGTCCAGTGAAACTAACTGGTGGATAAATCTCATTCGTCAACAGAAAAATAACACTTTGGTTTATTCCTTGCTGATTTATATGTACATCCTTTCTCTCTTGCTGTGCTTTTGAGTTTTTGTGCTGAAGATCTCCTTTTAACCCTATCAGAGACTTGAGCTCCCCTCTAGGCCTTTCCAGAGATGTCCTGGAAGATCCATGGACTAGGGTGAAATCCATTGTGATGAGTCTAGTCAAGAAGTTTTCTGATTCACCTCACTGCCTACTGCCACACCTACTCAAACATGGCACTCATGGGCTCCTCAGTACAGGAGAAACATGGAGCTCCTGAAGCAGGTCCAGTGGGGGGTGAAAAAGATGATTAAGGGACTGGAGCATCTCTCTTACAAGGAAAAGCTGAAGGAGCTGAGCTGGTTCAGTCTGGAGAAGAGATGATTGAGAAGGGAACTTATCACTGTCTATCAGTATCTGAAGGGAGTGTGCCAAGAGGATGTTTCTGAGCTCTTCTTGGTAATGCCAAGCAACAGGACAAGAGGCAATGGGCAAAAACTGATGCACAGGAAGTTCCACCTGAACATGAGGAAGAACTTCTTTACTGTGCAGGTGACTGAGCACTGGAACAGGTTGCCCAGAGACATTGTGGAGTCTCCCTCACTGGAGATATTCAAGAACTGTCGGGACACAATCCTGTGCCGTGTGCTCTAGGATGACCCTGAGCAGGCAGGTTGGGCCAGATGACTTGCTGTGGTCCCTTCTGATCTCACCCATTCTGTGATTCTGTAATTATTGGTGCAGAAGAGAATCTTGGGATTGTACAAGGCTTATTATGGCATGTTTTATGGGAAGAATTAAGGATGGAGGAAGGGAAGGATCAAGGTAGTTTGTGGAGAAACAAACAAAGATGGAAAAATAAATAAGGGGCTTAAGGGGGACAGTCACACATAAACAGGACCTGGTCAGGACACTTGTCTGACCATGTGTTTGAACAGACATGTGGCTGATCAGTGCAACCTACCCTGTCTAATCAAACTCTGATTATTTTCCTGGGTAGAAGGACTCTGTATTCTGCATGCATGCATGAGATTTGGGAGACAGCTACTGAAGCAGTCATAAATCTGTGCCAGATACCGGAGAGGCCAGAGGGCCTGAGAGCTGGCTACTGCAGGGACCTAGAGATCCAAGCCAAGGACTGATGAAATGATGTGTCTGAATTGTTTGGTTGAGAACCATTTGCTTGAGTATGTCTATGTGTGAGGCAGGTGGGCCATGAGGTTCCAAGGGCCAGGACCTGGGTAAACTGAATCTGAGGCCAGTTATACTCAAGACTGCTGCTATGTTTTATTACATGGTTTCTGTGCAATAGCAAATTTCCTTCTATTTGCCACTGCATTTTTGCAGTGTGTGAAAGATAGTCTATCCATAGTCTGATCACTCTGCCATTGACACAAATACTGCTAAAGCTATGACATAGAAAACTTGCTTCCTCTGCTTTGTTTCATATTCTTACATCTTAATGCCAGTTTTTACTTTTATGAAAATTTCTAAATTTATTAAAATAAAGAGGTCACATTTCTTTCCTTTTCCTTAATCTGTATTAGAGTTGAATAGAATTTTGCTCTCACAGCACATATTTCTCAGTTGCACTGTATTTTTCTGCTCTGTACTTGTTCTCCTTTCTCCCAGGCACTTTACTTTTCTAATCGCTGCAAATCTGAGGTTGCTACACACCTCCATTTAAAAGCTCTGTAAAGTTGTTCTTTTGCTGTTGCATTCAACCTAATTCTTGATCACACCTCTTTGTTTTATCATTTGCCTAATGCAGCTTTCATCTGCTCTTCAGCTGTCACATACACCCTACCAAATAGTTTTCCTAAAGTCAAATTGCCTGTAGCTGGTAATTTTTCTTGTAGCTATTTTGAGCTCAGTCATATAGAGAACTGTTCCCTCAGCTTGCCAACCCCATCAATGAATGTAGTGTTCTCTTATGAACTGCACTTAGAGGTAAGCTATTCCTCAGAAGTTTCATCTGTGTGTGTCTTTCTATGGAGTTATTTTTTCCACATCCTGACATCAAAATTGTCAAGTAACCTGTCTAGAATTTGTTTTCTATGGGTTTCCTCAAATATTTCTTCTTTGGTACTTGACTTTGCAACTGTTTCCGGCTCTGCAAGGAGGAATTTTGTTAACTTTATTTACTAGTCTCATTCTTCACACTGTTTCCAGTATTTAATTCCATAGGCTGACCACTTCTGGTGTCAGTCTGAGTACCAGACATGCCACAATTGCCTGTCTTGTACTACACAGATGGCAGGAATGGGGACTCACAGAGGAAAAAGTAAACTAAACAGAATCTGATTAAGACCCTTTTTAAGCATGCGTTAATCTCAGAAGTTCAGCTAAGCAAGGAACTATCTCAGATTTAACTCTTTCATTGTTTTTTAAAGGCATAGATCATTACATACCTCACCCTTCATGACACTATACAAATAGTACAGAATTGACAGTTTGGACACATTCACCAGATAATTATAGTCTAAATATTTATTCTGGAAGTGAATTGTACTCACTTTCCAGTACTGTTGAAAATGTCATGCTTTTTGATCTCTTCATGTCATGCAGTTAGGGAAAGGAAACTTCCACCTCTTACATCTCAACATACGTGTTCCAGTCATATTGTTTCATTTACAGGAAATTTAAGGCTCCATAAACTGTGCAGACTTTCACGTTCTAGAAAGATATTTGGGAAATTGAATTTTATATAGTTAGAGGTTTTGTGTGATTAGCAAACCATGACTATCTCCCTCCATGATCTTTCAAGAATATTCTTGTGAAAATTCAAAAAACAATATATCTGTGCATTACAAGAGATTAATAATTTTTTTTCCTTTTTGATTTCTTGGCTATTTGAATTTTAATTGCACATGCTGCCATTTAAATTAAAAGTACTCTGCTATCTCTGTGAGGAAAAAGTAGTTTTACATTTAGTTAACAGAAATGTAACTCAGATTCTAAAACCACATAATTGCTGTCAGTTCAGTATTAAATGAAGTCAAATGTTTCATCTGTTCCCTTCTTATCCTGTTATCACCTCAGAACTTCCTCAAGCAACATTTTTATACATGCTTCAGGTAGATTCTATGAACTGAATCCAATTCTGTATCATGAACTCTGGTCAGCTAGCAAAAATGAAAGATTAGATTTCTTTTCCCCCAGGTGAAATAGAAATTTTTCTGATTTAAACCAATTTCACTTTGATTAAAATCGCACATTTACTCTTGCCAAAACTCTACTGGAAAAGGGAAAATAAAAAGGGACATGAAAATTTTGGACATTATAACAAACACGAAGCTGACATTTGCAGATACGAGCGATACGTAAGGAGGGATACATTTTTTTCCCAGTTTAGATAAACTTAAAGATTTTCACCGGAGAAATTACACAAGGAATTCCAGGGTCTTTAGTAGGTCTGAGAAGGCATGAGTGCACTAACAGAATTGCAAATCACACTTATCAGCTCACTTCAGTTAATATTCTCTCAGTAAGGATGTTGCTCACCTTCCTTTGGCCCTATTCAAACAATTTCTATTGTTCTAGTCTCCAGTTTCCATCTGGCAAGCTCTCCCTCATGAAAAATTATTCCTTTTGTCATTCTATGACTGTGCTGAATTCAGTCTCCCTTACATTTTACCTTTACTTCAGTGAGTCCCCTTGCTGCTCTCACTCTCCTTCACCCTCACCCTCACCTTTCTGTACTGTCTTCTGCTCCTATTCTAGTCTCATCATCCTGTTACCTGTGTGAGTCTTTGCTGGGGACATAAATAGAAGATAAATAGCCTGATAGAATATCCCATCATTCTGTCATGGAGTTCAGGTGGAAGAGGGTATACAAATGAGATTTTAAAAAAAATTATAAAGAAAAGACTCTTTCAAAGAGCTGTGATCCATGTCCTCTAAATTGCTATGTGTGTGGTCTGGTGCTGCTGAAGCAACAGTGACTCTGGTTGTAAATGGGAATAGTCAGCCTCATTACTGATGTCAATTACTGCATCGATAACATCAGATCAGAATGTTACTTGCAGGATGGCCTTCAAGTAATGCTGAACTGAAAAGAAAGTAGAACACTGCAAAACTTTTAAACTTGTGTGCTTTTCATTCACTGATAATATGGTTTATCTAGCAAAGGAGGAGGGGGAACAAAAACTGCCACTAATTTTCCCTTTAAGAACATTTTTCAAGTTCATTCCAAATATTTGTGGTTCGAAATCAGTAAAAACTAGGAAGTCGTGTTACCTTTGCAGAAGCCTTTTTTTCAGTTACATCAGTCAAAATTGCCTTGAAACTGAAAATCGAATTATACTTCTTCACACCATTTTTTTTAACATTTTGAAAGTCTGTATTAGATTTATTTTGAAGGAAAACTGAACACCTTCAGTTTTAAACAGTTTTTCCATCTCATGATGGAAAGACTAGTTCAGGTTACAAAATGAACAAGCTTTATGGTTTGATTAATTCATGTTTCCTTTTGATGACTCTAAAAACCTACCACACTATTCATAATACTCAGTCACTGAGAACTACGTGTCTGAATTAATGGTCTGGACATTGTTTATCAGATGACATTACTTTACCTTATCTGCCTAGTGGTATCAGGACCTCACATTCACATCCATTAGGAAAAATTAAAACTATAATTTGCTAGTTATTCATCAAAAAATCACTATCTATTTGTCAAAACAGTTGTTTGTGTTTGGTTTAATGGGCTGCATTTTTCTGTCTAGTTTACATACAGCCATAATTCAAAGACATTTTTTACTGCCTTAAGGGAAAACTACACACGAATTAATAAATACTTTTGATGATATTCAGAAAAGAAATCATCTGCACCACTGAACAGAGCCAGTAGCATGTATGGTACATGGCATTTCAGCAGAGAATTACCAACAGCTCTCATTTATGCAATAACATTGCCAGCTTCTCATACAAGATAGCCTAAAACAAATGCCTGGATTCTGCTCCTTCCAGATGCCTCCCTGGTACACACAACCCTATCAAAGCATGTGTGAAAAGTGACACATATTGGATCTCAGTCACAAAAGGCCCTCCACATTTGTGCTGGAACACCTCACTAAACATGAGTTTTCATTTCTAACACTCATTCTCCCCAGAGAATCCTGCTGTTGTATTTCAAGCCTGGTTTATATCAATACAGTCATAATCAAAATTATTGCTTAAGTCTGAGAGATTAAAGCATTTATTAAATATAGCTGTTGGTGCACAGAAAGCTGAATTCTTCATGTTATATTTCAGGTAGAGAATTTGAAAACCTATTTCAGTAACAGTCTTAACGCCAACACACACATCATAAAATCTTTCTACTTACTGCTAACAGCAGTGGTTTTAGAGAGCAATCTTTCTCCTACTGAATTAATGAATAAAAATATTTTTGGCTTCAGTGATCATGGTGATTCCAGTTCCTAAATAAAGATGTCTTCTCTGGACTTAAATAGGAGGGAGAGAGTGAAAACAAATTCTGAATTTCCATGCCCTAGTGTGCTGCTAGGAAGGCAAACTCCCCTGAGAATGGGCAAGACCATGTGGGGGCCGGTGAGGAAAAGGTTCACCCTAGAAATACAATCACACCTGAAATCAATTAATTCTAAACAATCAACCCCTGGCAAACTAACACAAATGCTAGCCATGGGAAAAAGTTATTTTTTCACAAAATCCATCATAAAAGTAAGTGGCAAGTACCTCTTAGTGTATAAATAACCACTTGCAGGTTTAGAAATCTTTATGAGCGTGTATAAAGATTTGTAGCCAAGTCAAGGAGCTTACAGAAGAGAGCAATGTACTGAGCAGATGATGGGTCCAAGGACTTGCTTAAATCCTTCTTTCTTCCCTAAAGTGCAATCTCCTGTTTGCACTGGTTGCTTGGTGTTCCTGTTCAGTGGATAGACATAGCTGTCTTCAAATGGCAATGTGCCATGTCTCGAGACAGAAGCCAAGATTCTGCACACTGTGCTATCCTGGGGTAGGCTTTCCTCTGCATTCACAACAGGCAGAGCTTAGGCAGCCATCTAAGAGTGCCTGCCTTAGCTTCTGGATGGCTCATGTTTAATGAGCTGAACCTCAACCCTAGCCACAAGTTTGCGAGACTCCAAAAGAACAAAACCTTGCTGAGTTATTTATTCAAAGTCTAGTTTGAACCCTTTACTAGCAATATCTTGTTCAGTACCTGACTTTCAAATGGTAAAGCTTCCCCATACTTGTCAATCAGACAAGGATATGACTTCAAGATCACTGCAGCTGATGTTAATCAGATATTTTATGATTATATGTTGGATATTTGACTAGTGCAGGGAATAAAACACATGGTATGGCACAAAAGAGAAGCTGCAATACTCAGCCTAAAAGTTTGTTGAAACTTTGAAATTCTTCCCAGGTTCATAGACTTTCTCAAACAAACATGAACCAAGAGATGGCTCAGGTTTGAGAAACACACAGCCAGTACTGTAAGTGGAAATCAAATGCTGCACAACAACATGGAAGATGATATGGTATGCACCACTCCTTTTGAGTAAGAATTCTGTTTAACTTCAAGTTTGAGCAGTTTATTTCTATTAATGTCAATGTCTGACAACAAAGAGAAACAGCATACTCCTAAGCAAAACTTTTCCATCCCTATCTCCTCTAAGAGGAAGATTCAGAGAAGTAAAAATTAAAATATCAATAAAGAATTATTTCGGTTTTATTTTCATATAAATGCTTAGAAAAAATTCTCTTTCTGTTGATATTATCTCAAAGACAATTCATAAAATTTTCTTCCTACCTGTGAAACTAAATTTATTTTAAGTTGAAATAGCAGATATAAAATGACAAAAAACCCCATAAAGGTAAGCTTTACTTATATCTGTCATAAGAACACCATAAAGAGGAAAAACTTTTACAATAATTTTATAATGATCACAAATCAAACTAAAGGTAAAAGAAAAAAAATGTGGATTTTTTTTCTCTTTCCACTTAATTTTCATTTTACCCAGGACACAGCCAGCAACAAATTGTCTCTTCTGGCACATTAGAGTGTTTCGTGCAGCCATCCATCTCTGAGGAAAAAGAGCCTTAGTTAATTTTCCATGCTTGGATAAAGCTATTCGTGATAACCTAGTTAGGAGTAGGAGTTGCCTAGCACTATTTCTGCTAGTCTGAGAAACTATAGCCAGTTCCAGATTTCTTACTGAAGAAATAGAAGAATCACTCGGTGTTTTGCTGTATGGCTCACGTCCAGACTGTGCCACAGATATGAGTCAACTTCAGATCCAGGATGCATGGAATGAATATTATTGGAGTACTAGGAATGTGCAACATGGGCAACTCCATGCTCTAACCTAATTCTAACCCGTTTCAACATCACTCATTGCCATTAACTCAATGGTAAATGATTAGACTTTTTATTGACAGTTACCCATGAAAATTTGATACAAAAAATTCCAGATGTTAACTGTGTATTCTGCATAAAGGACTACATTTACAGAAAAACAGCAGTGAAGTTCAAAGTTACACATACTATTTTTCACATTATTTGTGTTTTCAAAAAGATGTCTTTTTATTCTCTCTTGCATATAGTCCTAATTTTGATATGTAACAAAATTTAGAATCACTCATTAGCACATTTAATGAGGTAATGAGATTTATTTCCAAACGTTGTATTGTATTCTTTGCCCAACTTTTTCAAATAAAAACTGGTTTGTGTTATTTTAACTGCATGCATAATTAGCCATTTGCCCAATTTTATATGAAGTTTGCTTATAGGAAGTCTTCTGCAAGCAAAGTCTGAAGAAGGAATTGTTGGAAACTAAAGATGAGGTACTAATTTTTCATGTGTACTGAAGTAATGGAATTAGTCATTATATTGACACCTGTGTCTTCTTTATGGTGTTTAAAGAACATGACATTGGAAAGATTCCCTGTCTCATGTTGTTGCAGAGAGTTGGACCACCTAATCCTCTCCAAAGGCTGATGAAGCTGTGGACTAAGGCCATCATTCTGCTTGTGCTTTCTCAGCTTTTATTCCTACTGCAGCAGGCACAATAATATAGTGAATGTATAACAAGAGTAATGAAATAAGCATCACTTATTTCAGCTGGCCTTCAAAACAGAGCATAATCTAGAATTCCTAGGGTTTAGGAGATACCTCCACTTCTCCAAAATAAAATCTTATGTAAAAATTTACATTAAAATATGATTTTGCTTTAAATTTTTTGCTCTGTAAGATGCCTTTTTTGGCTCTGAATCACTGCATCCCAGTCTCCTTCCAGCACAAACATGGACACTGCAAGTAAAAATATTTTTTCCAGTTGCTAGGATGGCAAAGTGCAGGAACTGAAAAAGGCTATTGCAGACATACTGTGGCTAGCATGATGAAAAGATCCATTTTATTTCCTTTTTCCAAAAAATTTTACCTCCTGCTTAAGAGTTCAGTTGTGGTCACTGAACACCAGATCTCATAGTTATGAAAAGGTCGTTGTGATAAAACCTGCATCAAAACATACATTAATGAAGAACACATAACAGGACAAAATATCAGTAAGAAATAAATACAACTGGTCGTGTAAAGAATAGGAAGAGTTGCCTCTGGCAAAAAATCCATTCTGTCCTTTTTAAACAGGCAGCAGCTAGTCTTCTAAGCTCTTTTGAATTAGCAAGATCTCATGTAACCCTTTAGGAATGCAAGAAGTTCTCTTCTTAACTTACATTCTTCTACAGAAGGAGAATCTCATGGAAACATCAGTATTTTTTACATTCAGATGCTTGTTTCTCATTAAAGATAGTATTTATTTAAGACCCATTCATTGATGTAATATTTTATAGCTGGAGTTAAACCACAAGATACAATAAAGCTCATTCTAAGAGAGATTTCCTGATCTTTTATCAGTTTTGAAAGTTTCTGGCCCAAATATCAGTCTGTATCTTCTGGTATAACCTTCTGGATGAGAGGAAGCACTTGAGGTAACAGACTTTGTCTTGTTTATAGCCCAGTGCTGGGGAAATTCAGGCTAGTTTTTGAGGAATTCAACGATGTACCAATATAAAAATACATGGTTAAAAGCATTTGGGGGAAAAAAGTAATGTTATTATCTTTGTCACATACACTATTTACCACACTTCTTGCTTGTCTAAGCACAATTTTTTCTCTTGAAAATCACCCTAGACTTCTGACATATGTAGTTACTCTTTAGCACTACAGAAGTGATTTATCTAAAAAGATATTGAATGGGGATAATGCCTCCACAAGATCTGCTGTGCAGATTTTGTTAATAGTGCTTTTACACCTAAGCACTGCTCTCACCAGAAATCTGCTTATATCACATAAAAGATGCTGAAAAGCAGATCCTGCTGAGAGTGATCAGATAGAGCTATTTCTACTGTTTTGCCTCTGATATTTCCCACACCTCAGTCCACATAAGATTTTTCTTGTGTTTATGGCAACTATAGCCCTTCAAATAAACAAAACATTGCTGCCATGGACTTAACCAGAGTTTGTTTATGCCTTATGTTAATCAAATATCTGCAAAGTTATTGTGCTCCTGAATTTCCACAGTGCTTCTCTTCGGGGCAGTTGTGATCTGAAATCAGGCTTTGCATTATTTTGCTGCTTGCTCTGACCAAGTTCTTTCATTTATCTAGGAGGGTCAAATGGCTTTCTTGTCTGGTTGTCCTTCTCCTTTTAAATTTTTGAAAGTATTATTTCTGTTTATTGGATTTTTATTCAAATTAAATTTGTAAATACCTGAGAATACAGAATCTCTTGGCTGAGACAAAGCCTAGCACCAGCTCAGCTGAAATAGCCAAAAGCATTAAAAAAGGGATGGGTAAGTATAGCCAGGCTCAAAGAAATGCAATTTTATGACACTCTTGCCTTTTCATTGCATGTCCTATCTCATTCTTATTACACATCCTGTCACATTAAAAAATTACTCTGAGTGGTCACGCCTACTATCTCCAAAATCAAGGTGTTCCTAACTTCTGTTTCATTACACCAGGGCAAAGATCCAGCAGGATGTACTACGTCAGTAGGCTTTATGTACCTGTTGCTATTTTCAAATTATGTCTTTTCTCAGGATTTTGTGACGCTTGGTTCCAGATGAGCTCCACAAGAAGGATGTGGCCCTTTGGGAGCTTAGTAGGTTTTTTGGTGCAGTAAACATTATAAAGGAACCCACTAAAATTTCCCAATACTTATATGAGTAAGAATTAAACATTGGGTTTTGTCATTCAGAAAAAAAAGCAAGCTACATAGAACAGGTAAACTTCTCATACTGTCACTTTTTTAATAAAGCATGCTTTGTGTGGAAGGCTTTCATTTTCCTAATATATTATGGTGATACTTTGTGTGATTCATAATGTAAATATTTGTGTTTCACATCAGCAATATCAGTGTGAAATATGTACTGCAAAGAAAATACTTAGTTTCTCACAGTCCTCCCATTGACAGCTTTTTGTAAGCAAAACCATAGGTTTTTTCCTTCTATGTACAATACCAGTAACTATTCCCATATAAAAACAAACCGCATAATTTTTAACAGAATAAACTTTGAGTTTCATTTTATGTTTTCACCTTCAAAATTATATAAACCATAAATATCTCCAGTCTCTTTCAGAGGCTGATAAAACTCAAATTCCTTCTCAAATGTGTTTCTTCCTCTCTTTCTTCTGGTATATTGGTGATTGGTGCTTCTCGGCATGAGATATGCAATATGTGTTGAAGGAGGAGCACCCCAATTTGCAAATAGCAAATGTTCCTTGTCTTCAGAACCATAAAATTTCAGTTGGAGAAGTATGGTGACAAAAACATTTCCTATTCATTCTGACAGCAAATATTTCTAGCTCACAAGTTGCAAAACAGAAAGAAAATTTCAGCACTGGATGAAGCATCAGAAAATATGGCATGTGCTCCCAAGAGATGCTCTCTCTTGATCATGATGTATCTTAAAAGAAAATAGAGAAATCATATGGGATTCAAAACATTTTCCTGGAAACAATCATATCAAAAAAGCAGAGCAGTTGTAGAGACATATTATCAGGAGTAGACAGTGGAATATTGCACCACTTTCAACCACACTTTTCAACAAGACCCACAGACTGATAGGGGATAATTGGTCCACTTCCTAAAATGTCTCTGTTTTCTCCACAGGTCTTTCCTGTTAAGGCTGGCGTTAAGGAAGAACATGGTTTTCACAATCAACAAAAATGTGGTGAAAGGAAGGTTTTTATTTTATTTTTTTTCAGATGCCGCCTGTAACACCACAAAGATACCCCAGTGTCAGCTAGATATGTATACCTAAATAAACAGCTCTCTGTTCCATGTGAAACCAGAGAAGACTGAAGATACTCTCTACTAATAAAATGCAAGATATTCAAGAAGGTTGCCAAGAAACCTCATTTTCAGCTTAAAACATCAATAGGTTATTGCCAACGAAAAAGAATGGGATTGCTTTAAATTGGATACCATAAAAATCCCATAGATCTATCTTAAAAGGTCATTTTAGAAGAGAATATTTTTTTTCTGTTCAAGCAGAATACAAAATGAAACTTGAAATTTCAATAGCACTGACCATGAAGTATATCCTATTTCATAAGTTCCTACTCATCTTCAGAATGATTCAAGATTTATTCAGTTTTACATGAAAGGCAAATTCATCTATCTGTTCTTTCTTAGACTCATTAAGAAAAGGAAGTAAAAATGAATTCATTTTACTGAAGTAAGAAAAATTGACTTCAAATAATAGAACAAACTTCTTTTAGGAATGACTTGAGAAATTTACATGGTGATGTGAAAATATTTGTTTAACCTCCTTTGAATCTGTTTTCTCTTAACCTCTAAACCACAGCAGCAGACTGTGCATGGCATTCCCACCAGAAAATCAACATATTTTCTTTAAAAGACAAAGGAATGTGAAACAAATATGGAAATAACAGAAGGCCAAACATGGCTTGGTATATTATTTTAATAACAAGACATTCCAGTGATGAGAAGGAAGAAACAATGACTAATTGATAGTGCTATTTTCATTTATTGTGTTCAACAAAGGAGTTGAGATATGGACAAGAAGCAATAGTCAAAGCGCAGAAGAAAACAAGAAATTTCACCAAGCAATTAAGCAACAGAGGTGACTCTGGAATTCAGATCTTCTAGGAGAAGGGCTTATGCACATGCAAGGAGGGCATCTGTTCTTTAAGAGTACCACAGATTGTCCTCGGTTACAGTGTAAAACGTGACCAAGGGCATGTATTTCTACTACCATCTTCATGGGCTGTTGCAGCAGGTGGGGCAGTGTTCATTATCTGCTACCATGACTCATCCTTGATAACTCCCTCTGAGAGCTATCTCTGTTAATGGGCAATCAAGGACCCTGCCACATGACTCATAGATAACTCGCTCTGGACTATCTCCTGTTAATGGGCCCATCAATGCCTTGCCTCATGACTCACCATCCCATTGTGAGATGCTCCACCCAGGAGGAGGAACTGAGAGTTCCCAGCTGTATATAATCAGAGGTTTGGAACAGCACGGGCAGCCCTTACCTACGGGACTCCCGGAGGACAAGAGCTACACTGCTGGACCTTCAGGCGAAGACCAGACTCTTCTCTACAGGATCACTACTTCAGCAGGACCACTTCATCTGGACTGCCATCAACACCCTGACCAACAGGGTGCCAGGTTGTATTCTGACTCTATAAGTGGTTTTTTCTTTGTACTATTGCATTTATTTCATTTTTCCTATTAAATTGTATTTCTGACTTAGAGTCTCTCACTGGTTTGCTTTTCAAACCTTTCACACAGATCCATCAGTTATAATTTTTATGATGCATTGTTTTTTGACATTTTTTCCTCTGGTTTATGTTTTGGAAGCCACTACTAGTGGCCAAACCAGAATATTTAAAATAGAAGTACTCCAAGAACACCAATGACAAACTTAAGAAAGGGAATACGATTTGTAGAAAGAGAACATTAGGTCTGTGTGCAACAGAATTTTAATCTTCAGTAACACTGAAGACATAGTTCTGCAATTACATTTTTTAATAAATGAAAGTCAAAGCCAGCACTTCTTTGACTTAGGCACTAAATGCTCACCCATGCCCTAAAAAGGAACCCTGATGCCTATTTTACAGTACTTGCCTCTCAGACCAGCTAATATTTTTTATTGGAGTCAGAAGACTGCCTCTCAGGTTAAAACCTCTTGCCTTGCTCATCTTCAGGAAAGCCTTGTTTTATGGAATAAATGAGTGGGTGTCTCTGCAGTCTAAGTTTAGGTATCTCTCTAATAGACCTCTAGGAAGCCTGAAAACTTAGTTCTGATCACAGCCGACATTTGCTTTCTGCTTAATTATTAAGCTACATAAAGCACTTAAAATAAGACATAATAGCTTCTTCTCAACCTGAGGATCTTCAATAATTTTCCACAGGGTATTCTAGAAGCAGTCTTCTCCGCTTGTATTAAAGCAGGGCAATTCTTCAATCAAACACACACAAGTGCCATGGTGACAAAGATCCTCAGTTTAACAAACACATCAGTATGCTGGACAATACTCTGTTAGTCTCCAAATGATGTTTAGGAAGAGAACTCGTGTTCTGAAATGAAAGTAAATGTGAAAATAGTTAAAGACTATTAGTTCACTGGGGGTTTGTTCAGTGTTTTGCAACTTGGGCTTCCAGCATCTACAGGGAAGTAAGATTTCTTCATTGTATTATCCCTAACAAATTACATTTTAATGATGCTTCACAGAATCTGAACACCTTTCACACTGAGGTGTTAAAAGATCAGCACTTCCTGGTGCAAAATGGCTAATGTGGAAGTGTGGTGTAATGGAGCTTCAGAAAAGGGAGATAGGTGAGCAGGAGATGGGAAAGGTTAAAAAGATGTAAGCTCAGCAAATCTGCTGTAGCCTCCATAGACATAAAGTAACTGGTAAATTAAATAAGGTTAAACTAGTTGAATTATGTGTGACTTATAGTCTGATGCAATAACAAGCATGTTATGAACTAGCTTATCAAACATATAGTTTTAGGAAATTATTTTAAAATTTGAATCATAAATTCAAATATACTTCCAAAATGTCCAGGATTAATGCCAAGAAGGAGATTATTTTCTACTAGGTGTCTAAAATCCAGACAGGAAGGCAAAGTACCTTCCAGAAGACTTCCAGGCTGAAAGGCAAAGTGCCAGCAGGAATATCAGGTCAATACTAGTTCTTCACATAGTTCCTCATCATTCCCACTCCTCCCTCTGATGTGCTCATATCTTTCCAGAAAGGAATACTATTTAAAATCCAGTGTAAAACTACAAGTAGACAAATAACGGTTTCTGTCCTGAACATTAAGTAGATCACATACCATCGGTATGGCATTAGTTGCCTTTAGAGTCCCAGTGTTAAAATATCCCATTCAGATAATCAAGATAAGCATAAACAAGCAGAGTAACTCAAGAACGTTGTTTAAAAAGTACATGATGTTTATATGCAGTGTGAAAAAATGACTATCTAGAATTCTGGACAAGATTCCCAGCTAAGATAGGTAAAAACAGTAGAGATTTTAGTTCCAGAAAACTGCTAGAATGTCTCAGGTCTTTCCTGAGGCAACACATGCACCCATGATACTATTCCCCCATCCTTCTCACTTCCCTACCCTAGTGAGGTCATGCTCATACAGAGTAATCAAGAACCAGTAAGCTCTACTTCAGCCCTCTGTTTAAAGTGAAGGTTTGTGTGGAAGGGTGTACTGATGAGGGAATTAAGGTCCTTCTTTGCTGGAGAAGGTTGCTGGCCAAGGTCACCGGTGCCAGAAGAAGCAGACAGAGGTTTTCCCATCAGGGTAGGAGGAAGTCACAGGAGGGGTTTTGCACTCTGATGCCAGACCTTATCCTATTGGGTTGCACCTCTGAGACTGGTGACATTTATACTGGCACATGTGTGAGCAGCATCAAAATGGGTTTCTCAGTCATTTTGCCTGTGCTGGAAGCCTGATAAGGCTGCTGGCTGCTGCAGCAACAGCTGCCAGTAGGCAAACTGGTGTCTATGTAGCAGTCTCGGAATAGCAACAGCATCCATCTCCCTTCACACTCGACTATCATTTACACTTCTTCACCATCCCATAAGCAGGAGGGTCTCAGCTGAAACGTAATGGTAGAATTTAAAATTTGTTTCCAGTGCTGAGGAGCTCTGAGCTGCTCTGAGTTGCTCTGCTGGCAAGACAGATTTCTGTGGGACTGCCTGGTGACTACAAGCTAAATGATGCTATCACTTTTATTGCATTTGCTAAATGCAAAGTGAAAACTAAAAGAATTCTTTTTGAGGGGATTTACTGCAATTATATCACCACAATGAATTTGGTTGGGAAATGACATTTAATACTGCTGAAGGGCTTTAAACTCTGTAAAACCATGGTAATAATGGAAACAGTGAAGACTGAGCAATGTGGTCTAGGGGAAGGTGTTCCTGCCCATGGCAGGTTGGAACCAGATGATCCTTAGGGTCCCTTCCAACCCAAACCATTTTGATTCTATGAATATTCCCATTCTCTTTGAAACTGACACTTACTCCCAAACAGACTCAGAGTTCAGCCATAGTGACCTTGACTTGGATAGGTCATCCTGGGCAGGACTTCTGTAAAGTGTGTGACTTCTAGGTGTCTGATTCAATTTTATTTTTATTTTCTGAGTTGTCTAAGCCAGTGTCTTTTCATACTACAATAGCAACTAAAGCAGGTTTTACCTATATTTAGACTTGTATTTCTGACAGCTTAATCCCCTACAGTTCTGGAGGCTTTTTAAACTGGTTTACTTTGGAGGACTGAGGAAAAAGTAACCTATCTGGAATCAGGAAATGATTATCTGAAATTGTTACAGGGAGCATACTTATAAAACTGCTTCCTCTTAATTGACAAAAAAAAAACCCCAACCTAAATATTAATTACTTTATTCTGTAAAAATTGATTCAAGTACACAAATTTCCACTGTCTGTTCCTGTAACTTTGTGTCTCATTGATTGTGCAATGACTTGAAGGCAGTTTTTTTATTTTAGCTTTGCATAAACCACACTTTATTTTATACAACAGGAAAAGCACTCTTCAAAAGAAAGTGTTATAGCTGCAAATTTGAACATCAACATTTTCTAAATGCTGAAGTCAATTTTACTCAATCATCCTCAATTTATTCCTGTCATATATGTGTGCAGTATCTTCTCTCTAGTCCCCATTACCAACAACTTGCCCAAAGTCTCCTAAAATTTTTGCAGCAGTAAGTTTGTGAGAGGAAGCCAGCAGGGTCAAGAAGCCACTGTGACGATGGAAGCAATGAAAGGAATCCATTACCTGATCTTCTGGAGGTCAGCACAGTTTGTGATGTCTGTTATAATCCCAGAGCTTCTTTCTTAAAGAAGGATAGAAATAACATGGACCCTTTTACAAGGTAAGCACATGCTATATTGTCAGTGGTCTACCTTTGGATTTATGTGTGGCTGTGAATGCAAACTGATTAGAAACAGCTCTTTGGTCTGTTTACTGGACACACACTATCCTAGATGCAGCCTCCAAGTGAGACTGGCATTAGGAGCTATGGTCCTTTACATGGCACGTATCTTTCCTGAATCTGCTTGCTTGTTTGAAGCAAATCTATATCAGCATGCTTAAGGGTTTTAAATAAATATTCAGAAATAGTTTTAATTGCTAAAAGCACAGAGTAATAAGAGCTATTAAATACCAGGATGTTCCAGAATATGTTTCCATCTTCCTCGTGAGCAGAGCAGGAGTGTTTCCAAGAAGTAGGCCCCATCCTATATTCATGCTGTGCTCCAGAATTAAACTAATGGTTGTTTTCAGTGGATGTATTGTACCATCCCCAGTTTGCCTTTATCCCTAGGCTACAGCTTTTACACTCTTTGTCTGACACCTATTTCAAACTTAATCAGTTAATATCCAGCAATTTTCCCCAGTAACCATATGCACATTGTTTATTTTTCCAAACATTTGTCCACAGTGTTCAAATTGCTTTCAGACTCCCAGTCTATGTTTTCAGAGCTGGAATATTGGGTTTTTTCTAGATGAACTAAGAAACACAAAGCCCACCTTTTTTCTCCTTCCCTCCATTTCTCTGGTCCTGGCTAGAAATTGAAGCATAGAACAGGTCTTTCTACAAAGCCCTACCTGAAGATTTAGAAGGTGACAGACCATCCAGCTCAGCTTCTTACACTATGGTTTAACAGGTTAAGTATCCCCTTCTTGATTATTTATGGTGAAAGCCATAAATAAGTAGCAAGAAATAAAGAAAGAGTTTCAGAACCAATTGTTTAATCCCTGCAAATAAGTCCAGCATTCAGCTTGCCTGTGTGCTATGTTTATTAGGAGCCCCTCTGCCCACCCCAACTGGCAACTGTCCTTCCATCTAAGTGACTTCTGTCTAAGCACCACTTTTCTCCAAAGACGGGATGTCTTCACTGCTGAGAGCAACTCACATCCTATAGAGGTTCTATGTTCTCACAGGACTAATTTAACTCCCTTATTTTTCCATGTGCTATAGACAAGGTGCCAGAGGTACAGTCCTGAAGGTAGAATTCACTTTCAAGAGAACTTCCACTTAACAAGCTTGACTATAGTCTTGGATAAAGTCTGATGCAGGAAAGAAACTGTTCAGAGTTTTGTATACATTTTCCCCATTGGGCTTAGGGAGACCCTGGTGTTTTAAAGGTTGCCACACAACTTGCCGCAATCACTAACATGCCAGAAGCAATTACAGGATCTTTTAACAAAAGGATAAGAAAAATCCCTGAATGTTCTTGGATTCTGACCATTTCTTCTATGTCATGAGTAACCCCATCTATTCTTTTTTTTGTGTTAGAGCAGTTCTTTCCATTCTTTCCTTACCTGTTTCTAACACAGACCACAATCCAGATTTTTCCTAAGAAGTGTCCAGTCTAGCCTTTTTCTATAAAATCTGGCTGTAATTTATTTATTCCTCTCCTAAGTCCTCATTTCCTCCCTTTTCCCACTACTGCATTGTGCAAAAGATGATGTAACACGTCTATTCTTAACCTCAGCTATGTCTGTGACACAGTTCTTTTTTCATGCTAAGGGACTAAGCTATGTATGTTAGCTTTTTCCAGACATAAGTCTATTTCTTTTCCTTCTTCTGCCCCTCCGTATTTTCTCAGAAACTAGGAATGTGACCTAAATGCCTTTTTTTTTCTTGTCCTTACTGAACCGTTGCCACATTAAACTATTTGGTATTATAGGTCTTACAGTAAGCCACAGGAGCTCACTGAAAAATAGCTTTGTTCAGTACAAATGCAGCTCCTTCTCCAAGAGGCTTTAACTGCTGAATAGACAAGAGACAGAGGGCAAGAAAAAGGACAGAACATGCAGAAGACTGAGCCCAGTGATGGTATTCAAAAGATTGTGTTAGCTCCTTTTGTTTGCTAAATCCAGATGTGTCTTCATTAGAAGGGTAATTAGTTAACAAGAAACAGGAAGACAAGGCAAAGATGAGTCAAGGCAAGGCAAGGAAGAGATCTTCAGGTGAAAAGTGTATGTTGGGGATTTCATTCCAAGGAATTTGATGGGGTTATACAGATACTGATTCTCGGAATAGGTACAACAGTCCCTTTCAAGACTAAAAATAACTTCTGAGTAGTAGTTTGCAGTTTCAGGCATGCTTACACTGCTCCCATGCTGATGTAATGGTGGTAATCTTTTCTGAAGAAGGAGTTGATCCATGAGGGATACAAAGTTCAGCTGAGTTTTGCATTAGAAACTTTGCATGCTTATAAATTGCAGTCTGCCTTCTAGCAGCAGTGCTGATGTCCAGTACGGGGTGGTAACAGAAGTTGTTTAGGAGATGATAATGGCTGCAAAGGGGTTGTGAAGTAGCCATAACAGCACCGTTTGCTAGTAAATCAAGCATACTGGTCTCACACACTTACTGAAGTTTCTACAGGTAGTTTCTGTGCACTGCTGTAAATCTTCACCAGATTTACCAAACCAAAATCAAAAACTGACTTTACAAAAGTGCATAACAAATTGCTATTGAAGTGTTCATCACTGACTGCAAATCAGCATTCCCTGTTTTCTTTCTTCTCCAAGGTTCCCTCCAAATGCCTGAGCACTCCTGGCATGTAGACATCTCAGAGCACCAAATGGAAGGGAAAAGCACAGATTCCCTCCTGAGCCAAGCATAGCCCTCCCTTCTTGGTTGCAGACTTGAGAGAAGTGCAGAAGGACATGCTTCTTAAAAGCATATGATCAGTCCCATGAAAAGCAATGGTGCTTATAGCTAATCAGGTTCTTTGTTTAAACAAGTGTTAAGCCAAGGATTTGTCAGTTCAAATATCTAAGCTGATCTCCAATACCACAGTGTCTCAGGAAACAAAAAATAACTGCCCGGCAAAGACAATGATTGACCCCACAAAGTCAAATTTTAAGTGTAGTCAAGAGAGTGCAAGAAGGCAACCCAAAGAAGAATGTGACCTGGTATAGATTGAAGTTAAAACACGTTTTGAACTCGTACATGAACAAAACCATAATTTCATTTTTTCTAAAGCTCCACTCTAATACTCTATTTGTAATACAAAATTCACTGATCTTTTATAAGATTGCTATAACTTTTAGAGTGAAATGCTATTTTTGCTCGTTTATAACTTTGTGTGTGCCAAAACCAAAGTACGTAATCAATGAAATAGAAGTCCTCTGCAACAGTAAATAAAAAAAATAAGTAAATAAAAATAATTAATCAACAATGACAGTTAAATGAGCAATCTGAAGCCATTCCAACTATTAATCATACTAACATTTTTATCAAATGCAAATGTTTAAAGAGTAGACCCATTTTATAAAGGGACCCAACTGCCAAAGCTGATGACATAAATGAAGCAAATCATGTTGGAATGGAATAGAATGCATTTAATCTTTCCAAGAGAAAAATCATCATATGTACAGTTGGCATTTCCCCAGCCATGAAGTTTCTATGCTCTCCTCAGGCTAGTAATTTTCCCAACAATAAATACAGTATCTAAGTAAACATGTTCTTATAAACTGAACCTTCAACATCAGTATTTCTTCATTAGTAACAGGAAAGTTCAAGATGACTATGATTAATATGGAAAAGTTTAACTCAGCCAGCTTAACAAGATGAGGGTCTGCTGTTGGGAATACATGGAGAGAAGATGAGACAAAAGTTAAATCATCCACAACACTTCTGTAAGGTTTACCCTGTAGACAAATAGACATACTCCAACATAACATGCCTATTTGTTTGCCACAAGCCAGACAATGAAAGCACAAATAGGGCATGGAACTAAAGAAGGAATAGGGGATATATTTTTAAATTTATATATGGATCTGAAAACAAAGTTCCTCAAGATTAAGCCACCTGTTCTGTTGGGATTTCAATGCCTGGACATGGCTTCCTGGAGGACTTTCTCCACAACTTGTTACAGGGGTAAGCTGACTGGTCTACATCCCTGATTTCTCCTTCTTTGAGGACGATTCAGCCACGTTGGAAGGTGGGTGCAACGCCTGCCTTGCTGTTGCTCTGTGGCAATGGAGACCAGCTTTGTAAGCGCCTCAGCCAGTTCACCACGCTGCGCTCCACCTGGTCCCACAGACTTACACATGTTCAGTTTATTCAAGCTGTGCCAACACTAATCACCTTTACCATGGGTATTGTTTCTCTCCCTGCAGGTTTTCTGCCAGCCACAGAGGTCTGGCAGGTCCAAGATTAGCTCCAGTGTCTATCATTCATTCCTGTAGCTGTGTTGCCTGTCCAGTCCTCAGTGGCAGAGCAACATTTGTCAGTGGACATAAATAAAATGTCTTCCTGTCTAAAGGTCATAGGATTTTCTCTTCCCTTTGTCCACTATGTTTTCTCTCTCTCCTGTTGTGTCTTTAGATTATAGGAACTATTCTGCCAAAAGAGCTAGTTTGTGTTAGATGTGATATGTGAGTATCACCTTCAGTGTCAGTAATTGGAAAGTTGTTCAAACACAATAAATACCTCACAGTGGGATGTCTCACACATTGTTGCTAGACATTCATTTATTTTGAATGTTATATTCTGACCCATTTAAATTAATATTCAGGTGTTAAAGTAGCATCTTGTATTCATTCTCTAACTAGTACTTTGCCTATTCATTTTTGAGAAGTTAATTTTCAGTTCTTTTGAGGGCAAAATTTGTAGTTCATTATGGAAAACTAAGGGGGAAAAATCTTGCTTAGTTTTCTAATACAGAAATTAAATAAAATATTTCCTTTTCAATAATCATTAATATTTTTCTGCTGCTCATTACACAGCAGAAAACTGTCTGTGACTAGGGAGAAAAATCCTTCACAAAGATATGCTAAATGTCATAGAAAAGAAACTGACCTGAAATCTCTCTCTTAACTTCTTTTAATACTGATTGCACCAGAGTGCATATACTATTGCACACACCTGCAATATCTGTCTCAAAAAAAAAAAAAAAATTACAATTTATACTACATGGAGCAGGTCTTCCTTTTACAGGGCTCCATATATTTGCTCCTTGCAGCTAAATTACTCTTTGTGATATGGAGTCAGATCATCAATACCCTTTTCTTTGTGTCTGTGATTATGTCAAACTGCCCATTCTGAAAAAGTGAAGAAGGCATACTAAGGCAATTATGTGATTCTCAGGATATTATGATAATAAATAACATATTTCTGACAAGCAATTTAAAAAAAATTTTCACTCCCCAACACACCCCAAATCAAATTTTGCTTCAGTTGGAAGCAAAAACAAAAACAAAGAAAAAACAAACAATAAAAAGAGTTTGCATTTCTGCTAACTATATCATGTGTGGTTACATACCTGAATGTAGATTTAGTTCATGTTCTTCATGATCTTCATGTGTACGCAATTACAGTGTACTCCTGGTTGTAAAGAGACAAACTTTTACCATAACTTTCTTCATATTTGTCATGTAATGAGAAGCACTATTCATGCTTAAAATGAGTTTAATGAGTCAGGAGTTACAAAAAGCTGAGTTTTTTGCCTACACCTCCATTGAATTTGCTGAGCTGCAGAGATTCTTTCTTTATATTGGACAATGTACTAGAATGAACTAGCAGACTTATGCCAGTTCTATACTTAAAGCAGTTTTGTTGCTTTAGAGTATCTTTACTTACTTACACAGGTGAAGTGAGATCATAGAAGCCTGACACTTTAGAAACTATCTGTGATAAGTTTTTTGAATCATGCATTCAGCATTTACCAGAGTCATCATCCAAATTTGAAAATGACCTGTGTTAACTCCTGGCCAAGAAACTGGGCAGGAATATGAGGAAAAAAGGCAATATCTACTACAAATGAAAACTTGTTTTATGTGAGTGGAGAGAAAAAATTATAACTTGGGTAGGGTGGTATCATTTGCCATAAGAAGGCACTGTATAAATAAGATGTTTCTTTGCTTTGCAGCAAAGATTAACCAGAAAGGTTTCACAGTTGTTGAATAAAGAAGAATAATAACATTGTCCTTATGGGACATACACACTAAGATATGTACACAAAATTTATGACCTCATAATAGCCTAAGCACAGAAAGAAGACATCATTCTTTAATGTCCATACAACAGCACTGAGATTCTGGGCTGTTGCCATGATGAGTGGCATGGAGATGCCCATGTGTGAGAAGAACTACAGAGCAGGCAGTGCTGCAAAGTGGCAAGATGAATCTTACTGCATGAATATTGCAACTAATCCTGTAATTTGCCTTTAGAAAAATAGAACAGTCAGGAGAGGATGAGGGAGAGGAAGAAATAGTTCACGTAAAAAACACTGCAGCCACAGAAGGATCCAAATACTGTACTATGAAAGTTTATGGACAGAAGTCCTGGTTAATGAAACTGAGGAGAGTACCTTTCTTTTGCAGTCTTCATCTTCCATACACAGTGAAAACTGCTCCTTAACCACAGCTGAGATGCAGTAGCAGGAAAACCAGTATTGTCAAGAGTGACTTCAAGT
Organism: Aleadryas rufinucha; assembly: GCA_013397815.1. Taxonomy (NCBI): domain Eukaryota; kingdom Metazoa; phylum Chordata; class Aves; order Passeriformes; genus Aleadryas; species Aleadryas rufinucha. The sequence goes on along the minus strand of VZTH01011911.1, from coordinate 261,808 downwards.
CAAGGGGTCTTTGCTGGATATGTTAAGTAGCCAAGCGCAGACAGCATGAGATAACTCGATACCTGGGCATTATTACTCCTGGATGAAATGCAGCAATGACTTACCCAAAAAGGATACCAGTGTTCTTAATTTAGTTAGATTTCAGTTATGAGAACAGAACACAGCACTAACCCATAATCAGCATACCTGAACCCTGAAGTGGTCACTTTTAGCCATTGTGAAGCAACTGTTGATAACTGACAAAGTATATGTGTTTAATGAGGAGTGTTTTTAAAAAAGGCAGGAATGGTTCATCAATGTCCCATGGGGTAAACCATAAACCACAATTCAAAGGACAGGAAAAAGGGTTATTCTGGGTAGGAGGCCAGTGTAGTTAAAAGGACATTTTGAAGGCCTGTTGAAACAGAATGAAAGCTAATATTGAGAGGACTGGAGTACAGGCACATGTCCATCTAGATAACTCTGGAAAAAAAAAAAAGAAAAAAAAAGAAAGAACAAAATACAATGCAAAAATGTCTTACAGACATTTGTAACACTGTATGTGGAAAGAAGCATGAGGTTGTATATATCCCAGATGCTTTTGCTGCTGTAACAGCAAGTTTGCCATATGTAGCAAGGAAAGATGTAAAGGAACATCTGTTGAGATTATACATTTGCAAATCAACAGGCCCAGATATCTGACACCCAAGAGCCCCAACAAAACCAGCTGGGAGCTTTCAGAACCATGTATGGGAAACTGAAGAAATTCCAAGTGATTAGATAACTACAGATGTAGTTCCAATATTTAAACAGAATAAAATTAATAATCCTGTGAACTGCAAATCAGTTAGGCTAACTTGTAGAAGGGCTAAAATAAAGAAATTTGAATAGATTCATGGATACACGCAAATAAAGATAAATCCTGGAATTTAAATAAGCCAACTTTGTACAAAGACAAAAGTCTTGTCAGAAATAAATTTGTGGTCTTTATTGACAGCAATACAAATCTGGTCTCCAAAAGAACTGACATGGTATGTTTGAAAGACAGTACATTCCGATGGTTTGCAGACAGTACTTGACTTGTTACTTTTTGACATTTTCAATATTGCATTATACACTAACAGCGGGATAAAAATTAAATTACTTGAAAACTGTCTTGTTGACAGAGCTCAACACACAATTTTGAAAGCTAGCATGTAAAAGAGAAAGGATTAGTAATATGAAAAGTTCTTGGACCAGTGCTAGCAAGTACTTTTAGCTTATAAAATCTTTCTGGTAAAAACAAAAGTTTAGAAAAAACTTCATGACAGTAAGTACTGAGAACAAGGAACTGACATAAAGCATTCTGGATAATTTTCTGAAATTGTTAGAATGCAACCAGATGTGTTCAATAAAACTAAATGAAAAGTATTACCTCTGGGAACATATCATGTGAGCTATGGAGTGGGGTGCATTGATTTCAGAGCAGGAAACAATGATGTAAAGTCAGATGTATGGGACTGCTGCATAGGAAGTGCTCAGTTCACCTCCTGTAAATAAATCAGGATGGGAGCAGTTTGTTGATTTGCTAATCATGCATAAATAACCAGTCATCAGTGCACCATATATCAGTGTCAGTTATTCAGCACAAACCACAGAGCCTCATGTGCCGATGTCCATGCTCCGGCTGTGCCGGAACCCTCGCTGCTGCCAGCATCCACTGAGGCAGCGCTGTGGGCAGGTGCTCCGTATACACCCCAAAGAGGGGTTCCCCCACACCACCCCCAGGTCACCACCCCTGTGCTGTGAGGCCTTGGCTGGGTGAAGGCTGCCTCTGCCCCACAGGCCACAGGCAGGACTGGGGTTGCTGTGGGACAACACTTGGCTATGCCAACCATCATTGCCCCTTCTCCCACTCCAAAGCCTCTGCCAACACCCCCTTCCAGGCTTTAATGTTCCTGTGGCATTGGTTCATGATGCCTTCATTTCTCTTCAAAGTCACTAGAATTCACTGAATAGTCTCTCATTGGCTTATTTTCATCCTGCTCTTTAACATAATCAGTTTAGTGCACATTTCCTGTCAGTTTGGGTGTCCCATCACAGACACTGTTACCCACCCTCCCCCCATCCCTCCCCCCACTAGGCATTGTTATGAGGGCATTTGGACACAGATTTTGTCAGAGATGTCAAAAGTAGCATAAAAAGAACCTAGAACTGTAAAAGATATTTTGTCAGTTGTGCTTAAGGCAGCCGGATGGCAGATGTGAATTAAACATTGAAAGAGTTGTCCAAAGGTCTTAGCAAATGGACATTTCATTGGAATTTTTGAGGAAAAATAAACATAGTTTTTAAAATACATAGTTAGTTTTCTGTCTGCATCAGGGAAGGTAGAGTTGGGATAGCTGGCTAGGACAACCTAGCTAGCTCTACAATACAGCATTCATGACTTTAGAGCCCAATAATACTTATTGATAAATTAAGCTCTGAGAGCTAGTAGGAATTGCATAAAATGACTTATAAATGAGGAGAATTTTGATTAAAAAGTTTTGTCTCACTATACAGCATCAGACATTGATCTCAGAGTGCTAATCCTAAAGCTGAGGACTACAGAATCTTGAGAAAGTTGGATCTATGATATCCATCTGTGCATACAGAAGCCTCCAAGGTGCCTGACTGAAGTATGCTGCACAAAATTTACACTGCTTCTATTTTTTTGGAGAGAAGTTTTTTCCTTAGCAAACTTTCTCTGCCTTCTGTAGCCTAATTTGTCATTCACTGATCATCTGAAATCTCGTATGTGACTCAGCTGATATTATTTGTATTGGTCTCACCTTTTTTGTCACTATTAATGAACCATTGGTCTCTACTAGTTTTTGTTAATTTCTACCAAAACTTTGCCAAAGAGTGCTGCATTTGTGTCAAATTACCTAGTCTTTTATACAGAAATTAGATTTAAGAAGCTTTGGCGCTTTTCTTGATATTATTTTTTGCAAAAATTCCTACGAAAGCATTAAAAAGGCTTAAAATCAGAAAATAATTAAACATCTTATTGAAAAAATAGGCTCTGTTTCTGATGTCATGAAAAAAAAAAAGTATTAGGAAGCCTGGAATCTAAATCAGAAGAAGAAACTGCTTGGTTTCACTTAAATAAGGACAGATAGTCGGAGTGAGCACTGTTTTGTAAGAAAAGCTTTGCCAAAACATAGTGATAAAATACTGTTTACACTATGATAGTGGATGGCTTTTTATATTAATTGTGTGAAAGCATATCCTCATTTGAGAAATGACCAGCAGCCCATTAAAAATTAGAAGCCTTGCATTAGTCTCAGAATCATTTGACATAAATGGCAGTATTCATTATTAACTGCAATATTATTTTGTTTTTGAGTAACAAGGTTGGAACAGGGATATGCCAAGAAGAAACCAGAGATCTCATGAGCTGTATGAATACAGTGAATTGTAACAGGGAGGGGAATTGCAGCAGATAGTAGACAACAAAGAACAGGGTAACTAAACAGCAGGGGAAACAACATTTGAAAGCAGAAGGAAAAAATTGGTTTTTGCAAGTCAATAAGAAATGCTGGAGTGAATTTGTATAAATTTCTGAATTTAAGTCTTACACTTTTAGCCAAGTTTAAGTAGATCATACCTTAAAATATTTCTTTTAATTTTTTCCCTAGAGAAAAAAAATTTACATGAGTAGCAATTCTGCATTAGTTAAAACTATCTGTGAAGTCATATGATTAGTCTGCAGGACCCTAGTGATTTGAGAACTTTTAATCTTAGCAAATAGAGCTTCAGAGCTATCATTGAAATATTTCACATCAGAATTATCATCTATTGAGTTCCTCTCCATAAATCCCAAAACTATAGATAAGCAACTGATGGTGCATTTCTTCCTATTCACTTACATTTCACTGTAAATGATTGAGGTTTTCCCTTATTCCAAATATATGTTTAGGATTCATTTTACTATCTTTTGCTCAATCAATCATCAGTATGCCATCACGTTCCTTATTAATCACCCTATAAATTCACCTTTAGTTCAAAATCTTTGAAATTTACATCTCTCTTTCTCATTCTTCATATATTCATTCTTTGTATCCCCCTGTCTCTTTTTAGAAGGATGGCTTCTCACCCAAAATAATATTTGCAGTTCTAGTTTTCTGGTATTTTGTCAGATAAAATGGAAAAGACTTCAGGTTTCAGTGCTTTTTCCTATTCTAATTTTAAGAACTCAGTTGTTTGTGCTATATGCTGCGCTATAATCTATAAACAGCCCATACAGAGTTCCCTGAAAAATTTACCGTTCAGCAATGTTGAGATTTTTAGATCGTTTCTCTGCAATGCACATAAGAGCAAAACTAAGTCTGCTTTTACCCTGCCGTGGAGTCCCAACACTGGATTGTATTAGCTGACATCAACAATTGAGAATCTAAGGGATACTGGAGGTAAGATGCCTGCATCCATTCAATCTCCCCAGAAGATCTCAAAGCCACTTACCTATTTCAGATGGTTGTCCTCCTCTTTAGTGCTCTGTGTTTCAATTTAGGTGACAATATAACTACAATTCAAATTCAACCAAATTCAGCAGCAACGCTGATCTTCTGTTCTATGTGATCTGAAGAGACTTGCTGTGGGTGGCTCACGTGGAGAGCATGAATAGCCTTGGACCTTGTGCCTCTCTGGTGGTTTAAAAAAATGGCTGAGAATTAAACTCCATATAAGCTGCTCCTCCTTCCCCCCAGCCCCTCATCAGAGAGGCACAGACCATGGGTTGAGAAAATAATTTACTGGAAACAAACATCGATGGAATGAGAAACAGACAGTAACAGCAACAATATTAATAACAAAAGTATACAAAAGAGAAGGTGGTTTACACAAAAAAAGGTGTTCACCACCTCGGCTCAGTTCTGTGGGGCCACCAAGACAAAGACAAAATGGTGGATGCTCTCTCCAGCTTCTTGGCCCTCTAACCCAAGACAAAGAAGAAGAGTGATGGACAAATACCCAAAAAACTGTAATTATCTTAGTAGCATTGCCTGATTTCCAGACCCACTGAGCTCAGCTGTGGTCTGCAGGATTCGGCTTGGCTCACCTCCACCACTCCATTCCCTGCAGTTTCTTCCCACCGCACCACCACAGCACATATGGACACCACTGGGCTTGACTGTGTTTGCCGCTGGAGTTGCGTTATTCCTGAGGACAGGAAGGGATGGGTAATGGTGGGAGAGGTCCACACCATTGGTCCCAGCAAGGTCCCCAAGACAGAAACGGAACAAAATGGCATCTCTTCCAGGGTGCATTCACCTTTTCTTCACCCCAAAGCCATGCCACCAGTGATGATTTTAGTGGTATAGAATAGCAACCTATAACCACTACCACATGGATAGAGGCTCTGCCCCCTACTTGGCACTCACCAACAAAACTAGGACAATCACTTCTCAGGTCACTTCTACTCAGTGGAAGCAGGCAATCATTTTTGAGGAAACAGGCTCAGGTTGCACAAGGGAACATTTAGGTTGGATGAAAATTTCTCCACTGAAAGGTTTGCCAAGTATTGAAACAGGCTGCCCAGAGAAGTGTCGGAATCACCATCGCGGGAAGTGTTAAAAAAGTGTGTCAATGTGGTGCTTAGGGACATGGTTCAGTGGTGGACCTGGCAGTGTTAGGTTAATTGTTGGACTCAATGGTCCTAGAGGACTTTTCCAACATTAATGATTCTAAGATTCTATAAATATACTGAGAAAAGGCCAGGATATCTAAACAGCAACATTTCACCTTCCCACCCAGATAGTGGCTGCAATTTTGTGTCAAAGAGAGAGAAGTATTCCAGGCAGGATTACGTCATCCTGTGGAAATGAGATGACCAGGAATGGGTCCAAAACATCTGTCTATCCTCAACAGTATCCCTAAGGTCATAAAAGAGTTCACTAACTGTAGCAGGGCAATAGGCAGGATATGCGTTGTCTGGCACACAGCACATACTGCTGCTTGAATTGCAAGGATACTCAGTCATACTCCAAGTCTCTGTTAAACATCAAAAGAGTTTCTTACACCACAATAGATTGGACTGGCTGAGTAGCTGATACCAGTTTCTGGAACCTAGGTGGCGTCAGTACCACCAATGCAACTTTATTTCATTGTGAACATTTTTATATACATGTACATTCCATTTTTAAGTGCTTAGTTAAAATATTCCTGGCTGATACCTGTCTAAACAATCTTTAAAAGCCTATAACAACGTAGACAAGTATTACACAACCTTTTTAGGCAATCTGTCTTGGTATTTCACTATTCTTAGAAAGTTTTTCCAAATGTCTAGCCTAAGTCTCTTTTGCTGTATTGTAAGGAAATTATTTTTTACACAATAATGTTGTTCCACTGCTAATATATTCCCTTTTCCCTTTCATTGTGCAATAGCATTTTTAGTATTTGAATTCTGTTAGCATAACCTAGATCAATCTTCCCTTCTCTAGACCAATCAACAACAATATTCACATCTTTCCTCATCCACTATATTTTCTAGCCTCCACCTATGGTCACAGATCTTCTCTTTAAGACCAATATACACGTGTCTTAAAATATAGTCCCCTAACTGGAGACGGTGCTCCAGCTAAACTGGTGCTAATGAGCAGAGGAGCAGAAGAATTTCTTCAGATGTCCTTCAAAAGACATGGATTGTCATACAATGTGGTGGGATTCAGTTTCTCTTTCTTACTACATGCAGTGATGTTGCTGTTTCATGTCCAGCTATGATCCACTACAACCTTGGGATCCTTCTCTGCAGAACCACAAGGCAACCAGTTGTTTCATATCATGCATTTACGTAACAGACATTCCTGGCTAAATATAGAGCTCTTTGCTTATTCTTACTGAATGACATCCTATTTTTCTCATATCTCCTCTCCAATTTGTCAGGGTCCTGACTAAAAAGTGGTCTTGTCCTCTATTGCATTGTTCCAGCTTGGTATTACTGCAAATGTAATAAGGATAGTCTTTCTTCCATAGTTCATGCAGCAATGAAAATGTTAACTAATGCCACAAATATTGCACAGTCCTGGACAAAGAGCAAAGATTCCTTCTTTATTTGAGTGGATTGATATTCAGCTTCTTCTGTCTTCTGTCTGGGATAAATCACCAGGATAAAATAAGCTAAATATTGCCTGTATTGACTATGCTATCAGCAGTAAAGTATACAAAATCTCCTAGGCAGGATTTTTGTTTTACACTTGCCTAGCACTGGCACTTTATCTCAGCATCGAGGGCCCTGTATTAAAATTTCTACCTTTCTTAAACCCATAATCAAGATTTGCATACCACACCAGCTGGACATCTTTTCCATTCCTGAGATCTGAATGCCCACGTGGCTGGTTTGGATATCTAGACTAGACACCGAGATTTGTCTGCCTGTGCTTAAAGGAAATATTTTCACTGCTTCCTTTTCTACCTAAGCATACCTCAACATGTCTAAACCTTCAGGTAAACAGTTGTGGATTTTTATATATTAGCTTTTCTACAGCTATGCTAATTTTGCTCTACAAGTTAACAGTTTTCTTCAAATTGTGGCTCAACAGATCAAACTACCTTTAAAAACTAAGCAAAGCAGACAAAGCTGCTTTGCATTTTGTCTGCTTTTCTTCTCTAGAATAAAATACCATCTATTCAGACCTTACAACCCACTATATAATTACAAAAGTATTTTGTATTTTCAATGTAAAGAATCCAGGGCCAAAGGAATTCCAGAAGGATTTTCAGAAAAGAGCAAATTCCAGTTTTCTAAGAATAGATCTCAGAAAGCTCAGGTAAAAATATTTGACATAGACTATATATATATTCTGCTTTCTCTACTGCATAGATTTCCATTCTTCATATTTTTTTCTAGTATTTTGAAGTGAATGTATGTATATGTATAACTATATAACCAAAGGCTTCTGTCTTTTGTTTAAATAATGCCCACCAAGTTTATTGACACTGTGGGTCTTGTGTGTGCATCTCTCTGGCATCTAGATCAATATAAGCTTTCCTCCTTGAATTAGTTGAAATTTCATAACATTATTTTTCATTTACATATTTAACAACATCCTAAAACTTTCCTACTCATCCTAGTCCTTCCTCAGCACTTCTTCTCTCACTCTGTCAATGAGTCACAATTTGACCTGAACAGTAAATACCTGTTCTCCTAATACTGCAATAAATTTGTTATTTCTTATTTGCTGTTCTCAACCTATTTAGCTGATAGTAGCAGAGACAATTCCAGTGTTGTGAGATGCTGGCATTCATGTGAGGATGTATGCAGCTCTGAAGTGCAGATGCAAAAAGTACACATAGGGGACGATGGTTGGTGAAAAACTCAAAATGAGCCAGCAGTGTTTTCTCACAGCCCAGAAGGACAACCAAATCCTGGGCTCCATCAAAAGGAATGTGGCCAGCAGGTTGGAGGAGGGGATTCTGCCCCTTTACTCTGCTCTGGTGAGATTCATCCTGGAGTGCTGAGTCTGGTTCTGGTACAGTTCTGGTACCCCCAAATAAGAAGGACATGAAACTGTTGGAGCAAGCCCAGAGGAGAGACATGAAATTGGTAAGAGGGCAGGAGCACTTCTGTACGAAGACAGGCTGGGAAAGTTGGGGCTGTATCTGAAGGGGAATCAGGAAGCCCAAGAGGGACTCTTTGTCAGGAACTGGAGTGATAGGACATGGAGTAATAGGTACACATTGAAAGAGGGGAAATTTAGGTTAGATATTACAAAGAAGTTCTTTACTGTGAGGGCGGTGAGACACTGGAACAGGTTGGCCAGGGAGGTTCTGGATGCCCCAACCCTGAAAGTGTTCAAGGTCAGTGGATAAGGCCTTGAGCCACCTGGCATAGTGGGAGGTGTCCCTGCACATGGAAGGGGAGGTTGGAACTAGATGATCTATAAGGTCTCTTCCAATCCTTAACATTTTATGATTCTATGATTCTCTATCAAACTACCAGAGGATAGTCCCAAACCATAATCAGCAGCTCAGACTACAGTAAGAGCCTGCTTCATGATGAAACAGGATATTAAAATTTTCACCTGAAAGTTTATGGCACGGGAGACCAAATGTCCAAGATGTTCAGCCTATTGAAAGAAGGGCTTTACCAGCATCTAATGAGCAAATAGTATAAATGACTTGCTATTAAGAATCTGGCTGTGGACCAAATCATGATAAGAATATTGAAGAGACATATATTCAGCAGAACATAAAAGCGTAACCAGAGTTTTTCACAGCAGATGGGTTTGGTGCTGAAGGTTCAGAAAAGAAAGGAAGTTTTAAAACAGATAATGGCTCCTTCCACTCCTCACAACTTAACATGACAAGGGATTCATAATGAGATGAACCACACAGGAGGGCAAAGAAACCTGGAGCTGGCTGCAGATTTATTAGCCTCAAGCAGCATGAGCAAAAGAGAGGAAATGTCAGACAAGTGAGAATTGTTTCAGAAGAAATTCTAAAAGTGAGATGGCTGCCAAGCAATTTCCGCAAGAGAGAGCAAAAGTGGAATTACTGGAGGGAGCTCATACAGGTGGGATGATCCCACAGGTGATAGCTAGCACACAAAAAGGAAAATTCTTTTCTTGATTCAACTTTGCAAACTTAGATGGAGAATTCTGAAACTCAAACAGCATGCTTTACATTTACACAAATAAAAAAGATAGCACGTTCTGAAATGATACCTCTGTGACTTTTCATGCAAATTCACTGGTTCCTAGCACAAGGTCCAAGACAGCTGTGATATCAGAAAAGAAGGGCTGATTTACATAAAGCACTTGGGGAACTCTGCACTTAAAATGGAGTGCACAGTTTGAATTTAAATTGAAGTGAGTATTAGCCGCCAGCCAGTTTTGACAGACCTTATATTTCAGACTGAGAAATTCACAAGTGTCTGAAACACAAGAATCAGGAGTTGTCAGTCTTAAGCCGATCTCACAGAATCACAGAATCATTAAGATTGGAAAAGACCCCCAAGATCACTGAGTCCAGCCTTTGACCGAACATCATCGTGCCTAATAAAACATAGCCCTAAGTGCCACGCCCAGTTGTTTCTTGAACACCTCCAGGGATGATGACTCCAGAACTTCCTTGGGCAGCCCATTCCAATGCTTAACTACACTTTCAGTGAAGAAATTCTTCCCTATGTCAAATCTGGTCCTCCCCTGTCACAGCTTGAAGCCATGTCCTCTTATCCTGACACTACTTGCCTGGGAGAAGAGGCCAACCCCCACCTGGCAGCAGCCTCCTTCCAGACAGTTGTAGAGAGTGATAAGGTTTATCATGAGCCTCCTTTTCTCCAGGCTAAACAACCCTAGGTCCCTCAGACACTCCCCGTAAGACTTGTGCTCCAGACCCTTCCCCAGCTTTGTTTCCCTTCTCTGGACCCACTCCAGCCCCTCACTGTCCTTCTTGCAGAGAAAGACCCAGTACTGAACACAGGATTAAAGGTGCAACCTCACCAGTGCCAAGTACAGAGAGACAATCACTGCCCTGGTCCTGCTGGCCACACTGTTGCTGATACAGGCCAGGATGCCATTGGCCTTCTTGGCCACCTGGGCACACACTGGCTCCTGTTCAGCTGCTGTCAACCAGCACCCCCAGGTCCTTTTCACTGGGCAGCTTTCCAACCATTCTGCCCCCAGCCTGTAGCACTGCACGGGGTTGTTGTGGCCAAAGTGCAGGTCCTGGCACTTGGCCTTATTGAGCCCCGCGCCATTGGCCTCTTCCCATCGATCTAGCCTGTCCAGATCCCTCTGCAGAGCCTTCCTGCCCTCCAGCAGATCAACACTCCCTCCCAACTTGGTGTCACATGTGAACTTACTGAGGGTGCACTTGATCCCCTCATCCAGATCATCAGTAAAGACATCAAAAAGAACTGGCCCCAATACTGACCCCTGGGGAACCCCATTAGTGACCAGCCATCAGCTGGATGTGACTCCATTCACCTCCACTCTCTGACAGCTTTTTACCCAGCAAGGAGTGCATCTGTTCAAGCTGTGGGCTCCCAGCTTCTCCAGGAGAATGCCATGGCATCCAAGGCTTCACTGAAGTCCAGGTAGACTATATCCACAGTCTTTCCCTCATGCACTAGGCAGGTCACCTGGTCATACAAAGAGACCAGATTGATCAAACAGGAGCTGTCTTTCGTACACCCAGGCTGGCTGGGCCTGATCCCCTGGTTGTTCCCTGCAGGAAAAGATATTTAAAAGCATTATATTGCATTTATCTCTAAGAAAAGGCACAGTTCATCAGAATATTGTGTAGAACAGTGTGGTAGGTTGAACCTGAGCTGATGGACAGCTCTTTTGACCAATGGTGCTTTTTCGAGAGTTCCATATTTAAAGCCTGGGGGAGACAGGAAGTTCCCTCTTTTGGTTTTGCCGCTCCTGCGGGAGGGGGGGGGAGATGGGTGCTGAGGTTCCGCTCCTCAGAGTGGCCTGAGGCCTCCCCCCCACCCCCTGGTGCTGGTGCATGGCCGGGGCGCCGGTGGGAGAACCCCTCAGAGCTCTGGG
>VZTH01011911.1:140837-250278 GCA_013397815.1 Aleadryas rufinucha | reverse complement strand
TTTTAAGAACTGTAAATGCTGACCAAGAATCATGTTTTGTTATCCTTTGTGCTGGTTGGGAAAGAGAAAAGGGAGGGGGTGCTGGGGAAAAAGGGAGGTTTGATTTAATTTCTTCTTTTTTTTTTTCTTTCTTTCTTTTCGTTCTGTTAATAAACTTTTTCATATTCTTTAAATTTTGAGCCTGCTTTGCATTCCTCCAAATCTCCTATCTCACAAAAGATAAGAAAGATGAACTTAAACCACTACAAACAGCTAGAGGAGACTCTCCATCTCCCTTGCAGAAACTGTGTAACTACGCAGAAATAAGTAAGAAGCAGAGACACAAAGCGGAAATAGAAGAGTACTCAGTGATGAGAATACTCTCTGGGAATTCTTAAGTTTTTATGGCATGATCTTTGCATCAAAGTCAGTAAATAAAAGTCAGTAAATAAAAAGACCAGAAGAGTATCACTTTGCAAAGTTTTACTGTACCTGAGGCACATACTCTTATGCTTCAGTATACAGCAGAGCAGAAACATTAATTAACACAAATACTGGCACAGTTGCTCCTCTTTTTTATATCTTGTGATATATATAAGAGATATATATATATATATAGATAGATAGATAGATAGATAGATAGATATGTATATGTCTTGTCAACACCCATAGAATTCAAAGGGAAACTCTAGGTTGGTTTCTTGCAGATTTTTTGCTCTGGGATAAATTACATTTTGCTGATTGCAGAAAGTATCTGTGCCAAGCAGAACAATGTTGTGAAACAGCAGGAAGTCAACAGAAAGACAATTAAGCTATTGTGATTTTATGGAAGGGTTCTGTATAGATAAAATATAGCCTACCTATAGGTCTTTCTGTGAAATGCATGTTGCATTTTAGCTCTTTGTTTATAGTACTGTGACTGATTTCAATTAATGCTGGCAACATGAAGACAATTTATTCAGGGTTATATAGAGTTTCATGCTGGCTGCCAGCTTCTCTTCTTTTTCTTCTTAAAAAGGAACTTACCTTGGAGTACATTCCCTAAAACTTTCCTTTAGAGAGCTGCACAAGCAAAAAGGCATACTGATTTTTCTAAGACTATTGCAACAGATACCTTTAAACAAGGTATTTTTTCTTAGTGAGCTCCTGAATATTGATGGATTTTTTACTTCGGCTAGTATATTTTCTTAAATACACTTTGGCTAACTGTATTGCAGTAAGAGATTGATAAGTAAAAAATTCAGCAAGGTTGACTTTGCATACCTCACAATTTGGATTTACTATTCAAAAAATATTTGACCGATTCCAGGTCAAGTGCACTACGCAGGTGTTAGTTTAAAAAGAAAAATCCAAAACCAGCAACAAAAGAAACAAACAAAAAAACCAAAGCAACAAAAAAACAAACCCAGCCCCCCTAAACTTTAAAAAGCAAAACCACAGAAAATCAGGGGTTTTTATGTTATACTAGTGTATTTCCGTCCACTACTTTTACATGACTTCAAGTTTATCCAGGTGCACTAAATTTCACTAACAAAGTTTGATTCTCTTCATGTTGGTAATGATGCCCAGAACAACATCACTAATGAGAAAATCAGCAGAAATCAATCCCTGATCTAACTGCTTAAGAACTCCACAGTGATGTCTGTCCTGCCTAATTTCTCCCCAGAAAACACAACTCCTTGAGAGTTCTGAAGATATTTCTTTTCAAACCCTGGCTCAGTGTCCATGTTCATCTTTGCGGAACTGTATTATGTGTGTTAATGAAGTCCAGAGAATTTATCTTAATAGCTGGAAGGGAGCATCTGGAATGTTTGTTATCATGTCAAAGATGCTTTTGGATTAGTTCCACATAAATCCATGTGGCTTTAAAGCCCATTTCCTGGTGGCCTTCATCCTTTGTTTCAAAATATATTCTACTACACAAAACATAGTTTCCTCTTAAATATAGATACTTGAATTATTTCTTTCCTATACCATTTGCTAAAGTGTCTATTAAGCACAGATGCAGATATTTCTTATATTTTACATGATCTTGAGAATCTGGTGATAGCATTCACACTTCTCATGAGTAAATTCTTTTTGTAAAGACAAAGATTGTCGGGAATAAAAGTAGTTTCATTTAAGTCCTGCAAAAGGTAATAGGAACCCCTATAGTTGCAGAAGATTTCATTAGGTTTGAAACAATAAATTTGAGATCGTGTGAGCTTAAGAAAAGCTCTCAACCAAACCTCATAAGACATGTAATAAAATCACAAGAGTTGGCAACAATCTTAGTCTATCTCATAAACTCTAGATATATATGAACAGATGTCAATAGTGTAATTATTTTTTTTAGAAGTTAATTCCCTAATGAATAACTCTGAGAATCAGAGTTAGACACATACCCCTTGAAGTCTAATTGATTTTTAAAACAACTCAAAAATACTTTAAAGGATTTCCCCTCGAGGTTTTTCTAATTATACTTTTATGTTCAGAAATACTTCATTTTTTTAATATAGTCACCTTATGACTATATGAAATATTCACTTTATCAATAATGAAGGAGAGAGGAGCTCTCCTAAGGAGCAAACTGTGAAGCTGTGTGTAAATAGACTCCTATCTAATATACTGTGGAAAATTCCCTAAAAATAAGGGAAATAAAATTCTGCTTTAATCACAGCAATTTTAAGTGTAACTTAGAGATGTCATTAAAAATCCAGAACTTTTTAAGAAAGAGAAGCTAAAGATATAATAAAGAATTGAAATAGAAGAGAACCAGAAGAAATCAGGAACACACTACTGAAGCCACTGGAGCCATTTTCTGTAGCTTGTTGTGCTATTGAGGTTTTCTTCACCGAGATCTGGAGGGCATTCATTTTTAGGAACAGGCAATAATCCAAAGACAAGCTATTGTAGCATTATGTAATGTCAGAAGTTGGAAATATTCTTTGATTTAACTGTCCCAGCAGTTCAATCATCCTAAGTAAAATGTCATTACATAAAAAAAATGCTTTCACTATTTTCCATATGCTTACCTCTATCATATGTTTTTAATAGTTTTTTCCATCATAGTGCTTCTACAAAAGCAAGGAGCTACACAATCAGAAACAATCATAATTTCAAATTTAATGAAAATATGAATTTAAAAACATGTGGCTAAATGTCAGCTTCTTATGGGGCTAAAAGGCTCATCTTGGGTCAATAAAGAAAATCAAAGAAAGGTGGAAAAATTATTAAGATTTAATTTCCTCCAATATTTTTCTGATGGATCAGACCAACATGGGATCTGTCCTCAGTTAGGCTGGATTTTATCAGACAAATGACTACCAAATAAAAAAAAAAAAAGAACATGTCCACCCACTGGGGCACCTCTGAAACCTAAAAGAAACATTCAGAGCAACTACATAAAATAACTCTTAACTGTCAAAGTTTCAGTCAGCATTATTTGAAACAGAAGACATTTAGGAAAGCCTGTGCGTTCAGTAGAACTTTTATGTACTTGAGATATCCTGAACACTTATAGGATTATCATCTTTGCAATGATTTAAACTCCCTCTCCAACATAAATTTGCAGACCAGAAAATCACTAATGCAATGGTGTCTCTTGTGCTGTCTCTTACATGAGGTGTGTTCACAGTGTATTTCTCTGAGATCAGATGAAAAACCCATGAAACATTTCCACCTTTCAGGAAGTGTGGAGAGCTGATCTTCTTGCAAGACTTATATTTTGTATCTGGGATTTTATTTTGTCTGAACTACTAAACTACAGATTGTACCGGAAAACATCCACTTTCCATACCTCTTTTTGATGCTGGAGCCATGGACAGTCAAAACCACAGTGGCAATGGGGGCTTGACTTAGTATTGTAATGACTCAGGAGCTTTGCTGGAAAGGTGGAGAATTGTGGTTCCAGTCATTGTTCTCTTCAGCGCTTCTGGGTTTTATCCAAAGATGATCTGAAGTGAAGTGCACAAACAGTTCTGGGCACATGGCCCAGGAGTCAAGCTCTTCCAAAAGCAGAATTCTCTAAGCACTATGACATACAGCCAGTCTGCTCTCCTCAAGTACTCCTGTCTGTAGCATAGCCCAGCATCATCCAGACTGAGGACTACTTGCTATGCAAAACGCTGGGTGATCAGTGCACTTCCTGGCCTGGAAAACAGGTCTCATGCTTTCTGGAAAAGCACTTTGTCACTTTTAGTGACACATTACTACTTTTGTAGTAATTTGTACTAAAAATTCTTAATTAGATACTGCCCACCCAAATTCTGTAAGTAGTTTCACACTATGAAGTACAGTTTGCTAGGCTGTCAAAATTCATACAAAAAGTGAGTTTTGGGTATACTTACTTTGAGATTTGGAGGGTTGCTGACATCACATACTAAAACACAAGAAGCTAATTTCTTCGTATATAGGAATTATTCCCCTCATTCATGGCAGGCAGCAGAAATAAAAATACCACACCTAGGGACACTACTTGTTTCAGGAATTTCTGCATATCACTATAACCAAAATTAATAATTTTGGAATCAATGTCAGCTTTAAAAGGTGTTACATAGCTAGGTTTTATGATACTTCAAATGCAAATTCATGTGTCATGGTGAAAAAAGTAACTGCACAGGTTCATCTCTCCTATGAACTATGGCATCATTCATTACTGTACATCTCTTAGACAGAAAATGGTTAAATAGTTGTATTACTTGATAATGTCAGCCAGACTTTTCCTTTAACCAGACTTTTCAACCATCTCTCCCATATTCCATTTTCCATTTGCACACAGCAAGTCTCTGACCCTACAAGAATCCTTTGTGCCTGTGGTTATGTGGATGCCACACCTAAGTGAAAGAAACATATAAAAAATTTCCTGGATCCATAACAACAATTCTCTTTTGAGAATGCCTGGAAATGATAATTAAGAATAGTCCAGAAAAGAATCTTTCATCGTAACAAGTTTGAATTTCACTGTTTCAAATAAAAAAGCCTGCTGGAGACCACAATCTCATCCTTCCAGTAACTAAAAGAAAGAACAATTAAATGCTCCTTGTTGAGAAAAAAATAAAAGGATATAATGAAAGCCATGGCCAAAACTAAACTGAAGGAAAACACAAGGGCCAGGAATTAATTAGTGAAGCTATTTGTACTCATTTGTCAGAAGGAGCTGACAAGCAGTCAGTGGACAGGAAGAAACTGAGGAGGCTTCAAAACAATAATTGTGTGAACTTGAAAGAAAATAAGACAGAACAGGACAAGGAGTTTTCTTGGTAAAGCACTGGATAGAAAGTTAAGCTGAGAAAGCAAAGCAAAGGAATTCTCCTAGATGTCTTAGTCTTACTGTGTTCTAGACAACAGAATTTTGTGTATGGTTTCAGCAAAGTATCAGGTGAAAGAAACAAATAATTCTAATGTAAATTTATGCCACATATTGCCCAGTTCAATGGGCCAAGTAAATGACACTGTAATGTAGTTCTTCTGGAGATTCATACTGCATTCCTTCTCCTGATTCCTTAACCCAATGTGATTGTCCAGTCTCCAAGTAATTTTCTGACAAGAGTGCAACTCATGTATGTGTTCTTCTGTTGTTGTTCCACAGCTGAAGAAAAAAGTGGAGCCACAACACCCTTCTCATCTCCTCTGCTTCGGCTGGATAGCCCTTTAAAGACTGTTGTGTCTTTAATTTACCATATTATATCTACAAAATAGCTTGTCCAAAATGCGTATTGATGAAATTGAAACACTGCAAAATACCTAGCAAATGTTACAGAGGAGGATTTGGAAGAGAGGATGAGAGTGACTGTGACAAGAACAGAGCCCTCTGGATTCCAGTCATCACCACCATTATCAGACTTATTACTTGACTCTTTGGTACTCTACTTGCTTCCATACTTGATTGTATGATTCTTTCTATAATAAAACTAAATAATAGATGTTGCAGAAGCATAAAACACTGCCCTTGCATATGCTAGTGTAAATAAAAAAAATTAAGTTAATTTTGAGAAAGGTGTAAGTTTGTTGTAAAATTCGACTCCAGTGTTGGTTTGACTGAGTTGTGGCTCATCATACCATTTCTATTTCTTAATGTTACTGTCACACTTATTAAATTGAGGAATTTAGGTTGTGGGCCTGTACAAGTAGGAATACCGTAGTGCGATACAATAATGGAAGATAGGAAAGTCTTTGGAAGAAAATAAACATTTCAGCTGGTATTTAGGCTGGTAGTAATGTGCCCATGATATGATGATCACATTTACTACTTTACTGGCAATTAGTAATTCCTTATCAAAGACAAGTCCACACCACAAAAATGTGATTGCTTGCATCTCATTTGAGATGATAGACAGTTGGTTTTATTAAGCTGTTTGTGCTTTTCATCCAAAACCAAATTAAAACAGAATTTGGTTTTAATAATTACAGGTTCCTGCAGATCACTCATCTTGGTATGCTTCAAAAATTATCCTTTGAAGGTAAGGTAATTAAATTCCCTGCTCAGTAAGCATTCAGGCAATATTTTCTTCCAACTTGTTCTTACTTGTGGTCCGGAAGAAACCCATCAAAATTAAATTTTGGAGATTCATGTGCTGATTACACTTTCAGCCAAAGTAGTGGATTTATGAATCCTCTTTCTTTCTCTATACAAAAGCAACTTTTCTCCATTCAAACTAAAGTACTTGTGATCAAATCTCAATTGATACAAATTCTTTTTATACCGTGAACTCCCCCTAAGTTTTGGCCACAAGTCGGAGCTTCTGCTGTTGAGTTGAGTTTGCTGTTGAAATCAGTTTATTCCATTATTTAATTAGATAAAGGTCATTAGTAATGTCTGTGAACAGCTCAACATAATTTTTATGTTTTCTTTTATTTTTCCCTTTTTTTTCTTTTTTTTTTTTCTTTTTTTTTTCCTCTGCCTGATGAAATTCTAAATCATGGTACCAGCTGAAATTGAAAAACACCTTCCCTGGGGTATCATGGCTCTTCTTCAGACACCTTCATATGTAACTAAGTCATTACCTCTAAGACAAATATGATAAATCAGTCTCCATGTATTGAAAGTGAGAATCCAGTTGAATTTGTTCTTTTCTTTATTGTCTATGATTCAATTTCCCTTGAGGTAAAGGCAAAGGCATGTATATCATTGAAAAGTTGAATATCTCTTGCTGGAATATCAGCATTGAATGCCAGTTTAGATCTCTGGGAGTGTCACCTCTAGCAACCAGCTCCACTGCACACTGGCACAAGCCTCCCCTATATACCTCTGTTGTCGATTCTAGCTCCATCTCCCATACAGCAGCACTGGTGGCAAGAAAGTTGGTTACAACATACGGAGCTATAACAGGGCATCCAGTCTGCCTAACCTGAGAATCTAATTTATGTTTTAATCTAGACAGTAAATACCTATGTTTCCTGTTCAGGCAGTAGAGGAAGATGGATAGATCCCTTGAGGGAGGGTACTACTGCTGTATATCTCAGCATAAGCACATAAGTTAAGGGGTTGCACTCTAACCTAAGTCTATAAAATAAGACTATTGTTTAGCTTCAGGAAACTGGGAAGTAGAGGGAGGCAGCAATATGTTTTGGAAAAAAATGTCAGAAATTTAAAACATTTATATGAAAACCAGAAGTTGTTGGCTTTCTCTCACTTGGGGGAATATGTCATCCAGTAGTGACCTCAGACTGTTAAAGAAATTATAAAGGATAGAATGCATCAGACGTGAGCTTCTGCTATAGGCATTTGAGGGATAAATTTCCCCAAAAAATTCACAAAGTGTGAGGGAGAAGAGCATGTCCAATATTTATTTCATTCTCATTCTGGCCTCATGAGCATCAAATGAAGTATTTAAACAACACAGAGAAGTAAAATGTCTTTACGTGTATATATATAACACAAAATTTTACTTCCATTTTATGGTTGCATGTGACTTTTAAGTTTTGCCATTTATTCAATAATTCAGCTATGGCACTGAGTGACATGATAGCACACCACAAAATTCCTCCACCCTAATTTTATGACTCTGTAGCAATGCCTTTTAATCTGTTCTATTTCCACAAACTGAGAGAGTAAGCACCCAAGGAAAAACAGCCTCATCTGATTAAGGTGTATTATTTCCACTAGCAAGTACTCAAAAATCAATCCTTAATTGAAAAAACAGTCTCAGAAATTTTTAAATAACCCTAAAAAAAATTCCATAGTATGTGAAATTTGAATGTACTAGAACCTAAATACATGGCTCTGAACCCAGACATCCAGATTTAGAAAAGTACTTGTTTCTCTTTGCTGGCCAAAGCTCTAATGTCTCTTTAGTGCAAACAATTTTTAAAATGTATTCTACATTTTAAAGTGGAAAAGCATAATACTTCTTCCCCCTGTTCCCAAGCTATCCCATACCCAATGAACACTTCATTTTCCCTAAAATGTTGCTTAAAATTTTAAAAAGTACAAATCCTAATTTTATAGTGAAAAAACCCCAAGCCTTTTATGTCAAAATAGTCTTCCCATTAATATTTCTAAGATCTTTGCTACTGACTAGATGGTCATGATTTTTTTGCAATAGGATACATTTTCACTAGAAAAGCTCAGTGATCAAAAAGTATTACATTGCCCCATACATACTGACTCCTTGCCAAAAGGTTGGTATTTGTTTCAAGCTTACGACACATAATTTAGAAAACATCTTCATTCAGAGATACTTATGCATTTTAGAGAGCCTATTTTTTGCTTTATATCACACTGTGCCTCAAATTTTTATCTGATAAAACCCCTAGGTGCCATCACTATCATTTAACCAGTGGGTGGTTGAGAAAAACAAAATTTCAGTGTGGTTTATCCAGGGTGCCACAAACAGCCCTTGGACACAGCACAGCTCTGAATCATGCTCCGACAACAATATCTCAGGGACATTGCTGTTCTGTCCTCTGCCTGAACAAATGAAAATGACATTGTCATTTTCAACTGGTAGAAATTTACCTAAACAGACATATTTTTGGACTTATTTTGGGAGGATGTGCTTTGTTGCTTGATCAGAGAGTCTCTTTACAGAAAGCAGATTCCGTACTTTGCTTGCTGTTCCCAGCACTAAGTTTTGAAGAAGTTTGCTGAACTCATGCATGCTAATAAATTTGCAAAGATAAAATACTACTATAAAGAATCAATAAGTCAAAAAAAAGGACAGATTAAAAAAAAAAAATCCAGAAATGCCGAGCTTATGCAGAGCTGGGTTATACTAAAAAAATCCATTGTTCCCAGGGGCTGAGATTTTGTTCCATAAATAATTGCAATTGCATCCTTGATTTCTTACATCCTTGAAGGGGTGATGGAAAGAAAGTTATTAAATATAGTAGCTTTTCTGATAAAAAATGTCTAAACAGATGTTATAAGCTATAGAGCTGACAGGGAAAATATCTAAGAGACAGTAGAACTCACTTTAAACTGATTATCTGGTGCCACACAACCAGTTTTGTGGACTCAACAACAAATTAAGTCTAACGAATAGGATTTTTTATAGCTTTTTATTAAAGATATGTCAATTTCCTTATTTTTTTGAATTACTGAATATAGATTTCATTTGCATTTGGAAAAATAGCTCCTATGTGATCAAAATTCACTTTTGACAATATACTTTATGACAATCAGAAAAAATATGGTGCTATCTTGTTCTTTCCTCAAAAGATGCTTTATTTTTGTTGTTGCAATTATTTGACTCCTTATTTAGCTTAATTTTCAATGATAGTCTCTTGGCAATGCTGTTTTTCATTGTAGGACTCCATTTCTGTGGTGGCTGTAATTGGTACAGACACTTGGCATCCTTTCATATCAGTGTGGTTAGAGAAGCAGCACTAAGAATACTGTACACATCCAGAAAAGTTAAAAATAATTAATTAATTTTGCAGATAATAAATAAACCAATGTGAGAAAAGGGAAAAAAACCCCCAAACCACCAACACCAAGTTACAGAATAAACTGAAGTAGGTGTCTTGTTTGATATTAAGTCCTCTTCATCTGCTGGAACCACAGAATTCTCAGTGACTGTACCAGTGACGGTATCAGACTGCTATTGGTGCTCCAAAACTGCTGTCATCATCCAATTAATCCATTTCCTTTGCTCCATCTGAGCTGCAGAAATCCCTCTAGGGCATGTGGGACCCTGCATGTCCAGATGTGTGAAGCCAGGCAGACTTTATGAGGTGTGCACTAGATACCTGCAAGGCAGTCATGAGTCAGAGGACAGAGATTTATTGATATGAGACATCCCGAGACATCTTACTCTGGCACAGACATTGCCGAAGGTTGTAACAGCCCTTCCATAGCTAAATGCTATCTACACATTTCCTGGGATTTTTAAACACATTTTGGCATGACCCTCAACTGGGCAACTCCGAGTTCTTCAATTTGAAGACAGATAAGTGTAGAAGGCATCAGAAGAGTGAACTCTATAAATTATTCCCTTCCTGATTCCCTGTGGAGTATAAGAAATGAGAGCTGAAATGCAGTGTCAAGACAGGAAACTGTCAGTCTAGGAAATTACCAAGTTGGTAGCCCAACAGAAAGAGATCCATGAAATTCCTAACAGAGGAATAATTCAATCTTATTTTTCATATATGTGAGAATCTTCAAAAGTGGGGATAACTACTGCTCTGAGTAGACTGGCTTCTGCAAGGAACCAAAATACACTAAACATTAGTAAGAATGAAACCATGACATTTTTGACTTTCTGGTGAAAAGGCAAAGATGGGTCACTACAGATGTAGCTGACATTGATATTTGAGTGCAATAAATGAATTGCAGCTGGAAGCCTTACCATTAATATTTACTAGTCTGTGCCAGGAAAATAAAATACCATTTATTCATAAATATCCCTGTACATTTTCAGTGCAAATGTCACAGGGCTTCCACCTTGGAGTCTCTCCAGCCACTCTCTGCACATCATGTCCCCACCTTTTTTTGCCTGCTTGTCCATGCCTGACTCCATTGAATGGCAAGGCAGGATCCTGGTTGGAAGGGGGATGGGGTATGGTGCCTTAGGTGCCCAGCCTGGCAGATCTGGGAATTGTCTGAGTGTAGCTTCCCATGCCAGCAATCCTCAGCTGTGGGCAGATACAGTCATGGATTTTAGGGTGCCAGTCCCCTCCATGGCATCTCAGTCACTCTGTTTCATTGACCTTCCCTGGTGTGTTTGGCACTGCATATCTGCAGAAAATTTGGCCAAGGTTTTTGGATGGCTCACTATGACCTGGTGCTGCCTATTCATAATCTTCTTATCTTCTAAATGCCTGTGCCCAGAAATAAAAGCAATGATTACTACTGTGTAGTTCTTTGGGTTTTTCCCAGCATTTCCCTTCTTGAAGAAATGCATCACAAGATCTTTTCTGCAGTGTTGTGTAACTTCAGCGTCTTTTTACAATTTATCAGAGAAAATAATTAATACCTCCACAGACATGGGTCTCACCTGGTGAAGGAATGCAAATATGGAAACTACTAAGGTGATAAGAAACATTCAGCATAGATTTATCATAAAAATGTCATTATAAATAATTCCTCAGAGTAAGCACACCATCTGCTTTTCTGTGCCTCGCCAACTTTCATAGCTCTGATGGGAGAGGCTGCCAAGACAAATCTTGGCTGGTCTCACTGATACCTGGTAGAGTGCTATCCAAGGGAGTTTGTCAGCTCAATCAAATTTCTTTCTTTGACAGCATAAGTGGCTTATAGGCAGGAAGTGGTACATATGATATGTCTGGCTTTAACAGGCTTGTGATAGTGCCTCACATGACATCCTCATACCCAAACAATGGAAATACAGTCTAGAGTGTTTGTTCATGAACAACACTTAGGGTCATGACTGTCACTAGGCTACAAGCTCAAGCAAACAATTCAGTTGTTCATGCAAGTATTTGGGTTGCGCAAAATTATTGGTCTGTAAGTGGTCTCTCACAACCAGAATAACTTTGCACATCACTAGACAAAAAAAGTCAGTATAGGTTAGGTGAATAAGCAGTTGAGAACCTACATTGAAAGAGTAGTTACCAAGGGCTACCAAACCAAAAACAATAAGCAAGAGTGGTTCAAAACAGGTTTTACCTACCTAAGTCAAATCTTATCATTATACAAAATATTATCATTCATTACATAAATATAATTAAAATTTAGTGTGTTATTATTCATTATATTATCATTATGTATTGTTATAAATAATATTCAGTATTTACATGAGTGACTTGAATAACAAGACAATTCATTTATGAGCAATGCAGTTGTAAATAAAGTACATAAGGATCATTAACAAGCGCCATACATAAGACAGATGAGGTAATTATACATCTCTAGGCTTTGAATCTCTGCATTCAAAATTTTCATCCAATTACTTATTGCATGCATTGTAGTAAACTTCCAAAAAGTTGCAAACACTACATTAGTTTGAATCAGCAGCCCCTTAGCCAAATTTATTTATACCTTAAAATCTAAATAAAATTACTATAAGGAAAGGCAATTTAACAAAAAAAAGATCAAGAAAAAATAGAGGAGGGATTTATTGCCTTAACATTTTCTCTCTTTGTTTTCTTTTGAGAAGAAAATGGCATGTTGACAAACAGCCACTGTGCAGAATGTCTCTAAATTGTACTGTGCATATTTATTCCTTATTCATGTGTATATTTCATTAAATGACATGACCTTAATGCCTTTGACTTTCTGTAGGAATGTAGGAAATAAGTATTCAAGCAAGGAGACAGAGATTAGCTTTAATTATTTAAAAAATCGACTTTATTTTCCTAGAGATTATCAGTCTTTTGCATGGAATTCATAATTCAGCTAAGGCATTGTTCACCTGGTGGACGTTTTCAAATCTTATTTCCTCAGGTTGCATCTTTCAGTAGTCTTTGGATATCTGCCACAAATGCTCTTTTATGGGAGCATGATCTGGCACTGCTTTCTCATCTTTGTATCAATTCTTTTCAAGTACAGGTGCTTCCCCAAGTCTCATTCATGCCATCATTCTGCTTGTGAGCCATCAGCAAACAATGAGGCAATTCAGAAAAAGAGCAGGATTTGGACACCTGACTGTGTTAAACATTTCCACTTACCTAGCAAGCAAGTCACAACAATTCATTGATGAATATACAGCTTGGGTTTTATTCAGTGATAAATGATGGCTACATTACTGGTATTCTTGAATTTCTTGTATCACTAACATCAGAAGGTGAACAGGACACTGAGCAAATGAATAAGACAGTGGCAGAAATTAGGCCCAGGTTCTGAGAGATCTGTAGAATAAATACCCCATTTGCCTATTCTGCGGTGTCCTTTCAATTGTTCCAGAAAAAATTTTGCTCAAAACCACAGCTTATCAGGAAAAACTTATCAGGAAAGGATTATGTTCATCAAGTATCTACCAGAAAAATCAATTTACTGGATAAGATAAAGAATAGATAATGTGCTATGTTGTTGTACTTTCTGCTTTCAATCATACATTTCTCCACTATATTATTTGACAGTCTGTTTGTATTACAAGACAAGGCCATAAATTATCCCAAACATCTCATAAAAACTGGTTATTTTCTGAAAATAAAACACCTTCCACATATCGAATCCAATTTAAGTAAATTTGTTAATGATAAGGAACAAATATGAGTATGCATTGTACGAGCGCAGGCATCCCTCTTTGAAAAGTATATCCAGGAACATAAATTTTAAAGCCCCCCTATTATGGATATAGCTTTATAAACCATTGAAATGGTTGGCATGCCAGGAAAAGGTCAAAAGTTACAAGGCTAAGCATAAAAACTAACAAGAGAGCTACAGAGTTCATTAAAAGTCAATCCTGCCCTAGTACACGGGATCAATATTTGCTTTCTTTTTGTTTTATTGAATGAGAAAATGCATTTCTTACAACCATAACAATTATTTTTAACATGATTTAAAGTACCAAGCTCTTCCACATATGAGTTGATGCTAAATAAAGATGAGGCACAAAATAAAGCTCTTTCTGTTTTTCCTTCATATGTTTCCTGTCTCCCCAGGCCTGTCCCTCCTGTTTTAGCAGTGCTGATGTTACCAGCCCCCAGGCAGAGGGAAGTGATCCTTGGCAGACAGTATGTAGAGTAAATTCTTCCCCTGACTCCATGTTCTGGGGCTGGCAGCCCAGGAGTCTGGACTAGCTTCTTATAGAAAAAATAAGGTCTCTCAGGACCCTCCTTAGCATATGTTCTAATGTCAAAGAGGTTACCATCTCTGTCAAGAAATAATGTTGTCAGGTCACAGCATTTGTTCTACCCTTCTTGTTTGGCTGAGGTACGAGTGACACAAGGGCATAAAAAAGTCGATTTAAGCAAAACTGCTGATATACCCTGAGTGTGAGCTCTGATAAATAATATAGACATCACATCATTAAAGAGAGCTTCTGGGAGAAGGAAAAAAAAAGGTAGAAAAATTACCAAAGTCAACAAATCTGAGTTCTGACAATAGAGAGAGTAAAGCAAACATACTTTAAAGGCTTAGCATGGTAAGAACACCCCCTTGATGAAGAAAGAATCCAGATGCAGAAGATAAAAGAATAGGTAGAATATTTATCTGATAGGTTTGTGATTTGTTTGTTTGCTTGTCTGTTTTTATAGATAAGTGATCAGGGACCTTATCTGTGGAAGAGAACATTTCTTTACACTGTTCTAAATATTTTCCCAGGAATATTTCCACTATTTTGACTGATGATCATTCAACACACGTACACAGATAACTTGGCATATACCACCAACATGCCTGGGAATTGATAGAATGCTCTCTGGCTTAGGCAGAACTACATGAGTCTGAAGGATCTGGAGAGTAAGCTTAAGGGTATGAAGTTATGCTGCTCCTGTTTCTTCTTGTCCATACAAAATTTTAGGCTGCTCTGAAAGCTCTGAAACACCTTCCATGTGTTGCCAAACTCAGCTGTTATTTACTGGATGCTCTGCATCCAGATAGGCTTTCTAAAAATCCCAGAGCTAGTGACTGAAGGTGTCCCTGCTAATTGTGGTGGGGTGGATGAGATGAATTTTAGAAGTCCCTTCCAACCCAAACTATTCTATGATTCTGTGTTTCTCCAAGTTTACACCCAAGACAACCAGTATTTGTACAAGTAAGAGGAGATGACCAGAATGGAAAATTCCAGTCCAGAAAGTGACAGTTTCCAGAACAACCAAGCATGTTTTAAAATAAAACCATTTTGAACATTGATTACCTTGCTCTTCCTGCCTTCCCAGCATCAAAGTATTATTTATCTCAATAAGAGAGAAGAGAGATAGAGTGAGATTTTAAGTGTACTTTTTTGTATGTGTGGGCAGGCACATACCTTTCCTTCTAGTGAGGGAATTCCTTATACGATCATATAATCATAGAATGGCCTGGGTTAGAAGGGACTTTAAAGATCATCAAGTTCCCACCCCCCTGCCATGGGCAGAGACACCTTCCACTAGACCAGGTTGCTCAGGGCCCCATCCAACCTGGCCTTGAACACTTCCAGGATTGGGCCATATACAACCTCCCTGGAAAACCTATCCCATGAGATGCCTCACCATCTCACAATAAAGAATTTTTTCCTAACATCTGATTGAAACCTGCTCTCTTTCAGTTTGAAGCCATTCCCCCCTTGTCCCATCACTGTATGCCCTTGTAAAAAGTCTCTCTCCCTCCATGTTTTTTCCTTCAGGTACTAGAAGGCCACAATTAGGTTACCCTGAAGCCTTTTCTTTTCCAGGCTGAACAAATCCACTTCTCCCAGCCTTTCCTCATAGGAGCTGCTCCATTCTTCTAATTTACTTGGTGGCCCTCCTCTAGACCTGCTCCAACAGGTCCTTCTTGTGCTGAGAACCCCAGAGCTGGAAGCAGCAGTGCAGGTGGGGTCTCACCAGAGCAGAGGAGAGGGGCAGGATCGCCTCCCTGGCTGTGCTGGCCACACTGCTTTGGATGCAGCCCAGGACACAATTGGCTTTCTGGGCTGCAAGCACACATTGCTGGGTCATTGCTGGGTCAGGTCCAGCCTCTCTTCCACCAGCACTTCCAAGTCCTTCTCAGCAGATCTGCCCTAGATCTGTTCATCCCCCACCCTGTGTTGGTACCAGGGATTGCCCTGACCCAGGTGCAGCACCTCACACTTGGTCTTGTTGAACCACAGGAGATTCCCACAAGCCCAATTCCTGAGCTTGTCCAGGTCCCTCTGGATGCCATCCTGTCCTTCAGGTGTGTCAACTACACTGCTCAGCTTGGTGTCATCTGCAAATGTGCTGAGGGTGCACTCGATCCCTTTGTTTCTGTCATTAATGAAGACATTAATGGTCTCAATACAGACCCCTGATGGACACCACTTGTCACCAATGTCCATCGGGGTTCAGAGCCATTGACCACAACCCTCTGGATGTGACCATCCAACCAATTCCTCATCCACCTAACAGTCCACCCACTAAATCCTTCTGTCTCCAATTTAGAGAGAAGTATGTGGTGGGGAACCATGTCAAAGGCTTTACAGAAGTCCAGATAAATGACATCTGTGGCCCTTCCTTGTCCACTGATGCAGTCACTCCATCATAGAAGGCCACTGGGTTGGTCAAGCAGGACTTGTCCCTGGTGAAGCCATGCTGGCTGTCCCAAATCACCTCCCTGTCCTCCATGTGCCTAAGCATAGCTTCTAGGAGAATCTGTTCCATGACCTTCCCCGGCACAGAGGGGAGGCTGACAGGTCAGTAGTTCCCAGGGTCCTTCTCTTTACCCTTTTTAAAGATGGGTGCAATGTTTCCCTTTTTCTGGTCACCTGATTGCCATGACTTTTCAAATATCATGGAGAGGGGCTTAGCAACTATATCAGAAAATTCCATCAGGATTCTGGGATGCATTTAATCAGGTCCTATAGACTTATGTACATTCAGCTTGCTCAGGTGGTCACAAACCTGAACTTTACTTACAATGGGAGGAACTTTGCTCTCCCAGTCCCCATCCTGCTGTCCATCCACTCGAGAGTTATGGTGACAGAAATCAGCCATTACCCAGTCCTTGTTTGGTTGGGTTGCTTTGCTGATAAGAAGGAAGAAGGAACTGGACACCTGTTTGAACAAGAAATAAACCTGGGATGCAGCATGGAGAGCAGGGAACAGGAAAAAAAAAAAAGAGATAAATGATTCAAAGTAATTATTTGCTATTTGCTGTTAGCAGTAAAATAAAATATTATCTTCCAAATATGTTTCCAGAAAAGTAAGTATGAGTTGTCAAGATGACTCATATACATAGGAATTGGATATGATTTCCTGCTTTTTAGTCTAAAAGTATCCCCCTCCAAGTTTTCCAAAAGCAATGTGAGGGGATCCACAAATTCCATGAGCTGATGAGCTGGTGCTGCCAGTCCCAGCCCTGTCAGTGGCCATGCTCATGAAACTAACCTGCTTAGAGACTGGGTACAAAATGTTCTTTCAGAAAAAGCTGTGCACAGCCAAATGAAAAAAGAAGAAAATTACATGGAAAAAAGTCAAATGAAAACAAGAAGCTAAATAAAGATATAAATGTATAAATACAAGTATAGCTCTAAAGCAGAAGAGTGTGCTTGCGACTGAAAACAATGAAATACAAAAGGCCTGTGTTGTAGAAAAAGGACTTGAAGGTTTTCAGACACGTATATTCACCAAAGATTTCCTGCACATAGTACAAATATTAATATTCCTTTTTTTTTTTTCTTTCTGCTGGGTATTTTGCAGGTTTTTTGAACTATCAAGCTACAAAAGCAAAGATAGTTGTAACAATAGTGAATGACTCACACAAGACATTTCTATCCTATTAGTCAGGTATCTGTTACTGGAATAAGTATTGATTCTGTGCCTGCCTAAATGAAAGATGTGTCTGATGGCTCATGAGGGAAGGTATGCGACATCCAGGGATCATGGTTTTCTCCAGTAAATATATGAGTCTTTCCACACAGTGGGTCCCAGACTTTGTTGTATGTCCTTCTGTTGGTCTTGGAATGGTTTCATGCCAGTTCTGCACAAAATGATCACCAAATCAATTAAACTTGGGAATCCTGCTTTAGATGGAATCACTACAGTTTGCTGGTGGTAGCCAGGGATTCAGGTCTAGCTCTGTCTGTACCAAGCCTTTCTGCCCACGGGAACATGTTAACACCAGAATTTAACAACTAATTTTATTAGGTTTGCAGGCCAAGCTTTGGTAGCAGGTGGCTACAGGGGTGGCTCCTGTGAGAAGCTGCTGGAAGCTTCCTCCATGTTCAGCAGAGCAAATCCCTGGCAGCTCCAAAGATGGACATGCCACTGGTCAAGGCTGGGCCAATCAGAAATGGTGGTAATGCCTCTGTGATAACAGATTTAAGAAAAAAGGAAAAAAAAGTATTGTGCAGTTATAATTGTGGCCAGAGAAAAGAGGAGTGGGAACATGTGCGAGGAACAGCCCTGTAGACACCAAGGTCAGTGGAAAAGGAGTGGGAGGAGGTGACCCAGGTGCCAGAGCTGGGATTCCTCTGCAGCCTATGGTGCAGACCATGGTGAGGCAGCTGTGCTCCTGCAGCCCATGGAGATCCACAGGGATCCACCCCTGTGCAGAAATCCACCCCCCAGCCCGTGGGCGAGCCCTGCACTGGAGCAGGTGGAGGCCTGAGAGAAGGTTGTGACCCCATGAGACGCCTGTGGAGAAAGAAGCCCCCACAGGAGCAGCCTGTCCTTGTAGGACTGCAGCCTGTGGAAGAGCGACCCATGCTGCAGCAGTCTGGGGAAGACTGTTGCTCATGAGCTGGACTCACATTGCAGCACTTAATGGAGAACTGTCTCCCACTGGAGGGACTCCACAGTGGATCAAGGGAAGATTGACACTTTTCCGTGCCTTAATTATATCTCCCCGGCTGGGGGAGATTTTTTAGAGTCTTTGCCAGAAGTCCAAGAGACGAATGGGACCTTCAGCGTTCTCTGCTTTCAGATAGTTGCTTATTAAGTCTTATCAGAGAAATAGAGTCACTGACGTGACACAGCACAAAGCAAAGAATGCCAGAGAAAAGCCAAATTATCAAGATTACAGTCTTTTAAAGGTTAATCACCCAAAGAAAACTTAAAACGAAAGATATTTTCACTTTTCCACCAATGTTCAATAAATCACTTTGTCATGTAGACAGGAACTGCAGAATTCTTTATCCAATCACGCTAAACTACTTCTACTGCAGAATATGGAGTAGTAGAAGAAGAAGAAGAAGGTCTGGAGAACAACAACTATCCTCCATTTTGAAGTTTTTGCTTTTTATCTATTTACTATATTAACAAACCCAAAGACTCTAAACTTTTCACCCAGTGACAATCTTACATAATATTCTATCACCCAGTTCACACCAGTGTAGATTCAACTTCTTCCTAGAGGGTAGGAAATTTTCTCCATGGAGGAAGGTCAAAGACAGTGTTGTCCAGGGGGGTAGAACCCTTCAAAACAGGCAGAGAAATATTCTCTGCACTTTGGATTCCCACAGAAGATCTCCTCTCCCTGAAGAGCAAGAGAAACAATCTGTGACAAACTGACCTTAACTCCCATTCCTTGTCTCCCTGTACTGCAGGGGGAGGAGGTAGAGCTGGGAAGGAGGGAGGGGTGGGGGGAAGGTGTTTCTAAGGTCTTATTTTACTTCTCATCATTGTGCCCCCATCTTGGTTGTAATAAATTTGATTAATATCTCTAATTCTAGCCTGTTTTGCCCATGAAGATATTTGGTGTGTGATCTCTCCCAGCCCTTATCTCAACTCGTGAACCTGTTGTTACATTTTGTCTTCCCTGTCCAGCTGTGGATGGGAGTGAGAGATGGGCCTGGCACCCAGCCAGCATAAACTCACTATGGACTTTTTGGTGGAAAGGCTGGGAAACCATGAGGATTTTGAGATAAGGATAGTCATTGGGAAAGGTAATGGGCAAAACAAGTACTAAGCAATGTTAGAGAGTAGAATGATCATGGGGAATTTTTGTTGTAGTTGTGGTGAAGGGACGAGCAGTGAATTTTGAGTAAATTGTCCATTTTTGTACTGTGTTGTGATAATGTTATTTTGGTTTTTCTGTGGGGAAATTTTGTTTTGTTTGGTTTGGCTGGTTTACTTGTTCCAAGTGAAGGTCATGTGATGAATGTGGATTTTAATGATAATGATAATAAATATATGATTCACGTAGGTGAGGGGTGGAAACTGTAGTGGGTTGGCCTTGGCTGGATGCCAGGCACCAACCAAGCCACTCTATCACTCCCCTTCCCAGTGTGACGGGGGGAGAAAAACAAGATGGAGAGCAACTAGTAGGTCAAGATAAGGTGGTTTACTAAAGCAAGATAAAAGCAAAAGTTCGAGCCTGCATAAGCAAAGGGAAAAAAAAAATTAATCTCTACTTCCCATCACCGAGCAATGTTCAGCCAGGAACCTCCCAGGAAGCAGGGCCTCAGCACACATAGAGGTTGCTCCAGAAGGCAAACATTGTAGGTATTATATCTGAGCGGATGTCATATGGTATGGAATATCCCTCTGGTTAATTTGGGTTAGCTGTCCGAGCTGAGTTCCCCTCCCAGGATTTTTCCCAGCCCCTTGATGGTGGGATAGGAATGTTAGAGAGAAAGCGCTGATGCTGTGCCAGCACTGCTCAGCAGTAGCCAAAACATTGGTGGATTATCAACACCTTTACAGCTACCAATGCCCAGCACAGAACTTTGAGAGCTGCTGTGGGAAAATGAACTTCAACCACACCCAGTACACTGATCACCAGTGACTTCCTGTGTGGAGACAGGTGTAAGAGTCATTGAGCAACTGGCTCTCCAGGCCACTGATGGCTGGTATTTGCTTGTGTGGAGATACTCATATGACAATTCAGGGGACAGGTGAGAGGAGATGAGGACAGTTCAGGTTTAGGAAAGGGGAGTGTGAGACGGAGCAGTGAAGACAGGCATGCTAAGAGACAGGAGGGGAAGATCCCAAAAGAATGAAAGGACGTGAAAAGACCCCACTGGCTGCATGTGCACATGACCTGGCAGAGAGCCCTGAGCTGTCTCTGTGTAGGAGGTAATGAAGTTAATAAATGGAAAATCCCCATTTTGAGGCTCTGACCCCAATTAGCTCTTTCATTTACTTCAAAAGGGTGAGGCATATGCTCAGAATTATGCAAAACCTGATTTTTTTTTCCTGCATCAGAACACAAAGTGCTTATTGGTTAATTGGTATTCATAGTTTACCACAATGTGTTATTTAATTATTGACTTACTTACTGACTAGCAGAGTTATGTATATTTAGTCCTATGTCCTATTAACCTCCCTTTGCGACTTGGATTTGTTCTTTCCACAGCTATCACTGGACTTCAGATTTGCTATAAGGTTGTAATGTCTGCTTAACCATTTGCAATTGAAGGCCTTACTGGAATGATTTAGTCTTCTTTTAGGACTCATAGAGAACTGCTACTGATACATAGGGAAACTTTACCATGAGAAGATAAAGTGTTTGAGCTGTTATTCTTTTTCATTCTCCTGAATTTATGTCCTTGTTTCAGTGTTCTTCATAAAATTAATTCAAATTAATTGCATTTACAATGTCACTTTAACAAAATTGGAATCTAAAACTTGAAGTATGGGAATCAAGTCACAGTAGATACTCTGAGTTTAGTAAGTCTGTATTCTTTCTTTGAAAAAACCAGGTTCCTCTACTTGCAGCTATATTAAGAACAAAATGTATGCTTGCTAAGGAAGAAAATCAACAAGTTTACACAATGACCATCTTTGTCTGGTTCCTTTAAATACTTAAAAAAATAAATGGCAGATGAAGGCAATATTACTGGAAAGGTAAAGCTGAGGCCATATTAAAGCTTATAAAAAAGTATTTCCTTCACTAAGTTGAAGTTTTCACTTGTTTCTTTCACCATTTGTCTCCCTCAAGTACCTTTGACGTGCCATTTTTTCTTGCTCCATCTGCTTATAGGATCCTCTGCACACATACTAAGAAAATTATTATCTGATGTGTCAGGCAACTTTCATTGCAGGGAACATGAACACTTGCATCCCCCTAGTCTCAAGGGGCAGGCCACTATTTAGCACAAACAAGACGTTCGTGATGGTTTGAAAGCCATCTCTAAGCACATTCTGCACAGCAAGCAAGGTCAGGCTTTGCATCCCCCAGTGAGTTCACACGGATGAGTTACGTCATGGACAGCAGTTTTTCATGCTGCTGAACAAAGTGAGAAGGCAGTCTGCAGCTGACCCAGGAGATGAAATCTTGCACTCTTCTTTCCTTGGCAGAAAAAGAAGAGCAGACACACTCCCTGGGAGGAAAAAAAGGACTAGAAGAGATTACATGAATCATCGAGTCAGTTCCCTGTCCATAACCAGGTAACATATTGCTGGACAAAAGAGCTCTACTCTTTCCCACACTGCAAAGCCCTCAGAGTATTTTGCAACATCTTACAATAATTCCCAGACTTTTACTACAAAAAGAGTTGTAGAAAATATTCTTGGCATCTTCCCACAACAGAAATTGTGTACTTTCAATAAAAATGCAAAGATCCTTCCTAGTCAGAGCTGTGGAAGAATTCTTTTCTGAACCCATCATTGTAATCTGTCTAACTCTGGTTACAAGAACAAGAGAGAGCAGACAGGCATGAGAGAAATGTCTTCAGCCCAGCTGTCCCAGAGCAGTGTCAGGGAATGAAAGGAAAGGGATAGAAAAAAAATTGTCCTTCTACCCACCACGTGCTGGTGGGAGGTGAGTGATAGAGATGCTTTTGCCTCTTTGTCCTATATTTTGGAGGGCAAAAAAACTCTCATATGCCTTATTAAGGCCATTTCCTACAGTTCCAAGGAGTATTTCTCCCTGCTGTTTCTCAGTCTCATGCAGTTCTCAGTAAGTTCTGGTTCTCCTGACATCTTGTGTGTTGCCTTATATTTATTTCTGCAGCAATGCTTCACAGTGCTAATGAGAAAATCACTGTTCCAGAAATTTCAGCTACAGAGCCATCAGTGCCAGCCGACCTCAGAGCTGCTCCAGGAGCCCAAAAAATGGTTAAAAGCCGTCCCAGACCCACTAGATGGCACTGTGGATGGCTATACCAGCCCTTACGAACCCAGGCAGAGTTTAGCTGAACCTGGACGCTTCAATCTCAGTTGTGTGGCTCTGATTTCCGGCACAAGTCCCTCTGCCTGGAACCTCACCCTGCAGTTCTGGCCGTTGAGCAACTTTTCAGTACCCTCAGTCACTCCAAATTTAGGCTCTTTCAAATAATTATCAGTTGGGTTTTTTTCTCAAGAAGCTCCACAATTATATTTTTCCAGTTCCTGGATCTTCCACAAAACATTCCAGAAGTTTAAAGAAATATTTAGAAAGTTGGTAAGTCTGAGTGTCCCGTCTGGCTGGTGTGCAGCATGCATGTCAATGGAAGGGTGCAAACTTGAACCAAGCTTTCCAAAAAAGCTGCAGATTAGAGGAATTTTGATGTAACCCTAACTTTCCATCTTGGTTGCACCAGTTTTGCTCTACAGAATCAGTCTGGATCCCAATAAAATCAGTTGGGAAGGAGAATTTCCACTGGGATCGTGGAAAGTTGGATAGGGGCCTCTGTCAGGTCTCCAAACACTTAAAATCAGTGTGCTGACATTTGGTAAATCTTTTCCCCTTTCCTGATCAAGGTTTCTACCCTTACTGTGAGCAGTGTTTGATGGTTTATGCTCACAATAAAAATTGATGGGATCATTGGAAAAAACGATGGGACTGCCATTTTCAGTTTGGGGGGGCAACACTTTTGTCAGGTGCATTTTTCTAACTGAAATGGGAGTTAAAATCCCCTTTCTGTCTCTGCTTCTGTACATTATTTCATCACAACCTCCTGCTTCTGGCTTTTAAAAGTTTCTCTTGTGTTACAGCTTTAACATCATCCTGAGTAGGGCTTTGAGCCTTTCTTTTCAGTCTTTGGAACCATCTTTTTTTTCTCCCTAAGTAACAGCACTATTTGAACAACTAAATAAACAGCTCCTCTCCATTCTCTCACATTGCTATTTACTCTAATAAAGTGCATTAGGAATTTTCCAGTTGCAGCATTCAGGATTCAAGCACAAACTAATCTATAAACCACACATCAATCATGCAAGTTGAATGAACAGCAGCAATTCCTAGGGCATTTATCATGAATTAAAGCATAGTTGGGGTTGGAGGAGATCGTTAAAGGCCACCCAGTCCAAACCCTCTGCAGGGACAACTTAAAATAGATCAGACTGATTGTTTCCAGGGGCATCTATCACCTTTATGGGCAATCTGTTCCAGTGTTTCACGACCCTCATCATAAAAAACCTTTTCCTTGTATGTAGTCTAAATGTTCCCTCTTAAAGTTTTAAACCATGGCAACAGACCCTGGTAAAAAATCTGTCCCCATCTTTCTTAAAAACCCCCTTCAGGTACTGAAAAGCCACCATAGTGTGTCCCTGGAATCTCCTCTTCTCCAGGCCAGACCCCAACTCTCAGCATTTGAAGCAGTCTCTCAGACAAAGCCTCCAGGCAGTGCAGGCAAGCAAAGCACTGTAAGGAAGGACAAATATGCTCATCAAGTCCTAAGCTGTTAGTTAATGACCCTCATCTGAAGGTTACAGCTTCCAGACATGGCAGGCACAGTAAATGACTGTATGAGGATTCTTAGGTCTCTCTCATAAGAATGCCAGGGCCCACAAGAGCAGGAGGTAAGCCAGATATCCTTCCTCCCTACTTACCAAGTACTTACCTGGAGATATCCCTACAGATAAACCATGGATATGAGGTGCAAGTTGCAGAGCAAGAAGTAAGAAACAGTTATGTGAGCCTGGGAACAGAGTTCTGTGCCCATGTAAAAGGGTGACTGTGGGTAAAACCCCTAAACAGGAAAAAAAGCGCAGGAGATTCTAAAGCACCGCTTCTATTCTTTTTCCCATTCATTGTTTGTTTTATGCCCAACAATACCCAGGTTTGCGTTTTTGTTTGCACAAAATTCAAATGACATGAGAAATTCCAGAAATTCAGGGGTGTATTTGGACACAAATTTTAGTGTTATGACTAGTTCAGTACAATACTGTATCACAGCTTTACAGATTATTAAAGCTGGCATTTATATTTGCTGGCTAGTATAAATAAATTTTTAAAAAAAGAACAACTAAACAAACACCAGAAAATAGTGTATCTAGTCAAGTTTCCAAATGAAAATGGTTTGTTGTAGATCGCTTTCTCAAGTAGATCTCAGACCTGAGCATGATGAGGTTTTTCGTTGTACTCACTCATCACCCGTAATGAGGTTTTGAACTGTATTCACTGTAGGAATTTGAGAAACAATCCTCAAGACAGTTTGATCTCTAAATGTAGTTTAAAGTAGTTTTAACTTGCACAAACTTGTAATAAAGTTGAGAGAACACTAAACAGTAATATATTCTGGATTTTACCTGTCTCATAGGGTAGGATTTACTGTAGTGGTTCAGAAGACAAAACTTGATCTCTGTATCTTCCACTGCATCCATGTAACAATTTTTTCCCAATTTTAAACCTATTCACTTCAAAGATGATGGGTACGTCTTATGTCTGTATTTTTCTCTACACCAGAAGTAAATAATTTTTCTTGGCAATTTTTTATTGACCTTTGCAACTGACAGATAATTCCTGGCATCTCTAACCAAAATTTTTGAGAACTCTGGGTCAGAAAAATGGCGAAAAGAGCTTGCCTCAGCATTCCTTTAGATCATGAACATGTCTTCCTGCAGCATTTTATGGCGTGGGTCATAAGCTTGTTTTGTAAGTTTGTTTCCTTCTTATAAGAAAAATGTATTTTAAAAAAATGGAACCAAAAATATAAAAAATACTGCTTAATAGACACTAGATCTTTAAAGAAAACTTTTCACAGATGCTGACATCTGTGTGAAAATATTTTGTCCTCAAAGAAACAAATATTTTGAAAATAATATTATGAAACAAATATTATGAAAATAGAAAAAAGAAACATCAGAGGTCATTTTCCATAAGATAGCCAATTACATGCCTGAATATTCACATTTTGTTCTGTGTCTTTTGCCACTATCAGTGACTCATATTTAAACACCATGAGAATGATATGTGTTCTCTTCTCTTGTAAGTTCTTGTTTGGTCCTCTAATTAAGTAATTAAAGTGAGCATGTGATAGTACCAGGAAAGTTGGCAAATACAAATCAAACAGGTTTTTGATGGTGAGCCTGCGGGAATACTCCCTGAGCACTCAACGTGTGCATGGAGGTTTTATAAGCAATTAAACTCTTTCCCTGAAAATCCTACCTTCAAAGCTTTTGGATCACCTGGAGAGTTTTATGGTTGGCTGCAAATAAAGAGAGCATAGAAGCCTGTAGGAAAAGCTCAAACAAGGAAAAGAAACATGAAGCAAATTAGTTCAAATACACTTAACCTTTTTCGTTCTAGAGTGTTACTTCTCATCCTGTATTGATGCTGCTTTAAACAGACGCTGCATTTAAAACTTCCTGGCAGGATTATGAGGCAGCACAGAATGTGCTTTGTCACTTCCCATGCTGCAGCAGAACAGCAAAACTTTTGGAAATATGGTAAGTAGCACAAAATATTCTACAATGGGAGATTTCCATGGGATGGAACCACTGGAATTTTTTTTTTTACACTATAATATTTAGGCAGTGCCTTTAAGTAGTATAAGATATCAATAATGCTTCTGTCTGTGCTTCAGCCTAATATCAAATCCATCACCATCCTCGTCCAGCTTTGGCTTGCAGCAGTACAGACATCCCCAAACACTCTCTCTTATGTGACTCTTCAGCAGAAGATTTTTGCCCTCCATTTTCTCTTCCCTAGAAAGATTCAGTGACTTTACTTGCTGGCAGTAAGAGAACAAATAAATGGCAGACTCCTGTTACCATTTCCTGGTGGAGTAGATATTTTGTGAAGTATGACAGGGAGTGTCTGTTCCATACTAACTTCATGACTGTATCCAGTCCTGATGGCCTTTGAACTGAGAGAGGACACTGGTAAGCTGCCTTTGCCCATTTGCCATTGTATGCCTGGACATGGGGTCAGAGACGAAGCACATGGCAAGGCCAGTGTGCAGGGAAGGAGTGTTTTGCATCCTCATTTGCCCCTGTACAGGCACAGACCCCAAAGCATGGGCTGACCTGTTGCCTTTAAATACAGACTGTTCTCATTTAAACTTGTCAAGACACTACGGGTCTTTCCTTTACAGCAGCCTAATACTGCTAATTCAACAGATCAAGTGAGAAAAATCAGATCCAGCTTGTTTACCCTATTTGTCCATGGCTTTAAACCACAAGTGGCTGCAGGTTGCATCTGTTAGCATGTAAATATGCCTTCAGCTGGTGTTCACGGCAGTGTGGCTTGTTAAAGAGTTACGTGTATCATAATTAGCACTGAACATTCACCACCACAAAGGTGCTGGTGGTGACACAGGCTCAACAGCTACAATTGTATTCCTTGCCTCTTGAGATACCCTGGGGTCGTCATTCTCTTCTGAACTGCTGCTGGCTGCATTTTCTCTTCAGATGGACCAGGAGAAGGTGCTGCAGAGGAAATTTTTGGAGATGTGCTTTGTGCATCCTGCACTGACCACAAGCAAAGCAAGCATATGCTTTTTATAGCACTGCTATCCTGTTACTCCCTTCATTCCTGTGGAGCACAGCACTCTGAGAGCACTGAAAGTGACTGCTGCTTAACCAGTAGGAGACTACATCACTGCTGAGCCAGCTGCCTGGAAATGTTAATGCTGTTCTGTGGTTTCTTCAGGACTCTGGGCCAGCATTTTCCTCATCAGATGTCTTTCCTTTGCTGCCTTATCCCAGCCTGTGCTTTATTCTCAGTGCAATCTATTTTCCGTGAGTGACAAGCCTGGGGGTTCCCAAAGGTACTTGAAGGAAATCAGGATGAAAAATGAAATATGAAGAGTATAGGGGAAGAAAGGAGGGAAAAAACCAAAAAAATACACCCACTGCTGACATGAGAAATCCTGGCCCAAGGGAAGGAGAGCAGGCAGAGGGTCTGGGAGAGAAGCACAGCACAGCTAAGGAGGAGGCATGGGGAGGGGGGGGCAAAGAGATGCAGATTGCAATTCCAGATGAAACTGAAGAGACTGCAGAGGAACAGAAGCTGAATAAATTTACAGAATCTACAGAGGCAAAAATTGAGTCCTGTGGCCATTTGGTTTCCACAGAGACATTATTATCATCGCAGTTTCACAAGTGGAAAAACAAAACATTTAAGTGATTTACTTTTGGCAGGTTTGGAGCCCGGGTTCCTCCAGCCCTCAGGCATGAATGTAACCAGGAGATTTATGTTATGTGTATTACTTACAGGTGACTTGGAGAAAACTGATTAGAGTGAATTTAACTGGGCAAGATGTAATACTCAGATATCAGATTGGGGTGTGGGGGAGGTCAAACTTTGGCTCTGACCTCCACCTTCCTTTTTTACTTAAAAAAATCCCAAACCAAGCAGTGTTAAAAATGTATGAAAGGAAGCAGGAGAAGAGTCCTAGATATTTCCCTTTGTGTATGTAGCTTTCAGTGTTATTAGGCCCATCCTGTGAATCTGTTGAAGGGTCAATAAATCTAGACCTCACTGTGATTACACACTTATTACCTCCACTCTGTGGTTTCTGATTGATGCACCCACTAGTTACCACGTCTGTCGGTGTGCACTTTGCCTTCAGCAAGGAAAAACCCTGGGGCTACCTCTCAACCTGTCAGACTGATTCTCCTGTTTGGTCAGATGGTCTGCAATGCTTGCACATGACAGCTTGCCCCCGCATGGGGCACAGCCCACTTCCTGTTCCTTTGCAACAAACCATGTGTTGGTAATAAACTTCCCATTTATAATCCAACACAACCAGCTGATGTGAGCAATTAGCTGACCTAACCTTTTCCATTTCTGATTTTCCAGAGTCTGTGGTGGGCACTGCACAGGCTCCTGTCTCCCTGTCCCCCATCTCACAAACAGCAGAGAACAATCTGATGTAAATAGACAGGTAGCGTCAGAAATGTGACAAAGAAGAAAAGAGAGATGCTGCAGACAGTCTGAAGCAGGCGCCATCT
The DNA here is from genome assembly GCA_013397815.1 of Aleadryas rufinucha. Taxonomy (NCBI): domain Eukaryota; kingdom Metazoa; phylum Chordata; class Aves; order Passeriformes; genus Aleadryas; species Aleadryas rufinucha. Next base: position 221,274 of record VZTH01011911.1, on the reverse strand, counting down.
CACCGCCTTGCACTATACCCTCGCGCTTTTGTGCCACTGTAATGGCGCCTTGAAAATGGACCTTAATTTCATAATGATACATGGCAATAGTCCTTTCCTGACAAGCAACCATGACTGCAGTTGGTAAGCATCTATTTGAAAATGGAAAAGATAGATAGTCCTTACAGTAATTAAGTCTCAAAGGGTTTTCTCTTCCTACTGCAACTCCAGAAGAGAACCAGGTTCAAAACACATCTTAAATGTTTCAACTGTGTATTTCTCAGTAAGGGCCAAGGATTCAGAATGTGGGGATATTGATTACATCCTTGTTTAGCTTTCCACAGTAGGTTTCCAAGGAGGTAGCTAACTAGAATGGAATAGACAACCACATTTGTGCTGAATAGCTAGAAAGCAAAGGAAACGCATTATGTGGTTTTTAAAAAGTTTTGCGAATTGTGGAAAAGATATGTAACGTTTCTGCTGAAAAACGCCATTATAATTATCTATATGTTTTCTATTTCACTCCAAGAATTTTCACCAATGAATTATTTTCTTGGTACCTTCATAAGTAACTAACTGGCAGCATCACTGCCATGAAATGCTTCTATGAATTATCTTACTACTACACAGTTGTTCTGAACACTGCACAGATTACATATAAATAGTTAATTTTCCACCTCTGACAGGTTTGTTTATAAAAAAGATTAAAATAAGTAATGTTGATTTCAGGGGTTTTTGGTTTTTTGGTTTTTTTTTCTATGGAGACAATCGCACTAAACCATTCCCTAGACACGTTTGGGCTTGCATGACATAGGGCACCATATGTGTGCACACTTCAGAATTACTTCTAGACACAGAAAGGAACAGATCTGGAGTGAACACTGCCTTGGGAGCTTGACCTGCAGCAGAGGCCCTTTGCATTTATTATCCTTCATTCTCCACTGATCATGCATCTGTTCCCTTTACATCTTCTCTTTTCTCACACTTGCCTACTCATGTCAGAACTGATTCTCTTTGTCCATTACACCCTTCAGATTCCCTTCAAGATCAGAAAAACATTTGCTTTACTTTTACCTTTCAGTTCACTGCCTGCTTTGGATAAAGTTGAGTATAGAACTATTAAAATACCAGGGGAAAGCCTGCTGTCACAATGAGTTTGATATGAAGTCCTTTGAAGTCATTAATGAACACTGATTCCCAATCACTGCTTTTGGTCTTTGGATCTGCCCATGGCTTTCTACTTCAACAAGAAGTATTAAAAAGTTTTCAAAAGGTTTATCTGATGGGATTACCAGTTTGATTTTCTGAATAATGTTCTCTGAAGATTCAGATAAACATGTCAACACTTGAAAGCTCTCCCTAACACCTCAGGCTGAGATTAAAGGTCCTCTGCAGTCACGGCGCTCAAAGTTTCACAGTCAGTAGATAATTTCAGCCTTACAACTGAGAGCTCTTTGGTGTCTCGCAGCTGAGAAAGGATACACTTTCTTGATTCTAGCACCAGAATCATCTGCTGCTGTTGGAAACGTAGTCTTCACTGTTGGAATGGTTTGAATTCTGGTGCAATATTACTGGAATAGTCTTGGCATTGTTTTGTCTCGCAAAGAGGGTTCTTGGACAATTGGTCACTTGTTATTGCCATGACTCTTTCTAAACCAATGTGTTTCTTCCCAGTAGCCAGATAGTTTATATTTGAAAAGTATCATATTAAGGGAGGTCTAAATTTTTTATCCACAGTCATGGACAGCAGTGACAGTTCATCTCATAGGAAGATCACCTTTAGCAGGTAGACACAAACACATATATTACATGTGCAATTGTTTACACACCTCGTTTGTTTTCCCATAAAGTTTAGGCCCCCTAAGATATTTGGCTCTAAAAACCTGGCTTTTGGAGTACTGTTTAGAGGACTAGAGGATTCTGTAGATGAGCCTATATTTGATTTTGTTTCTGAATCTGAAGTGCTCCTAGCATCTGAGGAATGTTTTGTGGGTTTTGGTGAAAATTTTCACTTTTTTACTCATGCCTCAGTCTGCTGGATTCAGGAATGGTGCCCCACAATGATGCATTCTGTATCAGATTCCCTTTTAAAACTACACTCTAGGAAATACTACACTGAGTTTGCAGGACATACAGGAATACGTTGCAATGAACAGAGTATAATTAATTATTAAAGGCATAGAAATTTCAAATTTTTACCCAAGTGCTTTGCTGAGCTCATGCAATCAAGGGGCAAGTATTGATCTCTTCAGTCTCGTGCCCAGTGACAGGACTCAAGGAAATGGCCTGAAGCTGAGTCAGGGGAGGTTTAGGTTGGATATCAGAAAAATGGTTTTCATCCAAAGGGAGGTTGAGCACTGGAACAGGCTCCTCAGGGCAGTGGTCACAGCACCAAGCCTGACAGACTTCAAGATGCATTCGGACAATGCTGTCATGTGTATGGTGAGATTCTTGGGGCTGCCCTGTGCAGAGGCAGGAGTTGAATTCTATGATCCTCATGAGTCTCTTCCAATTCAGCATATTCTACGATTCTATGATAAGGAACTTCTTTTTCCAGCTCTAGCTGAATGCTTTGTGGGTTTATCTTTGTTCTTTGCAAAGTCCTTTTCTCTGAGAGTAAACAGAGTACCCAGAGCCATTTATGGGGCAGAGCAAGACAGCAGGAACCCTAGGCAGTCCTCTGAGCAATGCCAATGTGTATATATTGTAGATTCCCCTAGCAGATTCCCCAGCCAGTTGCTGCCGTCCTGGGACTTTGAATAAGTAAGAATGCAAAATAAAACTACAGATTGATTGGAAAGATTACTTAGCTCTTTTGTGTTTCCTAATTTGATCTGGAAAGAAATGTGACAAATATCCTAAAGAGATGTGACAGCCTGAAAAAGAATTCTGGTTCTGCTTTTGCACTTGGAACCTTGGCCTTGATGCATGCATGTATACATGGAGTGAGGCACTGGTCTCTGCACAGGTGTAAACAGCCATGGGCACACAAGGGTTATTCAGTTCTCCAAGGAGGTCTGCTCTTTAACCAGCTGCTCCTGTTCTCTCCAAAGAAAGGTGGGAAATGGATAAGAGCACCCAACACGCTAGAACCAACCAAGGGCTACCAGGTAGAATACCATCTAGTGGTCATCATCTTGTCTTTAAAATTTTGCTTTAGTATCAGTGGCTAAAAATTATGCCTATAAACATCATATGATACTCTGAAACAGGCAGCTCATTTTAATAAGACATCATAGGTTCACATATAAAGTAGATTTTTTTTTTTTTAATGGTACCAGGAGATTCATTGAGTTATAAAAGTGAGTATGAAAGAGTTTCGAAAATATTATAAATAGTAAGAGGCTTTGATCAGTCTACTGTTTTGATTAACAGTTGAAAATTTCCATAAAAGAAAAAATCATCTCTAAACCAGTTGCACTGCAGTCTTGCCCTTTGATAAGGCAGGAGAAATCTAACAAAACTCTACACAATTAGCAACTGTATCTTAGAAATTAATATCTATAGAGGAACAATTAAGTCGTGTTTGGCTGGAAGTATCTTTGCCACCTTCCTGTAACCATTCATTTATCCCCCTCAGTGAATGCAATGAGAAAAGGATGTATTTTTGCCTCCTGGCAATCAAGGCTCCCTTGGTAAGGCATAGGTTAAGTTTACCATCACAGACATTGCATTAATTTTTCCTATGATAGAAACATTTTTCCTATGAAATATTATTAGCATTTCTTTCTTTCTTTGGACACAGTAAAAGACACTGTTTAATCAGCAGCACTAATCAAGACGTATAAGCAAGCAGGATTTCTTCCCTCCAGTGGCATTGCAAATTTTCTTGAGTCATTCCTTTCCTCAAAATTACTGTATAAAATCTTTACTTGTCCTTTTTACCAAGAGCACAGAAAATAAATGTCATCCAAGCCCATCAGTTGCCTCAATGAAATGGAGCAAACAAATTGTTGCTAGCTATAACACTGGAGAGTGATACATCAAAGGAGCAGAATTTGCACCTATGCCTTGTCTTGATTAGAGTGTTCAAGTTTAATTCAGCATGCCACTATTTCCTGCTGTCAGTTCCTCTTCACCAGTAACAAACACTACTTAGAAGTTGTTGATACTGAACACATGGACCCAATTAACTCTGTAATGACATTTACTTGTTTGAAGTTTCAGCCCTGATGTGGTCTCCAATTCATTCACCAAACAGCTTCCATTTACTGAAGAGTTTTTTTTACTTGTGGTGGAGCCCTGAAGTGCAGAACTGAGTGATCATAAAGTGGACAAATTAGGCACTGAACTCGCCTTTGACAGAGTGCACCATTTAGCATTTCAGGCACTTAAACAAACTATGATCATACTAGTGGCCTATTCTGGTCAGTCTTGGACATTTGTTAAATACTACTACATATATAATATTTTATATTAAATATGCATCTACAGAAAGCATGTGTAATACATATAATATTGAGTACAGGTATGCCAACCAAAGCACCTCAGAAGATAAACTAACAAAATAGAAAGCAACTAAAAAATCTGGTCACCTTATTCCTCTGTGGTTCAAGGTCATGATAAAGAAATAGAGGGGGTCTGTTCACACCTCATATTGGGCCAGAAAATGTTTAATACTATCACTATCATGTTTCATTTGGTTATCCTTTTACCTTTGAGGCAGATTGTAGTTCCAGTGCAGTTGGCTGAGATAATTTTTTCATAATAGCTTTTGTGGAGCTGGTTTGAATTTGTGATGAAACAGTGTCGATAACACAAGGATGTTTTAGTTATTGCTGAGCAGAGCTTGCACAGATTCAACGCCTTTCTGCCCATCACACCACCTCACCAGTGAGTAGTCTGGTGGTGCATGAGAAGCTGGGAGTTGACATAGCCAGGACAGCTGACCCTAGCTGATCAAAAGGATAGTCCATATCATATAGCATCATGCTCAGCAGTAAAAACTGGAGGGAAAGTTTGCCAGAGCTGCAATTGTGAGGTTCTGCATAATTTGTTCAATTTTGGGGTTTTTTAGGGAGGGAGTTTGTTCCTTTTTTTTACTTATTTAACTGTCTTTTTCTCAACTCTTCAGTTTTCTTACTTTTGTCCTTCCAGTTCTGCTCCCCACCACGTGGCAGGGATTGCCTGGTGCTGAGCTGTCAGATAGGGTTAAACCACAGCAACTGCTCACACAGCAAATAATAAGTTTTTGTTACTGTGGTTGCCGTAGCATCTTGTCGTGAACCAAAACTTTATTAAAAACACTCATAGACACCAAAACCCCAAGATGTCAGCATTCATATTGCTTTTTAAGGAGAGAAGCAATAGTGGAAATAGATAGATGAAGGATCACGCAGAGATAGAACCAGTTGATATTCATTTTATTGAAAGTGATGTTGGCCAATATGCGATGCTTGTGGAGGGAGACACTGCCCTGAGGCAGCAGAGGCCTTAAATTAGAAAGTGCACAGCTTATGAAGATGGCAGTAGTCCTTCTGACACATCCTAGACTCAGCAGCCCACAGAGTGTTCACGTGAGGGTGTATTCTCCAAGCCCACTTGCAGATTACTAACACCCTGTTCCCTCTCAGGAATCACCAACTCTCACAAAAAAAAAAAAAAAAAAAAAAAAAAAAAAAAAAAAAAAAAAAAAAAATCAAGACACAAAGAGAAAGCTTATGAGGATAAAAATGAATTGTTGAGGCTCTGACTCAATTTTATATCTGATTAAAAGGCAACTGTACATAGTTCATCCAAATAATGACAGGAGATAGATGGCACATACAGCTTTTTCAACAGTTTAACCTCAGGTTTCAGAAGAAAAGAAAGAATATCTAGATTCTAGTATTTATCCAGAGCCTTGGGGAAAGGATATTACAGATTAGGGCAAAAGTCATAAATATTCCTTTCTAAGGAAGCCTTTACCAAAATGAAATCTGAAAAGGAAGAAAACAACATTACAGGAACAATTAATGACAGCAATATATTTCAGATTACAGAGACCCTTCTTTCCTCTTGAAAGGGTCGTGACAGGCCTCCTGCTGCATCAGCTTCTGGTGGCCGGGACACCTACACTGGAGCAAAAAGGGCAGCAAAATAAGCTGCATCAGAACACAGCACACAAGGAGGTGGTGAGAAATCCAAGTGCCAGCAGCAAGCTCCAGCAGGACGCTTTGTTTCTAATAATGCCTTGCCCTTAATTGCAAAAAGTTGATCCCACTGCTTTTTTGGGATGCAGCTGAAATATAACTGGCCTGTATTGCACATCATTAAAAAGGGAAAGCTCTACTGCACAGTTTATGATTATTTTCATCCAAGAGGGTGCACCACAGATAGTGATAATTACCCTTGAGGATATACAAGAGCTTTAAAAGGTTTGATTTAGAAAGAAGTTGCTTAATGAATGAGCAGCTGAAGGCTGAAAGATAATTTGATTCTTTCTTTTTTACCCTTAAGATGTTTGATGCTGCTATTAGAGTGTAAGAGCTTTTATAGCTTGATCTGCTTGGCGACCAAGTCACTATCTTTAACTTGCAGCCAAAAACAAGAGCATCTACCCATTAAAAAATTAATTGAGCAATAGTAATACACCACAGAATACAAAAAATTTTACTGAGAACATCTAATGGAATGACTCTTTCATTTGGATTTTTTACTCTACTCCTTCACATATTCTTGTATTTTTGTCTCTCAGCTCCTGAGAGCAAATTCCTTTCTTCCTGTGCTTCTGTGTTTTGTAGAATATCCAGCTGATGGTAAGTAAATACAGATAAGAAAAAGCCTTCCAATTCAGGCTGAAAGCTGCTATGAGAGAACTGGTGTGTTTATTTATTTTTACACTATTTATGTAGCTTCTCAGCCTCTGAGGAAGCATCCTTTACCAAGGATGCCTTTACAAAGCCTTTACAAAGTGTAAACGAGTTGTAAGTTGTTTTTCCCATCAGCCTTATTCCTTTGCTTTCCTGAATAGGGTGTTGCATTCTGGGTCCAGAGAGGCTTTTTTCCATCTATTTTTATTCTGGGTAGAAAAAAAGAATCTCTTTGTTTTCTCCCTTTTGTGAGTGCTATTTTATAAGTCTGTACTGAATGCTTTTGCCAGTGATTCTGGATTGTAGTCTGTAGGGCATCTGTAATGGAGAGTCCTTACAGCCCTCTGCCCTTATGCCAAGTGCATAACACAAGAGTAAGCTGGAAATCCTGGTGGTCTCCAGCACAGGAATGTCTGGTTTTGCTGCAGGAAGCTTGCAAACCCACATTTGTTTATATATTTATACTTGCTCTGTTCTTCTTCTTTCCCCCCTTTCTTCCATATTCCTCTAAAAAAGGAAGCTACAACAGCCATCCAACCCATGCACGCTCCCTGGTCAAGGTTCTCACTTTTCATGTCTCCTGCTCCTGGCACCAAAGACAGGATTTCAGCAGTTCCTACTGGCCTCAAAGATGCCTTAGAGAGTCCTTGCTATGTGACATACCCCAGAACCACATCAGGAAGCATCTGTCTTCACCTGCTGTGTTGTATGTGCCAGACCCATACAGATGTGCCTCAGACACTATAGAGCATTTAAAATGGTTCTGCTTAAGAACCTAAACCTCTTTCCAAAAATAAAACTTTCTAATATGACACTAGAGGGGGAAAAGGGAAGAAAAAGGGAAAAAAAAGGGAAAAAAAGAAGTAGAAAAAAGAGAAGGAAAGAAGAGTGTGGAAAGAAGAGTGTGCAGGTGTTGAAACCCAAAGTAAATTGAGCTGACCCATCTGCCTTGTAAATAGAGTGCATCCTGAGCAGGAGGTTTTAAACCAAACTTACTTCAAATAGCTTCCATGAAATCCTGCTATGAGGTCCTAGAGACATCCTTCCAATAGGTGTCCTGCCTTCATAGGCACTATCTGGGGATCTCTGAGAAGCAGAAGATATTTACTGAAGTTGATTTTGCAAAGAGGTGTCCCCATGCAATTTTTTTCAGCCAAGGAAGGGGAGAGCACCAAGGGGCTGGAGTTTGCAGCACCTCAAAGTGATGGCATCCTGCCAGCTCCTCTTTGGAGGCATATCCATGCCAGAAATGCTTAAGTGCAAATGGCACGTAAACCAGAAACACCTGTCATTATTGTGCTGGGGGTGTATGTGGATAATTATGTGAAACTCTGTGAAAAAAGTGTGCTTTCCTGCCCGGAGAATGTAATGAAAAGTTTTATTATGTTAAGCAGTATGGCTGGAGTGGCTGATTTTATCAACAGCTGACCTTAGAGCATGCAGCAGGGCTCTGCTCAGCCTCCTCTGGAAGCACTGGCACACCTGGACCTCCCCGCCTCCTCTAGATGCCTTTTCACACCCCCTCACCCTGCTCACCCCTGTGCAGCAGTCATAGTAGATGGCCGCACTGCAGTCAGGCTCACCTGAGACCTTTTAATTTCATTTCAGCAGTAGTAAATCTGTCATTTAGATTGTAAATATGGATTTTTCAGCAGTACCTCCCACTTTATCTTTTGTCTTTGTCAGCAAGCAATAAAGATCTGACAAGACCCTGAGAGCAGTTTTGCAAAGGGCACACAGGCTCTGATTTTGTGCCAATATGGCATGGAGCCAACCCAGCAGATACATGCTGCTTCACAAGCAAGCAACAGTTCAGGCTCTACAGCTCTTCGATCCATGTTGTATTACAGGACCGCAGTACATATGTCAAGGAACTGCACTTATGGTTTGGGGGTACATACCTCTGGATGAGGCAGTCTTTGAGTTCAGTATAGCAAGGGAACATTTTCCTATGGATCTGTTCATGGCTGCAAGTATGGAGTGAACCATCGTGGCACAGGAGAAGCCCTCATTTTCCCTGCCCTCCTCCCCAGTCAGGTGTGATGGCACAGTGTTGTTTTCACTGCCACCTGGTACAGGAACAGTGTCTGGGATCAGCTGCTGAGGTAATTAGGGTAAATTTCTGTTCCATAATCCTGAATGTAGCTGGTACTCAGGACTGAAAGACCTGAGTACCAGCTACAGTACATCTGCAGAATCTTGAAGTAAAAGTTCTACTGGTAGCACTTAAAACACAGAGAACACAGTATGTCAGAAGGCAAACAAAAGAAATGTAGAAGAAGGAGAGGAGAACATTTTTATACTAGAGAAAAGCTGTTTAGCTGTGGGACCTGTCAAGTCAGACCTAGTTGTATGTAGTAGAGGATCATGATTCATAAGAAAGTGCATGAACTGAACAGGAAAGGTATTTTATAGCACAAAAGATGCTGGTTTGGGACCTAAGAATACTTTACAGTGATGAATAAGAGTCAGAGGGGTTTATGTTTCATCTAGATCAGTTACTGAAGGACAGACAGACTTCCCTTGCTCTCCTGCAAATTTGACCCATAGAAGTTGTATAGTCTACTTCTTATGTCTCTGCAGAAGAGACCAGTGAGATGAGGCTTCCATCTGGCTGGGATTCAGGATGTATGTGTGCCTGAGCTACAAAAAATATGTCAGGACTGTAGGAGTTTCATCATTAGTCAAAGGAGCCTAGAAAAGTTCTACACACCGCAGGTGTCCCTTGGAGAGCTCAGCCCATGGCAAAGCCTAGTCAATGGGATTTAGAGATTTAACTTTGTGCCAGACTGTCAAGCAGTGCGTGGAGCTGCAGTACCTGGGACTATCCTTCCTACTTGCTCTCTGGCCACATTTCATACAGTGAGCAAAGGACAGACGCTTCCCTGGGCTGAAATCCCCCATACCCCATCGGGTCCATGTCGCCCACCCTGTACCTTGTCCTCATGTACTTCAGGTTGTACTTAGAGGCCTCATGAGTGGAAGGGCTGGCAAAGGTGGTCTTGAAAAGTGATTTCAGGGCTATGCTTACCCGACCAAACAGATCTCTCTAATCTATTTCAGATTCCCCAAGTCCAGTGCCTACTACTCAGCTGCGGGGTACGGTTTGGGTTGTGACTCGTGGTCTTGGCAACCTGGAAACCAATCAGTTGAACTTTCCATATTTGAAAAGTAACCTAGGAGTTCAGAAGAAAAAGCAGTGACCAGGGACTACCACTTGAAGTCAATTGTTGGGAAATAACAGAAATTTTGCCAGGGATTGGTCTCTGGTAAATTTTGAAATTTAAATAATTTCACATGCTGTGCTAAATTTTAATTAATAAGGATGTTTACTGCAATCTTCCCATAATTTTTTAGAGTGAACCAAAATATAGAGCAGCAGGGGTTCATTTGTTGCATTGATTTATTTTAAAGTTGGTTCAAGTGAAACACCCACAATTTAGAGCCAACTTTTCATGTCCCTGCAGTAAAGGTTGTGCTTATCTGTAATGAATTTAATACAATAGTAGGATATTTTTTTGTTAGTCTTGAAAACATTTTGTTAGTCTTAAAATTCTGCCTAGCTCTCTACTTCCCAGATTAAATAAATGTGGTCTGACATACTTCATGCCAGCCCATAAAGTGCTCCTGAGTCCAAATGCCAATAAAAGGGGCTGCTAACCCTCTGCAAAGGCCCCATGCACACATCTCATTCACAGAGTTGTTCTTAGCTCCATGAATCTTAGCTGTACAGGAGTATACACACTTTTATAGACATTTTAAACATGAAACCAGTCTCTTTTTTTTCCAGAATTTCAAAGTTATCCAGAGAGTGAATCAGTTTGAGATGCTGACATTTCTGCTTTCATTCCTGTTGCTGCAGATTGCTTTTACAAGTGATAAGAAATTGAATCATACTTTAGAAATATCTTACAAGTTATTTAATCATACATAACAGCTTCTTAATTTAGATCAGAGTGCCAAGTAGAAGTATCTCATCCTGAAACATCTTAGGGCCGAATCTCAGTTTTCATCTGATCTAACTGCTCATACATAGGTCAGTTCTTCAGGCTTTATTTAAAGTCAATTTTCTCCAAGTTAAACAAACCGTACTCCTCAGCCTCTCCTCTTTCCTTGTATGTGTCAGCCCCCCAGCTGCCTTGGTATCTCTGCATTGGGTACCGTCCCCAGCTAATCTGTCTCTGGAGATGTAGTACTGGGGAGCTGAAAACCGGACACTGCAGACATGGACTCACAAGGGCTGAGTGGAGTGGACTAATTGTGGTTCTGGACCAAATACCTGCTGCAGTCCAGGATGTGACGAGCCTTTTGCTCTGCAAAAGGACTCCTGTTCAGCTTCTTGTGTACCACCAGACCTTTTACAGATTTTCTCCCTACCAGCCAGTCCTCAGCCTGGGCTCATTCCCTCCAAGTGCAGAACTTTGCATTTCTCTTTGCTAAGTTTCTTGAGATACTTGTCAGCCTGCATATTACGGTCCCTTAAGGCAGTCCTACCCTATTGTGAGTCAACAACTTCAGATAAGAATTCATTGACATTACTGTATGAAATTCACCTTCATAATTGCCACTCATTCCTAAAAACAGGTCACACAATTAATTATTTTTATTCTGTAAGATGTCAGAATTCTGTGATGTGTATGTCTCCAGGATTAAAGATATTCCCAATTTCTTATTGTTCCCTCATTGTTCAAATAAATTAATAAAAATTAATAACTTTCTTATGCTCTGGTCTGTTAGCTGGGAATGACAACAGGGTCGATTGAAGTTTTCCCACTTGTTAGGTTTCCATTGTCAGATATTTGCCAAGGGTTCAGCCACAGTCTCTTGGCTTGTGTTTATAGCACCGGAAACTCCCAAATGGTCTCCCTATCCAATTATCCACTAGGCTGGTATTGACTTCTGTGACAAGTTGGAGGTATCACACTTCAGTCTGGCACAGCCAAAGGCAAAACGAGCTAATATGAAACATTCTATTTCAACAGTTTGTTAAGCAATACGTGTTTCCCAACTTCCTTTTTTGGACTGCCAAATAATTTTTAGAATGGGAAATTTATTAAAACTTGGGTTTAGTTTGGTGAAGACCCTCAAACTTTTATCTCCATCAGACACTGCATTGGTGATCTTCATAGGAACATTCTACTTATTGTTTCAAAAAAAAAAGTCCATAAAACAACAGAATAAGAATAAAAATTGGTCTCAATTTCCACCATGATGGAATGCTACTTTCATGGTTAGTAGCATTCTGTATCTTCTTTTTCTTTCTGTACCACTTACAGCAGACTTTTCCAAATTTCTTTCAAAATGTAGTGTGAGGAGAGAGACAAGTGGCAGAAAATTCAATCAGGTGAGTTTGTGGAGGAGAAAATATGTAAGAGAAGGATGATGGAAAAGTGTCACAATATAAATCTCTCCTCATGTGTGTATGGGCCACAACAGAGATGGGAGCTGCTGTCACCATCACTGATGATGTTTACCATCTGCACAATGACAGGACCCAAATGAGAAAATTTGGAAGCTCTGATGTAGATACAAAAGACACCAGACAGCATGTTTAAGCCACAATGTGGTCATAATAACTGACATAAAGGTTGATCAGGGAGCAGGACCTGGAGTGTAAATAAAGTACACAACATTACCATTTCATGACATCCACTCTTCAGACCAGAACCTCTTACTTCTCAGGCAATCTTAGCAAACTGAATAATAAGCCCTAAACCAGGGCTATTTTATACTAAGCAAATTCAAAGAAATAGTGTTCTTTCACAAAGAACTGTGACAAACCACTTGCATTGTGCAGATTTTCCCCAGTCTTCTAAGAAATGGGTATTAATGGAATGTTAATATTAATTAATTTTACCGGTAGAATTTCAGGAACCTGTAGGGGTCTGTAGTAAGGAGACTCCACCCTGAAATCATGCTGAAGCACTCACAGCTGCCAGCAGTCAGACCTGCTAGGATGGACTCTTCCAAAGTTGCTGTTGGCTTATCGCAAAAAATCACTGCGTGACCAAGATTTTTCTATGTGCTGGTGTTACAAATCCTGTGGGCAAGGAACAGGGATGGGGGCTGCTTTCTATTATTTATTTTTCTTAAGACAAATTCAACAAGGATTATTAGCTCTATTTATCACTCACATAGAGGAAGATCAGCTTCCTCTTATTTCCTTGATTTGGCTGCTAGATGACACAAAAAACTCGCAGTCTATTAATTTTATTCACATTTGAACAGAGATTTAAAAAAAAGAAAGGCTAAAGCACGAAGACTTAGCCAAAAACTAGGAGACAGGGCTTTATAATAGAGCAGGAACCTGGTATATTCAACCATGTGGCAATAAGAAGGATAAAGTAAAGTTCTGTTGCAGAAATACTTTTGTTTCTTTTTCTCACCGACTTCAAAACATTCTTCAAATTCATGGAAAACACTTCTCAAAAATCTCTGGTGACCATAATCTGTCTACCTAAAAAGCAACTTCTCATTGGTTGAGAGAACATTATCAACTTGCAAAATAAAACAAAAGAGAGCTTTCATAACTGCACTAGTACTGCTTATCCCATAAAGGGAGCAAGAGTTTTACCTTCTGGGCACCACCAATTAGGAGGTTGTGCAGATCTTGGGCTAAAAATTGCAGCCAGAGCCTCTGTGTATTTATCACAGTTCCTTAATTGAGACAGAGGTCAGACTACGCTCTGCACCATTTGTCTTTATTAGAAGTTCTGCAGAAGTCAGGTCATCAGACATTTGTGGATTGTTTTCTGCATACCTTGGATGTTGTAGACAGCCAATTACATCTATCCAGGTAGTTATGCTGTAAAAAGACCATTATGGCCCCGTTCCTAGTTTGAACTCTCTTGGCAGCTTTTTCCTTTCTTAGCCTTTAGGTAAGGGAAATTTTTTCCAAGAGACTTATAAGAGCCTGTATTTGACTTCACCCCAATCCTTGAAACAGGACTACTTTCTGAACTAGATTTCCTTGAAAAATATCTCAGGGTTTTCCCATGGCAGGGCTCTAACATAATACAGATGAAAGAAAGCAAACACACTGCTCAGGCCTTGATCTCCCAGTTATGTGCATAATTAATTTCACATGGAAAAATATTTCCATTGATTTTGGACTCTTCATAAGCAGAATATGCAGTTCATATGTATTTGTAGAACTGGGGGTCGTACACTGTACACAACCAAACATTTGTCATTATTATTGGGGAAATATTGAAGTAAAGGCCTGGAGACTTGAGCATTAAAAGAAAAGGAAATTTTTATGTTTTATAGTGTGGAAGCCTTTTCTAGGCTCAAGAAGAATCACAAAGTAATGATTTTCTGGCTATTGACACACAGGCTTTATGCTTTTCCAGGTCACCTCTTCAACAATATTGGCTAATCCAAAACATTTTGAAATTTCCCATTCTCTAAATTATTCCAATCTAAACAGATCAGTGATTAACTTTAAAACTGCATTCCAAATGGCATAGTCCTCCAGCTATTTAGTTAAGCTTTCTCTTTGCAAATGAATTCTCATTTGCTTTTATTGCAATGTTACATTATTTTTGGTCTAAAGATGAATGCTATTTAAGCATTTAAAAATTAACTTGCTGTTTGGAACAAGATGGGTAAAAGTTCTGGAAATCCTCAGTCCATTTGTCTGACTACAATAAACATCATAGACCATAATATTTCAAAAAATTCCATCTACTTGGTCAGCTTGAAAAAGCTATTGGTATTCTGGCAAAAACCTCACTTAAATATGTGTACTTAATAAAACTTTCATAATGAGAACAATTAAAATTGTATTATGTCAGAGTTCTGAGCAGGCAGCCATGCCTTACTTTTACCTCTGTAGGAATAACACAATTCATAACTTCAATGCCCACTCTTCACTGCAGAGAGCAAGCTGTTTAATGCTGTCAACACAAGGTTCCCCTCCGGCATCTGCATTATTGGCCAACACATATAAACAAAGTAGCTCAGGTCATGTTTCCTGCTTGTTCAAAATAAGGAATACCAGGCATGAACTCTTTTGCCCTACTTGTACTGAGCTCCATAACTTAAAAAAAAAAAAAAAAAAAAAAAAAATTCCAACATTTCTTGCAATTCTTATGCCAGGAGAATGCATTCGTGTATAAGTATGACACATAAAGGAATACTGCCTCGATCAAGTAATATTTGAAATGAACAAGTATGAACCTACTGAACATAGGCTAATGTAAGTATACTAACAACATTGCTAAGCTAATGCAAACTAAGATATAGGCTTCTTTCTCTAGTGATACTCCCATCTGTAGTAGCAGCTGTATGAGGAACAAATTAATGAATTTTGTTGCATCTCTTGAAATATCGGGATTCTTTCACAGACAGTTTTTGCACTTGTCTAAATTGCCAGTGAGGTTCACTGGGAAATACAGTCACCACACCAACAGTCCTTACTACTAACTTCTTAATATTCACCAGAATTTCTAAGCAAATATACCCTCCTTACTATCTTCTATTTTAGAACACTAACCTCTGTGAAAGAAGTGAAGAAATAGTAACAAAAGGCTTTTCAGCCGTCTTTGAGAAGAATAGTCACTAATCCTCTACGATTTTTAGCTACTCTAAGGTAAATGCCTTAGAGTCTCGCTAAAGAGAACTACAGAGATTAAACAGGAAGGTCAAAATCAACATGTGAATCACTAGAGAAAAGTTCAAATTTTAAAAAAAGAATTTCATTCTTCTTGGTGCTCATCAGTGGAAAGCTGATAAGCTGTGCCACCTTGAGTGTCAAAAAGTATCTGTGATTTCTGGTGAGCAGCACAGTCCATTCATATGAAGTTTTCCTACCTAACAGCATCAGATCACAGAAACAGAAATGTTTCTGAAACTAACCTCTTCAAGTCTCAAAATCCCACTCAGAGAGAAACAATTGCCAGTACTAGATCAGGCCTGGCATAATTTTGTCTAGCCAAGGCTTGAAAACCCCCCCCCGAATGGAAACTCCATCAGCTCTCTGGGTGATCTAGGCCTGTTTCTCCAACCTCTCAATCTGAACTCTGTGCTGTTGTACCATCTGCCACTACTGTAAAGATGTAAGAACCACCCCTTTACAACTGCCATTCAAGTATTTGTAGGCTGCTGCCAGACTATCCCTTAGCTCCTCTTTTCCATGCTGAATGAGCCAGCTGTCCTAACCCCTTTGCAAAGGCCCTCTGTTCAAAATCCCTGACCACTGAAGATGGCTTCCTTCAGACTCTTGCCATTTCTCAACATCCACTTGAAAGAGGTACTTAAAACAAGTTGCTGCATTCCAGATATAGTCTCACCAGAGCCATGCAGAGGGTTATAATAAATTTCTCCAACTGTTTGACCACACCTTCCTAATGTGTGCTGTAGCCCATTATCCGCTTCTCTTTGTTCATAATGGCAGTGCACTTTTGTTTCTTATTCCAGTAGTTTTTCAGAAAATCCTCTGGTGTCCCTGTGGAAAAGAAACTGATAATGAGTCAGTAGTGTGCACATGCAGCAAAGGAAGACAGCCAGCTTTTGGGCTGTATTTAAAGAGTTTAGCCAACAGTCAAGGGAAGTGACTATTCCCTCTTTCCAGCTCTGTGAGGCCACATGTTCTGTGTCCTGTTTTGGGTTCACTCCAGGACAAGAAAGATATCCGGCTTTGGGATCACTCCAGTAGGAGAGTCAGCAAGGTAGTCGGGAGATGGAAGCACAGGATGTTCAAAGAGAAACTGAGGGAGTTGGGTTTGTTCAGTATGGAGAAAGAGGCTGTGGGAGATGCTATTGCTACCTACAATGTACTGGGAGAGTGTGGAGGGAATAGGGCCACTCTTCTCTGAGGTGCAGGAAGGACAACACAGAAAATTCAAACTCAATATAATGGAAAATTCCTAATACGAGGGTAGATAAACACCACATCAAGTTGAGGTGCAGAGATATTCAAAATACAGTAAGACAAGGCTCTGAGTAATCTGATCAAATGGCAAAAAATTCAAAAAGTCAACCTCCTGAGACTTTTTCAGCCTACATGAGTCAGTAATTATTTGTCCTTCACTGCATTCCCAAGGTCTCCTGCAGCAAGGCTGCTACTCAGCCAGCCTGTTTCCAGTCTTCCAGGTGCAGATATTTGTTCTTTTTGTTGAAATTCATGCTGGCACAATCTTCAAGTTTCTCAAGGTCAGTCTGAATATAAACTGTGTCCTTTGCTGTATCAGCAGCTCCTTCCTATCTTAATGATGACTGCAAATTTGCTGAACAGTGCTTTCTGCTTTATTATACAGGTCACTGCTAAAAATACTGAGGAACATCAGCTCCATTATCAACCCTGGAATACTTTGCTTGTTACCAACCACCACCTGAACACAGCCGTTTCAACGCACCCAACGGTCTGATCATCCAGCCCATCCTTTCTCGGCTTCCAGATGAGAGGTCTGGGGTCAGAAACCTTACTAAAGGCATATCCACCCCTCTCCCCTCATTCTCATAACCAGTCATTTCACTGCAGAAGGCAATCAGGATGTCTGTTTCTGATTACCTCCTTGTCCCGTTTGAGTTTAGAAATGGATTCCAAGAGAAGATTGTGCACCACAATTTTTGCAGAGACTGAGGTAAGCCAGCAGCTGATAGCCTTCCAGATGCTATTTTTTGCCATTCTTGAATATGAATGTATTGTTTGCTTTTTCCATTCATCATGATTTTTCACAGACAATACACAGCAGCCTTGGAATCACAGCAGCCAGGAAGGCAACTACAGCAGCCAACTTTTCCAGCACCTTTAGGTCAGTACCAGGAATATGAATATGTCCAGATGAAGCGGTTTCTAGCTTGTTCACACAGCAGTGGCTCCTTCCCAAACTGTTCTGATACTTGCAGGGATCAGGGAGGAGGTTCTGCCTGTGATATGAAAGGTGAAAAAGGCCATGAGTACTTCAGCTTTTTCCATATAACCCACATTGTGTTGTCTCTTATACATCAGCAGCCCCCAATCTTTCCTTTACAATTTGTCCTTCTTTCTCAGTGAAGCTGTTTTTAGCTTCAGGGTTTTGACTTTCCTGATTTTGTCCCTAAGTACCTTGGTGATCCTTTTATACTCTGTGGCCTGTTTTTTTTCTGTTTCAAACACCTTCACTGTTCGTATTTCAGTTCATCAAGAAGCACCCTTTCAAGCAAGCTGGTCTTGTTCTGAAACTTCTTGTTTTCCTACATAAAAGGATGTCTTGATCCATCACTGAGCTCACTTTAAAGGAGTCATCCAGCTCTGTTGGGTACCCTGCCACTGCATGGCTGCTTCACAGAGGACTTTGCTTAGCAATTCCTTGAATAACCAGGTCTGTTTTCTGGAAGTCTAGAGCCCTAGCTCTGCAGTTTTATTTCCAGACTTCCTCCAAATCCTGAGCTTCATCGCCTTATGCTCCCTGTAGCTTAGGATGACACCAGTGACTGTGTTTTTCAGTCCTTCTCAGTCTGTGGGCAGTCCTACGGAGCAACACCCCCAGGCAGACTCTCTAACATTTGCATTGGAAATGTGTCACCCACGCAGTCCAGCCTTGGGCTGTCTGCATGAAGCCACATTGACCTCATAGCAGTTGCCTGGACAGCTGAGACCACCCATAAAAACAGGTGTCTGCAGGTGGGAGGTTTCCACTGGTTGTTTGGAGAAGGCCTCTTCTCCTGTTTCCTATCAATCAGGTCTGTGGCAGACTTCCAAGGTGTTCTTAGTATTACCTTTCCGCTCTGAAGCTGATGCAGAAGCTTTCAAGTTAGCATGTCTCTAGTTTTGCCCTACAGAGCCTGGTGAATATAAAAGATAACCTGCTCCTTATTTTCCCTGGACATCACTCCTCAATGGCCTGTTTGCTCCATGGATTACATTCCTAGCGTATTCCCTGTCTGATGCAAACAGACCCTGATTGAGACTGGCCTCACCTTTTATCTCCTCAAACCTTGATCTCCTGGTTCATCAAGAGAGGTCACTAAAGGCACCCAGGGCAGTGAAACATCCTAGATATTTAAATGACAGCATATAAAAGTAGTAATCAGTGAATAGCTTATGCACAATCATTCTCAGGAGTAAATGGGATTTTTAAAGTGTATTAAAGCACTTGATATTAGCATAGAGTTGCATATTGACATAAGGTGCAGAGGTGAATTAGAGGCATTCAGCTTGGAATCTTCAGCTCAAATTTGTGCTCTTCATCCTTGGATCCATAATATGACTTCAGGGCTTGTGTTCCTTTTGCTAAGTTTTTAGATTCATGTAAGTAACAGCTGAAGTGTCATGCTAAGATCTTAAACCTTTTTTCTGCTAAATTTTACTAGTTTAGGCTGGAGAAAGTTCAACTTCATTTATCTTTACTTTATTTTAGCTGTTGTGGCTCTTCCAACTGCCAGATTCTCTGCATTTCCATTGAACATTATTCACAATGATACTTAGCATTTGTATGAGCATCCATGTAAGAATTATCTAACAGTCAGTTAGTATCTTTATTTGCAGTAACTAACATAATTTTACTTTCAGTTTAAAATTTTAAAATATTACTCTTTTCCTCTAGCAATTATATTGCGCACTACAACAAACTACAGAAAAAAATTGTAAGTCAAATCAAAATGCACTGGTTTCCTAAATTTAATGTAAAACATTTGGACTTCGTTTTCTTCCAGACACATTAAGTTTTTATGACTTCTTTTTGAAAGATTGTCCTGTGCTCCATAATTCATATTTGTTTCTGCTCTAGCACATTATCCATTTACCAATAAATTTACAAGATGGATTTTGGAATTCTTGTATTTTGTGTTGTTTTTAATTCTTTTCTGAATTCATCTAGAAATTCAAATTAATGGCAGACAAATATAAGCAATTCTCTGGAAGTCAATCCAAAGATAAATGCTCAAGTGTAAGCAGAGTGAAGTATTTCACTCTTCTATGGTGTTCAAAAAAGAGTATATAACAGCAAAGTTTTATTGAGATGTCCATTTTTCTATTATTTCATTCCATGTTTGAAAAATAAAATTATTACTTCAATAAAAAAATCAATATTTTCTTCAGGCATTCTTTTTAGCAACAAAATTAGGTGCCATCCAATCCTATGGAAAATATTTTTAGATTTACATTAAGTCACTATTTTAGGCACAAAAAATACTTGTGGAAAACTAAATTAGAGTTTCCATCACATGAAAAAAACCCACCTTTTAGTTTCTCATAAAGTCTAAGGTTTTTAAGAGGTGGCTGAAGGCAGCTTCTATTAGAAGCATGGGCACTTACCATCACTATGAACCTCATCACACATCTGTAACACTCAGTTTACTTTGAAACTCTTGACCACATGTGGTTTACAGTAAGCCTCCAGCTTCTGGACTTAAGGTTGTTGTTAGAAAAAATAGTGCTAGAAAGCTTTGTTCTTAGAGGCCAAAAATGGGTTTTACGTGATCTGTTTCTAAACAGAATTCTGCACCTGCATCTGCCACCAGCACTCCTTGCAACTGTATTTTCTGGAAAATAAACCTCTTATCTGCCTGCCTGCAGTGCATCCTCTTTATGGTAGCGATCATAACTTCCGTGGTGTAAGAATGCACCCGGTGCATAAAACAGAGCTCGCTGATCCCCAGTCAGGCAGGAATTTGACAGAATAAATACAACTTTCTTTCAGACCCATGTTGAATACAAGGCCCAAATTGTAAAACTTCAGAAAACTGTATCAAAGGATAAATTTAAGCCATATCAAATTAGATATTTTCCAGCTCCCGACCCTGAACCTTTTGTTAAAACTTGAACTCTGCAAACCAAATTATTTTTAGCTTCAAAACCCCTGGCTAATTCATTTTCATTTTGCATGTCCTTGTGCTTCCAGTTTCTGGCAACTTCTACAAGTAAGAACGCCAAAGTCCTCCATTCAAATTGTATCCTTAGCCAAGTGAAAAGGGGAAAACACTCAAAATCATGCAAGACAGTCTTTTCTCATGAGTTTTCTGTTCTCATGAACTTTGTAGGCCAATTCTGGAAATACAAAAGTTCACAATGTAAGAGACATCAGATAAGGAACCAAACTTCTGGGATTCACCCATTTGTCACTAATTCCTCTTCCTTCTGGCAAAAAAAAAAAAGCAAGACTGCTGAAGGAAGGTAAAAAAATGTAAGGAAGGGAGAAAAGTCCAGAAATTTTTGAAAAATATGTTAAGAGAAGAACCATGAACAGACTGAAAAGAAAGTTTTTATGCAGCTCTGGCCAGCCTATCGTCATTATTTTTTCTTCAGGACTTTCTTTTCAGAAAGTCCTGAAGAAAAAATAATGACGATAGGCTGGCCAGAGCTGTATTCAGGAGGTGAACTAAATAGAGGAAAAATGGGATAAGATGGGCATCTAATTGGATAGAGACATGTGCTTTGTCTTAGAAGCTAAAACAACTACCTTAACCTCAACACCTCAGTTCAGACAGCCAAAGCTGAGGTGAGTATTACCTAAATATTTACTTTCTTATCACCTTCCTTATTCTTTTGTGTACATCACTAATTCTTTTGTTCTACAGTACTGGTATTATTTTAAGATCTTCATTTTTATACACAGGTGTGCTGGTTTTGGTTTGAGTACAGTTAACTTTCTTCACAGTGGCTGGTATGGGGGTCTGTTTTGGGTTAGTGCTGAACACAGGGTTGATGATATAGAGACGGTTTTGTTACCACTGAGCAGGGCTTACACAGAGCCAAGGCCTTTTCTGCTTTTTGTACTGCCACACTGGGGAGAGGGCAGGGGGCCTTGGGAGGTTGGGAGGAGACACAGCCAGGGCAAGTGACCCCAACTGACCAAAGGGATATTCCAGACCATGTGACATCATGCCCAGTATATAAAGTGGGGTAAAAAAGGAAGATGGGGGGACATTTGTACTGATGGCGTTTGTCTTCCCAAGTCACCATTACATATGATGGGGCCCTGCTGTCCTGGAGAGGGCTGAACACCTGCCTGCCCATGGGAAGCACTGAATTAATTCCTTGTTTTGGTTTGCTTGTATGCACAGTTTTTGCTTTTCCTATTAAACTGTGTCTTTATATCAACCCATGAGTTTTCTCACTTTTACCCTTCCAACTTTCTCCCTGATCCCACTGCTGGGATCGAGCTGCTGTGTGGGGATTGGCTGCTGGCTGGGGTGAAACCAAGACAACAAACACTGATGGACTATTAATAATAGGCCTTTATAATTGTGATAGATGCATCAAAACTCTTGATCATAATAGAAGCCTTTATCTCAACTCTGAATAAAACCTGTATATTTGAGTACTGTAGTACAATATATGACAACATAATGCAGGTGCAAAAAAGCAAAGTGTGGGCAAAAAGACAAAAATCTATTCACATTGTCTCACTTCACTTGCAGTCACATACCTGTAGATCCATCTACCCAAGCACTGCAGTGTTCTGTGAACTCACACCATGCCCGCTGCACTCCTCTAGCTATTTACAGTCTCTTGACATAAAGAGCCTTAAAAAATTCCATTATCTTGGAACTTGGAATTACAGACACTTTAATCTTATGGTTCTCATATCATCTGATCAAATGATCCTAATCTTCTGAATTTTTACAGCATTGCATGACCTTTAGCCACATGACTTTCATCCCATTTGCCAGGAGGCTAAAACCTCACATAACTTTGAAAATGTACACATTTAAAAGGTTATTGCTATTAGTATCCATGGATTTCTGCTGGGAACCCCTGCAGTGCTTTCATGCGCTACAAGCTGGTTTTGATTGCTGTGAATGATGTAACACTCTGTTCTTCTCATTCACCAGACACTAACATTTCTTTTCTGGAGTCACAGGTCCGCAAAATCTATATTTTTTTCACTAAAAAACCACTTTTTATGACTAAACTGATACTATATTGGTTAATGTTTGGCAGAAATCCATTTCATTTTATTCTTCAGTTCTAAAAACAACAGAGCAATAGTGACTAAGAGAAGAAAGCTCTTAATAGCAATCCAATGTATACACTAAATATGCAACTGTCAATGAGAAATATGGAATATGTAGAGACATACTTGTAAATGCTGCGTATGTAAATAAGTAAGTAAGCAGAGGTTAGAGTATTTTTCTTTAAAAAAGGTAGGTTTTCTTTTTCTTGAAAAAAAACCCCTCTCTTCCAAAAAATAAGACAAGCTGCTGCCTACTATTGCACAGTGGCCACCGTGTAGCTCTTAACATTAGCTAGCAAGTTCTCCTATCAGTTAAAGCAAGCATTTTACCAAGAGGCTCAGTTATGTCATTCTCTGATACCAGTCTATTTTCGTTCCTTTAGGCAGTATATAGGAAACTCAGCTTCCCAAAAGGGCTGGAAGAAGTGCAGGGGTCCTGTCCTCACACACAGAACTCCATACTTTGGCTCTTTTCTCCTTTTCCTTCACAATTACTTTCAAACAAAGGAAGAGGAGACACTATAATCAGTTAATATCTGAAATGTTTCTCCTCAATTGTAAACAGCCTTGGGTCTGCTGTAACATGGCACTGTTTGCTGGCATTAATAAAACTGTCCTTTATTAGAGATATCGGATCTATATTTCAGAAACACAGAATGCCGGATGAGAGCCAGTGTCCTGGATCCAGTATTCCTACAGTGGGTTTATCTTGTTGCACCAATGTAATACAAATACACATTTCACAATAAGAAAAACCTCGTCACCAACCACCTTCTTTTTCAGCATGACACAACCATGTACAGTTTCACAAAGGCATTTTAATTTCTGCCCTCTTGGAGATAAATTCCTGGCATCTGAATGGGTGAATCTATGGTTCACAAGGTGCTGGGGTGATCAGCAGGAGCAACAGGTCTGCTCTTTCCTGAGCCTTTAGCCAACTTCTCGTGTGCCTGGTAATGCATTCTTAGGGAAGAAGTTTCCACTGAAATGTACACTTCCTCAGTGAAATGCAGTTAGAAAAGGTTACTCCTTCCCTTAATTACTCCAGCTTTATCCTCAGTGGGACGTATCCAGGCCTTGCTGACTCGGAAAGGCTAGCGAGCCAGACACTACTCTGAGGTGCATCTGTCTGCACTTACAGGGAGGGTGCCAAAAATAGCAAATGTTTAGATCTCTACAGCCAAGACTTCTGAAAACACAGAACAAAAAGCAGTAATTTTTAACATCAAAATGAGTCAAATCCAACAGATGAAACAGATTACAATTCAGGGTTAGAAAACAAAGCTGCCCTTTGGCACACAGATCATTTTCACCAGCCTTCCCTCAGGCCAACAGCTTTCTCCTGATGTTCTAGGTTGCAAAAAACACTGGGCAGCCTGTGTGGGGTCCACTGGGAAGGTCTTCTTCCCACCACCTTTAAGATGTGTGTTTGTTCCCTAAGCCTCTCAGAAAACTTCCAGCATCTAAGCACTACGGGCTCCCGCTGGCTGCCTCCCTCATGCTTCATCCTGACCATTCCATCTTCTGCTCCAGATGTGTGTGCCTAGACAATCCAAGAGAAAGCTCCCAGGAGCTCTCTGTCTCAAAGAGCAGCATCCAGACAAGGCAACCAGGGGCCTTCTCCTGCTGCCCAGCCATTCTGTCTATCAGACAATCAACAGATAGTAGGCACATCAAGTGAATGTTCCTGCATCTCCTCCATCAGTTTCTCTTATTTTATCTTCAGAGATTACAACTCTGTTAACCAAAAAACAAAAACAAAAACAAAAAAAAAAACTAAACTGAACCAAAAAAAAACCCCAAACAAACAAACAAACAAACAAAACTCCAAGAGAAACCCCAAGCAAAAATCCCCCCCAAAACTTTCCTCTCTCCCCAGACTTTAACTGGTGAATGTTTTCTCTTTACTTGCCTTTGTGGTATATGTTCATAGATACTCCTCTGATTTCTCTAAACTCAATTGAGAAGCTCAATGTCCTTTTTAACAGTCATACATTTCTTCTATGATTTGTCACTTATATGTAAGAGTCTTGTTTCATCATATCTTGACATACATCCATCCTGACATAAATCAAAGTTTTTATCTTTGCTGTTTCTGATAACCAACTCTTGTTTTCCTTACAATTATCTCTTTCAATTTACTCTACACATCTAATGCTGTCCTGGTCGTAAATCTAAAGTCAATGTGGGCTTATAAAATGGACCTGTTCATGTCTGGGGATTCAAAAGACTATTTCTTTAAAATTTCATGACCAATTCAGAAGGCTGCTAATAAACACGCATACAGAACTGGCCAACCTTCACATACAGTGGTGCTCCCTTGCTGCCTACTTGCCACTAAATGCTTAAAAGAGTAGTCTGGCAGATAATATACAATCAATCGAACTTCCAGTATCTCTGACGTGCCTGTCTCAGGTGACATCCTTCCTCTACTGTGTCTCAGCTCTACTCACAGGAGATGTGTAGGCCATGGTACTATGCACTAACGAGCTCTTGATGGTTGTTTTATAATTCACTCCAAAGCCTGCACTGGAGCACAGCTTATTACCACTACAAAACTGTATTTAGACTTGACTGATTACACAGTCTGTTCTGAGCCCCTTTAGTCCCCAGGAATGATGATCTTTCCTGCTATTAAAAGTTGTACGACTAATATGTCAGTGGAAGTTAAGGACTCTTCAATTCATACTGTGATAGTCTCATTCATCTTTAATATCTCAGGGGCATTTATCTTTTGCATAAAAGCTCATGTTAC
The DNA here is from genome assembly GCA_013397815.1 of Aleadryas rufinucha. NCBI lineage: Eukaryota > Metazoa > Chordata > Aves > Passeriformes > Aleadryas > Aleadryas rufinucha. The sequence goes on along the minus strand of VZTH01011911.1, from coordinate 195,868 downwards.
ATCTCCATGAGACCTTGATCATGTCCCTTGCTTTTTTGGCAAAGGATTTGTAAACTTAGGACATGATTCATGTAAAATGTGTCTATCTATAAGTAAAGGAATGGTCCACATTTCCCAGTCTGGCACTTCTGATGCCCTTCTGGTTATCCTGAATGTCCTGTAAGCTGCTGAAGCACATATTTGAGAAATGCTGAACTCGGCAGCAGCTCTTCTGGAAGGAGCTAGAAGTTCTGGTCATTCCTAAACTGAAAGGATCATCTATGCTCTGTTGTTGAAAAAAATAGAAAAATCCCATTCTGATGGAGAAATGGGAATCTGCAAAGTATATGAAGAAAATAATCCTTTTCATATGGTTCACATGACAGGAATGTAGCTGAAGTATTTTGTCCAGTTAAAGGTGCTACAGTTTGATAAAACTGTGGATCAGTTAGGGAGAGTCCAAATGAGAACAAAGAGAAAGTCTTGAAAAGGGTAACCTAGTGGGGGAAGAAATTGAAAGATTCTGGAAAAATTATTAAAGTGCAAAAGAGAAATAAGACACTTTCTTTGGGATGATTTCTGTTCATCTGTTCATCTGTTCTGTCTTACCAATAAAATCTTAAGGTCACCCAGTGCAGACTGCATATTTTAAAGTGCTTCGACAATTGACTAATTTTCTAAATACTTTAAAATAAATGATAGGATGTAAGAATTTAGCTTCCTTCCTTACTTTATGCTATCTTTAGTAATGGATCTAGTAATAGCTAGTAATCTCACTAGCAGCTGAGTTCAAAAAGGACACTGTTCTTCAGATTCTGCTCTGGATTCAAGAAGGATGACCTCAATAATTAATCTTCCACTGCTGTTCTTTTCTTTGTAAATAAAATTCCGCCAGCCGCTACATTTACACTCCTTGAAAAGTGAAGATGTCACTCTTCAAGTATTTTGGTGGTTATTGCTTGGGGTTTTTTTTGGCTTTGTCACTAGTCTGTTATTATGTGAGGTTTTTCCAGATATGGTGTTTGTATCAAACCAGCAAGAAATAGCCATGGTGCCAGGATGCTGAGCTTACATAAACAGAAATAAAGTAATTTTAACCCATGGAATCTTAATTATGGAGGATTCTGGACACTTCTCCTAGGTCAGTAGATCTGGGTCAATGAACATCACTGATATCCAGCGGGTAGAAAGAGTAATTTTTAAACATGCTGCTTTCCAAAAATGCTTTTGAGCTAGTAGGTCATCCAAGATTTCCAGATTCTAACAAACAGGGAAGTTTTTAGTTTAGGCTTTAATTACATTCTACCACCACACAACATATGGGAAATACATAGGAAGATTTCAAATCAGGGGAAGTAATGAAGTGTGTCAACCACCTCTTGTATATTCTGCTCCAATACTGTGCCCATATTGACCCATCACATGTTTTTTTCTCCCATTTCCTAAGCTTCACTACTACCTGTGTAAGAGCATGAGCTAAGGATATGATCTGTATGAAGGGTTTCTGCTAGGGCCTGAATAATTATGAAGAAAAATCCTTCTCTGAGATCAGTGACTACTCAGAACATACAGCAAATTTGAGTATAAGCCTAAAAATCTGTTAAGGTAAGTTATTCAACAGAAATGTCGGTGACAATTTAGGGGCCTATAAAAAGAAGGGAAAGTTCAATGCTACAAAATATCACAAGCTGACAACAATTAAAAAGAAAAAACCCACAATATATCTTCCTTCTAGGATATTTCACTTTTCTTCTAATCTAAGCCAATGACAAAGTGTCTAAGGACAATGTTTTTTAACAACTTCATTCCTAGAAAAAGTACAGTAGTTTACATGTCCATAAACCAAAAAATTCAGAGTAGGGTTTACCCTAACCAGTGTTAATGTAGCTCTGTCTTTGTGGAATTTTTGTTTATCTGTAGGAAGTAATACTGTAGTGGATATTAGTAATGTTGGCAGTATAAATGGCCATTAGGGAAATGATAAAAAATATTCCAAAAGCTAAATATTTTTAGAAATGCTTCAGTTGCCCTGCTGTTTTCACTTTTTTTCTCCCTGAAGTTTTTATTCAGCTGTTCCAGTCTCTGCCCATCACCCAGCAGCCTTTCTTGTTTTACACTCAGACAAGGATACTCCAAAAAATCTCATGCTAAGATAATGAAAAACATTTTTTAAAAAGCTGAACTGAAATCCCTGAGCTCTCAGTTATAGGTGTGGATGTGGCCCCAGGAGAAGATGGTCAGGGCAATTAAGGCATATTGCTGCCCTCAGACCCTGACAATAATAGAAATTAAGTCACCATAGAACTGTAGTAAAGGTCCTATTGTGGAATTAAAATTGGTTAGACAAGAGGAAACAATGTTTCAGTAGAAATGTCCTTTGGTATGTGCTCTTTAGACTGGTTTAATTCACATCTTTATCAGTGATCTGATGAGAGAAACATGATTATAAAACAGCATCATGAAATCTCCAAGTCTGGCAGTGACACTAAGACCTTTCACCTACTAAAATGCCCAGTGGGTGTGCAAAATACGGTGAGTGAGTTTCAGTATAGAAAAATAAAAGGTGATACATTTAAGTACAGGGCTACAAAGATGATTTGGGGGCTGTATCACCTCAATTATGAGGAAAGACTGAGGGAGCTGGGCCTGTTTAACCTGAAGAAAACTGAGAGAGGGTCTTATCAATGCATACAAGTATCTGAAGAGAGGGTGTCAAGAGTATGAAGCCAGGCTCTGCTTGAGCAATAGGACAAGAGGCAACAGCACAAAAAATGGAACACAGGAAGTTCCACTTGAATATGAGGAAGAACGTTTTACTATGTAGGTGGCTGAGCACTGGAACAGGTTGCCAGAGACACTGACTTCTCTGGAGAAATTCAAAAGCCATCTGGACACAATTCTGTGCAAGGTGCTCTGGGGGACCCTGCTTGAGAAGGGATGTTGGACTAGGTGGTCTCCAACCTTACCCATTCTGCAATTCTGTAATTCTTTGAAGTAGAAATTATGTATATCATGTGTACAGATGCAGTATTGAGGTCTAAATTCAGCAACTCAATGTGCAACTCAAATATTTGGAGTCAGGTCTCTGAAATTGGCTTAGTGTGCAGAAGCAGCCTAAAAAGAAGCAGTGGAGTGCACTGTGTCACCAGAAAGGGCATAGAGAACAACTTCACGGGCATCATTTTGCCAGTGCTGAAAACTTTGTTGCACCTGCATTTGTTATAACGTGTATAGTCCTGGTCTTCACCTCTACAGGGAGCAGGAGATAAATAAATTGCAGAGGAAGGCTCTTAAAATGATCAGGAGGATGAAGTAGCTGCCATACAGTAGGCAACTAAAAATGCTGGGACATTTAAATTTGGAAAGTAGGAGGTTGAATTACATATTTATGAGGTTTACAAAGTGGTTAAAAAGAACACAAAACTTTTTTTCAGTATAATCCACAAAACTATAACAGCAGGCACTGGCTGAATTAGAAGGAGGTTAGTATGAAACAGCTCTAAAATGAAGTACATTTTTTAAACAAAGGGTAGTGAACTTCTGGAACTTTTTGTCACAGGAGTTTGGAAGGCAGGAAATATCAGCAGGCTTAAAAGGGTATTAAACAAATTTAAGGGCAGCAGATCTACAAACAGATACTTTGGGACTACAAATTGTTCTGAGTAGGAAGTGGTTGATTCTTTACTGTTCAGTATGGTATTCTGATTGTTTATCCTTGAGGCGTTGTTGTTGGACAGGCTTTTATAACTGGCAGTCTAACAGTTATCTGCTGCTTATCTACACTTAGGCTACTCTCTTTGTTACTGCCAGCATGAGTAGGGAGCAGAAATCACAACCAGCTTTACAAAGCGATGGAGGGCGGAGAGTTTGGAAGCCAAGCAGGCAATCTAGAACAGCACAGAGAAGACCACCAAACAGATTAGTCAGCCTCCCACTTCTAACAATCTCTGAACTGCTGCATACACATTGTACGTACCTCGCTCTGTTGCCCATCTTACTCCAGAACAGAATCTTCAAATTAGCATGGTTCAGTATGATATTTGTCTCAGGAAAATCCCTGAGGTGAAATAGTTGGAGATCAGAGAAATACCTCCCATGGTTGCCCTCTAGGATTCCCCTTGCTCTTGTAAAAGGATGTTGGTCTGAGTCAGCATGGCTGTTCCTACTCTGACCAGTGCTCCTGCCATATATTGACTACCCAAACAGAATGTGCTAATATTAAATCTGAAATGAAATCTACTCATCTGTTGAAGCCAGACAATAGCTGGTTTAATTCCTTTGCAGCAGTCAGCTCAACCAGTTGGAGGCCTTAAGAATTTAACATTTGAAAACAACATATGGAAGGCAATGTTCATGTACAAACCTCATTGACTGTCTGTCACCAAATAAAATTTGGTCACTTTTTGGAGGTGCTATGAGGTAGTTTAAAAATTTAAATGCTTATTCTGTTCATTGCTATTTTGATCCTCTACGGGTCACATTCTGTGACTTGTTTCTGGGTTGTTAATTTTAGTATATTTTAAATTGGCCCATTTTTCATGTGAATGTCATTGTGCTTAGATAACATGCTGGATATGGCATTTTGTAGCTATTAAAATACATTCAAATATTTTCCTTTAAATCACACAAGTTAAATAAATTGAAGACTATATAATTAATACACACTCTCTATAATTACATGAGTTCACTTTAGTCTTATATAAAGCCCCACTATTTCAGAAACCAGGTCTTGACAAAGTTTGATAAAGAAGTGCCAACTCAACATACTGTTGGAGAGCCAAAGCCTGGAGATACTACGTGACTTCCTGGAAGCTGCTCAGGGAGCAGCAGAGGAGCTAAATTAGTGCTAGATCTCTTGGGTTCTCAACCACAACCACAACATTGCCCTCCCTCTTCTCACTACTTCTACTCAAGCCACAGATTCCTGTACTGATCTTCTGCAACTAGGTTCCTAGGGAAACCCAAGGGGATCTATGTTTTTGGACCTTCCTTCTGTGTGTAAATGTGCTGGCAGATGGGTGGCCGAGTCACAGATGCCAAACATCTGACTGGGTGAGGCTAAGCAGTAGCCAGAGAGTGAGGCTGCCAAGCTGCTCCCTGCAGACAAGGATCAGAGCCTGCACGCAGCCAGCAAACGTCCAAATGAGGATGTTAACAGAGAAACATCGCTAGCAAAAGCAATGTGTTTTGGCTCCTCCTCTGCCTTACACCACCACAGTGACCCATCATGGTAAACCAAACTTGGAACAAGAAAAAAAACTCTGAACACATATTAAAATGCAGTTTATCCAAAAGAGTACTTTCCAGACTTCCTCTGAGGTCGATGCAGTGTTTGCTTACTCTGAGCAATATTGCTCCCAACAATACAGACATTGTTTGAACAATACAGACCCAGACCAAACAACTGCTCTTAACAATGCAAGCCCTTGAACTCATCAGCCAGAGAGGCTAGCAGAGTTAATGAAACTGGAAAACTCTGCCATCTTGGACTCTTTGCTTAGAAGTGAAATGAAGTGCCAAAAGAAGCATTCCCAGGAGCTAAATTTCATCCACTACCCCAGAACTGTTCTGTTCAGGAGAGAAGGCACTGAAAGAAGTAACCTGAAATACAACTTGTAGGCTGCTGGAGAAGAACGTTTCCCTTCTTTGCTTGTAGAGATGGCCATCTGGGGAAAGCAGCTTCCCAAATGTAACTCAGGCCTTTGGACATAATCCCAGGGCTTCTGGCTTTTGTGAAGGAATTAGGCAAATTTCAGAGGGACTCCTGAGACCTTGTGAGCCATCTCTCTCTGACACAGGGGCTTGAAATTTTTTACCACTCACCTGGTTTTCTCCAGTCCATTATCCTTCCACGTCAGGGCACATCCTGTGGGATACATTAGATATTAACTAACTAATATTAACATATTCTTCCTTGTGTCTAATCTCTACATCACAGGTGATTTCAAGTCCAGATAATGTGTCATTAGGAACAAAACCAATACTCATAGCAAATGTTTTGCCAAGAAGCCTGGAAAATCTGAGTCAGGATAGAGAAAACCATTTATCCCTTCTTCTCTCGTGACTGTCTCTCTATTCTGCTCACAGATCTTCATTGGGTTATTACCACAACCAGATCATATGTTTCCAAAGTGTGCACGGCTTTTACTTAAAGATTTAAATTGTGAGAAATTACATTTCCTTAGTTACAACATTTTAATAGTTACCTTCATAATCAATAGTGTCACCTGGTTTACTTGGGCTTGATTTCCAACTGCTGGACCTTTTTTTTTCTATTTTAAGCTGCTTTATTTTTTAAGCAAATTAAATTGATCTCCCCATGGGGAAGTGTGGAAAACTATTTTAATAAACAATGGAACATGAACATAATGTTACTTACTGGGGAATGTGCTTTAGCTTGTAGTAGGTGACCTGAACAATAATACTGTGAGCTGCCTCCAGGTTTTGACATACATAATTATTCAAAACAGTAGTGCCATATAGTGATGACATGGCAAATTTTGCAGTTTTGTGTTGCTTTTGAGGTGAACATTAGATCAGAAAAATCAGGGAGACAATATTTCTTTTTAAAAGTAAGTGTAAAGTACCAAGTAAATGGTGAACTATAACTCAGGATAGTCAAACTTTATCCCTGACTGCTTTTTGAAAACCATATCCTGTGATAATTTTGTGTTTGAACAATAACAATGTTTTTGCAAACATTTCTTAGCCCAGAAAATCAAATTTTTAAAAATTATCTGTTGTTAGTCATAAAATAGGACATTTTAGTCAGTATGTATATGCACATATAGATTTGTATAAAAAAATAGAGCATGCGTGCGTCTGTGTCACTTCTATCTCACCTTTCCCAAAGAGCTTGTGCCCTATCTGCCACAGCCTATTAAATACATATTAGTAACAGATGTTAGATTCCTCTCCCTTTCTTGCACACATGATAATTTTTCATTTCTCTCCTGCATGGGGCCCAGGATGGGACCTCATCCCCTGACACTTGGAGGAGTGTCTCATGACTATTATTACTACTAATCTTTCGTAATTATTTGCTTCACAGTGATGCCTCTGTGTGTCAGTCATGTTCAGAACCCTTGTGCAGTACACAGAAAATTTGCATAAAGGAAGAGACAATAGTTAGATTTACATAGATGGATAGTACTTAGCCTGATAGGCAACTCTCTCAGCATATCACCAACTTATTCTGAGCCTCTCAGGTACTATAGAAAAGGCAGATGCTGAAACATCTCAGTGGCTCTTGAATTTATTAATAAATATGAAGAAATTTCTCTCTCATCAGAAGAGCAACTTGATAAAATGCATGAAGATGCTTCTCATAAATATGCGATAGGAGGATGGTACTGTATTGCTTAGAGCTGGCACTGGCAATAAATAGATGATACAACAGCTTCTCAGAGCAGTTGGAGAGGACAAGGAAAATAAAACTTGCAGAAGCATTCCTAACTAGAACCCAAAATGTTTGGCATGCCATTTTTAGGTCAGGTGCTAAAATACTGTACTCTGCTAATATGCGGCCAAACTAAAATCACAAACGAGGAAATCTAACCTTTTTATTTATTTCATTAGATATCCTGAATAATGGTTCTATATGGCTTAAATTTCTGTTAAGAAAAAGGTTTAGTTAATGGATCCTTTATTCCAACTGAGATAATTTCTTACCTACACATCCACCCCTCCAGGAGCTTACAGATTCTGCTGGTGGGCAGACTAGAGACAAGGGGTAGCAAGAACTGAGAAGGGGTGTCTGCTGTGCCTTTCCACTCTGAAGGACATCAGTGCATTACTTAGTTGCACCTGAGGCAGCAGTTCCTCTAAAATGTTTACCAAGCTGGAGAACTGGAGGACTTCTGCCAAAGAATGCAGTGGAGAAAACATGGAAGTGAGTGGAGCTCAGGGTGAGGGCTGAGTCCTGGCTTATCTCCCTACAGAGACACAGTCTTGTTGCAAGCTAAGGAAGAACATCTGATGGACCTCTACAAACTAGTGCAAGAAGCTTCAAAGCAGCCTCATAGAAGTCATATCTTGCAGCTGTCAGCAGAGTTAACCACTACTTCAAGAAAACTAATGAACTAAGCAGAGCAGAATTTTGAACGCACAAAACTAAGACTCAGGGTACCTGCCTGTGTGCTGTGGTTTATATCAAAAATGGGGACTAAAAACCCAGAACGCTTCACAATGCTTTGTCTTGAGTCTCACAAGCTAAAAGTAGCCATAGGGCTGTGTTGGAGATGACCCAGATTTGCCAAGAATAGCAAACCTATTTAATTCTTTGGGTTCAGGTAGCAAAAAATGAAGGTGCAAGGAGCTGTCAAATAGTAAGTACCTGTTCTGCATCCATTAGTGTTCACATGTACAAAACACCCCAAAATCCTGATGCAAGAACAGAGACATCCTAAGCTTAGACTAGCTGGGTTTGGTACACACATCCTGAGGCTCTTTATGACTGTGTGGTCCTGCTTATTCTTCTACTTTCTGGCAGAAGAAAAGGACAATGGAAATCCTTAAATTGCCTACATGACAGATTAAACAGTCTGGTCTCACAGTAGCACTAAGAAACTTGCTTGCAGACAAGGCTGAGCAGGAAAGCAGGACTTTGCTTGCATCATATCATCATTAATATCTACAGTGGTACAGACAAAAGCCAGACATCCAAAGATTGCCTACATTTCCTTCAGGCAATCCACTCCAGATGCTGTCAAGTGACTTCTAGCAGTGCCCTGCTTGGAAAGAAGGATTAGCTGGACAATCCCTGCAAAGGCACTAACTCATTCCAACATAAAAAATGTCAGAAGGACAATACATAATAATTTTTTCTATTTCTGACACTTCTTGAACTACACAGTTTCAGAAATTGAAAAATATAGTTCTGAAAGCCCCAGCAGTGATGATGTGACTTGATCAGAACACTAATACGTTATACAGCAGGAAGGAATTACTGAAAATTCTACCATGTGTACAAATCTTTGCTCCTACTGACTAACAGCCTCTTTCTTGTTAGTACATCACCAGAGAACTTCCAAAAATAAATTTGACTGGTTTTTGAAAATACACATTTTGGATTATACTTCTGTCACTAATAGATCATGGAATAGATATGTCTAGAACAGGAAATTCAAAATCTGACTATTAAAACAGAAGAGATTTTGTGAGGAACTTATACTCCAAATTGACTTAGATGTAGATTTAGAAGCTGAATAAAAAAATTTCCAATTGTCATCGTAATTTTTGGCAATTCCAGTCACAAAAAGATGTCAAATTGCATGTCTGGTCACAGTAAAAGAAAAACTTTCCCAAGATTAGGGAGTGGTCAAAGATAATGCTCCAAATCTCCTTGCCTTCCTTCCGTACTGATTTTCTACAGTTAGTGCCTCAGGGTCATGAAGGTATCAAAGACAGGATAATGCTGCATATAATAAGAATTTTTTTTTTTTTCCCCTGAAACGGGCATCTATTTCAGGGGAAAAAAAAACAGGGCTTCTCCTGTTCATGAAGAAGTGGAAGTGCAGGTTATATGGCAAGAGGAGGCACTGGTACTTATAAAGAACTCAAAGAGAAGGAGATAACTACTGGAAGGAATTAATCAGTGTATGTCTTCTCTCTGTCCCATAGCCTGTGTCTCATTCTTTAGCTTCACTGTTCTGTTCTATTCTGTCACCACATTCAACTCTGGCTACACCAAACTCTTAACAGCTAGACAACAGGAGGGCAAGATAAATTAGAAACTTCCTTGTGTCCCTAAAGCTGCAGAGAAATTCAGATTGGATCCCCAGAGAAAAAAGGAAATTTGTGGGCCATTGGGCAGGCAGAAGAGAGGAAAAATAGCCCCAAGAATAGCTGTGGTGGAGAATAGAATCAAATCTATGGGCATAACCTGACCATGTGCGACGGCCTTTCTGATTAGGGGAAGACAGCAGTCATTCTGCTCCCATTTTCCTAGGACTTACGTTGTCCTAAACTGACTCTGAAAAGGGCACAAGCTTCTGTTTCCTGCTCTTTTTGCACACTAAGAAGAGCTCTAGAGTGCAGTCCAGTGCAAGTGGGCTTGTTTTGAACTATGACTTTATGGCTCCTTTAAGATTAATGTGTTTAGGGTTTATATGTGGGAAAAAAGCTGTTCTTCACCCCCACATTCATTCTATGCTCACACATACTCCAAATCATCCATAAATGGTCTGCAACATAATCATTACACTGGTCAAATATGAAAGGCAGTCTTGCAAAATTTTACTTACTCACACTGCCTGTGTGAGTCACCTTACATTTTAAGCAGTAAATAAAGCATTTTTTGGCTCTTGTTGTCACCACTGATGAAAATAGGGATGAATAGATTTTCTGTAACTGTAAGGCAAATTCTTCTTCTGCTCTACTTTACTCATGGCATTTTTGCAAGTCTGAAGAAAAAGTGTTTCATTCTGATCCAATTTTATTGTGTTTTCCCAAAATCCATGTGCTTCCTAGACGTGAAGAGAACCCAGCGCATATACAAAACCTCATATTTTAATTTATCTGCTATTTTATTTTTCAGGATTTAATCAAATGATGATGATAGCCAGCTACACTTCTGGACAATGTTCCATGACTTCCCAGAACAGTGAATAATTGTCTAACTAGATGTTACCCTCTGTTGTGTGTTCAGCTGTTGATGTCTAGCACTCCTCTCAATGGACACACTGGTAATGAGCCAGTCTTAAACATCTGTCATATTTGGGAAGGTGCCTCAAAGCTGAAGACTTTTTCTGTATTCCTGAAACTGATTGATAAACCAGGCCAGATTATAGGACTCCTTCTGAAGAAAGTAATGGTTAATCATTTTTGAAGCACTTGTAAGCAAGGAGCAACAGCTTTCCAATCTTCTCACTCCTGCTCTTTATACACACTAGACCTCTTGGGAAAATCTGAAGCATTGCCAGAAGTAATTTTCATTTTCTTAGCTAACATGAGTAAAAGGTTACAGATGCTGAATGCAGTTTACATTCTACTTAACTGTGCCATTGATTATGCTCACCTGGAGCTGCAAATGGGTCCTTCTCAGGAATACTTACGGGGAACTAGCTGCCAGTATAGCAAACAGCTGTCTTTTAAACCACCATTCCTCAAGAAAAGATCAACAAATTCTTAATTCTTTTGGTTATTGTTTATGCAGTGTTTATTCTTGCAGTGTTTTCCATCTGTGCATGTAAGTTCCCTGAAAATAATTTACCAATAGTCTAATTTGTTTCAGTGAACAGAATTCTTCAGGTCATTGGTTTCTGGTATTTTTTTAATGTGATGATGGGAAATTCAAGTTCAAAGCACTCACAATCTCTTAAATATTGTACTTAAAATCAACATGAGACAAAACTTTTAAACTGAGACCCATGACAGTTCTTCAGCATAGTACGACGTTGTGTTACACTTGAAGGGATTATTTGAATAGCTGACACAGTGTACACAGAAATTTCCCCTGTGTGTTTTCTCAGCTCCCTTGGTACCTGAATGCCTTGCAGTCTTCTCCTATTTATCATAGGATATATATATTCATTGGGCCTAGTCCCCAAAATGGCAGACACTGTACCATGAAATCCCTTCCTAAGACACTCTCTGGCTACCAACTTTGCCAGAATCAGATTGCTCCCATAAGATTCCCCTCCTTAGACTTCCCAATCTTCATCTTAAAACTCAGTGTATTTGTAGGTTTCCTTATATCAGAGGTCTGGTTTCAAAAGTCACTGTGTTCCTACCCTCAAGCCCAGCTACACTTATGACCATTTTCAGAATTACACTCCACATGTCCTGAGTTTTACTAGTTCCTGCCCAATATGCATCTAGGTAGGAAAATTTTTGGTTTTTTTTTAATAGCTGAGGATTTGAATCACAAGAAAATTCAGAACCCTGGAGGACTGGAACAGGTTGGATAAAGGCATCCTTCTTTTTGTAAGTGTGACTTGGATTTGAAAAAGCTGAATCTTTGAACTCTGGCCCATTGCCTGCATTTCCTGGTAACTATAACAGACATGGACCATTTGTGAACAGCTCAGATATTTGGACGCCACTTACATACACAAGACTTGATCCAAAATCCACTACAGTCAATGGAAAGACTTTTGGTTGACTTCCATTCTCTCTGGACCAGGAATACTTCGTAGGGCTAGAACATACATGTTGTCTTTTGCTGCTTTTTCTCCACGTAGTAGCACATCCATATTGCCTTTGCAAATATTTTCCAAATAATGGTCCAAAACAAAGACCCGAGTGCCTTAGCACAAAGTTCCCTTCTTCACAGAAAAATTCCAAAGGGCATAAACAGCAACTGTGAGTCACCACACCCAGAACAACAAATCAGTAAGTAGCAAATGCCCAGCGAAGATAACTCATCACCTATAATGTGCAGAAAAAAACCAGAAAACCTTTGAAACAGGATTACCACTGTGAAGGCATGAGTTTGTACAAATGCAGATCCATTTATGAAACACTGCAGCAATCAGAACTGCCAGGGAAATTAACAGGAGAATAATGTGGGACTTTACCCTAGAAGCCACAGACATGGTATTTTTGTTTGTATATAAAAAATAAATTATTTCTGCCAATTTCTAGTGGAAGTCATTGATTGTTTTCACTGACAAAAATTATTCTTATATTGCCAAAATTGTAAAATAATCATGAGATGTTTCATTAAATGTAACAATTGAACTGAGCTCCTGAAAAATGGGAAAACTTGGCACACTGCAAAATTTGGGCTCTTTGCACAGCCTGCGAGCAAAAGGAGATTTTCCCCGCAAACTGTTATGAAAGGATCTTAATGTCTTTGAGAGAGAGAGCACAGGAATTTCTGTGCCTGGGGCTGTTGGATTTGTATCTTTTGGAGAGTGGAAGTCCTGGAGCTTGTGGGACGCTGATGGGCAAATTGCACAAGTACAGTTGGTGCTGTGAAAAGCAGCAGTGGCCCTGCTGAGTGTCCATCCCATGGAATCACAGCAGTCTCGCTGAGGTGGCACCAATGTCAGTGTGTACATCCAGAGCCACCTCAGCAGCACAAGGAAAAATTAGGGTTTCAGTAGTAAGAGAACTGCTTGCCCAGATTCAGTCTCCGAGGAGTACCTCAGGGCACCAGGATCAGAGGTGAACATGTGGGCACTTGGAAGCCCTGGGGTCCAGGCACTGGACATGCAGCCACCCTTGTACCACCTTGCCCCATTACTGCTCCCCACTGAGGAAGGCCCAGCTCTCACTGCCCATCACAGAATGGTCTAAGTCCTTCTTCTTGAGCCCAAGGCGCTGCCATGAAAATAGTCTATTTATTGTGTCCTTGCTCTTATGAGGCTGCAGCTGGGTTTGAAGGTAGGGCAAAGTGTTTCAATTCGTGAATTTCCAAATGATCTGGTGTAGCGTTACAGTTTTAAATCACCCAAATTTGATTGTAACGTTGAAGTAATTTAAATGTTCATCATAAATCTGAACGCACCAAACCAAAGTTTCTCTTTGGGGATGCAAAAATAAGAACAGGATAGGAAAATATAGAAATCAACCTGGTTTTCCAGTTGCAGGTAAACACTGAGCAATCTAGGCCACTGACCAATCCAATCAATACTGGATTAGTGCCAAGGAGGACTAGGATAACCCATCAGAAAAGTTAAGATGATAAATAAAAGATCAAAAGAGAAGACATCTATAGATATAAATGATAATGTTTGTTTTTCTTTCCAATACATGTCTTGAGAACCCTACACTCTGAAAGAACAGACTGTACTGGCATGGGCAGACAAAAAGCAGTGGGAAAGACCAGTAAATCCCCTTTCAACCACATAAACAAACTTGTCTCTAGGCATGACATCACAATCCATAAAAGCCTCCAGTGCTAGGGTTTCATTCTGCTTTGAGTGTCACAAGCACTAATTTTAGACTTGACTTGTTGAATAACCCCATGGGGGAAATGAAAACAAGCGATCAAGACTTTCCTCTATTCATCAAAGCTCTGAGGGCAGTTTATATACCAGCTGACACAATGTATTTCAGCCTTTTCTTGAAGAGCAGCATAGCTAGAAAGAGCTATGGGGCATGGATTGTCCTCCTGGCAGGAATGTGAACTACTGGTTTATCTTCTGAAAGATCAGGTGCTTTTGTTTGTTCACAGAATAGTGACTGTAACACAACCAAGTGGGTCCACTTAGATATAGACATATAATTCATCCCTGCCTGAAAATGTTTGTGTTTGTGATAATGCCTGGCAATAAACCAAGCTTCCGCTGAAAGGCCTGAATCCACTTTTCCAGAAAGAACAGTTTAGTGATAATGTCAAAATAATATGTTACATCCAAACAATAAGGTACCACAAAGTGACAAACCACTGAGAGACAGATGTCAGTGATCTGACAAATCCAGAAACAACTCTTTCAATAGATAAGCTCCCCCTTGGGTAAATCATTGGTGCTCCAGTTAGTGCCGGGGTCCGTGCTCTGAAGTTTTCACTGAGTGGCAGCTAATGATTAATTTAAATCTGAGCTGTTGACTGAGGGGGAAGATTGGTCTTCTACATCTTTCTCTTCCATTGTTTTCAGACCCTTATGAGGAAAGAGAACAAAATTGGAAAAAAAGAGCTATTATTGCCTCATTTTTTTAGTCTAAAAATAAAAAAGGGTCTTGTAAAAATCTCACTTCCCATGCTGACTACAATTATTTATTTTGCAAGGTGCTGGGGAAAGGTTAAGAGCAGGAATTGGATGAACACAGTCAGAACTCAGCTATTTTATGACCTATCAACTCCATCACCCTTCATCAGTCCTAAGATAGCTCTTTCCCTAAAAGCTTTTCCATGGAATAAATTACTTCAATTTTCAATTCTACACAAAGCAGTTCAGAACTGCAGTTTTTCAAACCATGGTAGAAACTGGTGTCTGAGACAAAGCACACAGTTCTGTAGTGTGTGGGATCAGAGCTGTGACACACCACCAGATAACCTGGGGTGGGAAATCCTGCAGTCCCTGGAACATCACTAGGTCATGGAGGACCCAGCAGAAATGCTTATAAGCCACCCCTGCACGTCCTCTACCAAAACTGCAGCCACTATTTAATGTTTTGTCATCTGTTTACATAAAAATTTTGTCTTCTCTAAGGGTTCATTTCTGAAAATAAGCCTCTGTTTTAAATGCTTTGACAGTGACTGCATAAATTTACATGACGCATTTCACAATCCCTGGAAAATTGCTTTGCTTATGATGGATACTCAACATTTCTTTGAGATAAGTTTGCAGTGGGAGCTGCGGGGGAAGGCTACACTGGCAAGACATCAAAACCTGAAGAAATCATAGAACATTGCTAATAACATCTTTGTGCTTTACCTCAACAATTATTTTTACAGCATGAGGAATTGTGCCAGAAATTTAAATTACATTCCTTTTATTACATTTGCCCAAGTGTTTTGCATGCAGGTATAATCCAATTTGCATCACAAGAATTAAGTAGGAGCCAATCACTGAATCATAGAATTAGAGAACTGTTGAGCCTGGAAGGAGCCTCTGGAGGTCATCTTGTCCAATCTACCTAGACCCAGTGGCCCAAGACTATGTCCTGAGAGTTTTTGAATATCTATCCAAGGATGGAGACTCCACCTCATCTCTGGACAACCTGTGCCACTGCTTAGCCACTCAGTCAGTGAAAAAGGTTTTCCTGATGCCCAGATGGAGCCTCCTGTGTTTCAGATTGCGTCCATTGCCTCTGGTCCTGTCACTGGATAGCACTGGAAAGAGCCTGGCTCTGTCTTCTTTTCTCCCTCCATCACGTGTTAATATACATTGATGAGATACCTCCTGAGCCTTCTCTTCCCCAGAATGAACAGTCCAGCCAGGTTCTCCCATCCTTTGTTATTACATTTTCATGAGTGTAAATGTCCAGCTGGTAAATCTGACCCATTGCTTCTTTACCCTCTGCACAGTGCCCTTTGAAATGTGTTTAGATGATTACAACATGGGGCTTTACTACATAAACTTTTTCCCCAGTTAAGAATACCAGCACTAAAATTGACCTCATTTTTCAATACACATGAAGTCACAATTGGATAGCAAACAACCTCTGAAAATATTGTAAATGTTAAAGTGCAAGAGAAGGCAGAGAGATAAGTTGTTGCTGGTTTCGGTGTTTTTTAAATTGTTCTTTTTCATCTGCCTACATTTCATTTAAATATATAAGATGACAGAGAGACTTATAGGAATTATAAAACTGATTTAATTTTTATTCATCATTTGCTAAAATAATTTGGCTTTTATATAAGCTAGCTCATATGTTTCTGTTCAGCAGCAGATACTTCAAGCAGATGTGCCCTTTGTGTCTTGACTCTTAGGAAAGATGGATGGATATTTTTAATATGAAAGAGACAATTCTTTTATCTATTTTATTTCTCTTTGGAGCATTTTCTAGTTTCTACACTAATAATTGCCCACAGGAAAATTATTCTGCACTTTACTTTTGTATAATGTAAGTAACATACTTAGCTAAGAGATCCAAATTCACCCACTCAAAGATGATATTTTCCCAGACTTGGGCTTGATGAAGTTCAACAGGGACTGAGGTTCTGTATTCCAAAACATAAACTAGGCATGGGATGCCCAGCACAGAGGACTTGCTATGCAGTTTCCCTCTAAATGGCCTGGTTGGCTAACCAGGGAGGAAAAGATTTTAGCAAAAGACTTCATATTTTAGTCTTGACTGTCCACCTTTCTGTAAGAAGGCACCTCCTCCTTCCTTATGGAAAGCACTGGGTGACTGTGAAGCACAATCTCATGATGTAAAGGGAATGAGTTTACTGCAGCAATGGATGGCAAAGTAGACTACCAAGTCCTCTATATGCATGTTCATAGAAGGCACACAATGAGTTCTTATGTGGAAGGAATTTTTGAAAACATGACCATTTCATTTAAATTAAGGCTGCATGGAGGCACGCGTAAACCCAACCTGCATTTGAAGACGGGGAGTTACAAGTCACCTTCCACTCAGAAGTTACTTAGATGTATTAATGTGGTACTAGACCTCAGCAAAAACTGCTATCACACTCTGCTGTCATCAGATCTTGCTAGCTAGGGCTCAGCACCATGCCAGCACAGTTAGGAGGCTTCTTTAAAAAGCTGGTTCATGTCTGAAACCAGAATATAACCAGTCCCAGTGCCAAACAGAAGCTGAACTTTCCGGGAAAAAAAACCCCTAACTTAACTCAGGGTACTGAGACCTATGGAAAATCTGGCCATAATTCATGAAATTCCATGCTGATCCATTTCCAATGAGTTTATTAAAGGCAAAACTCAATTGGTTTGAAAGGAACTAGTTCTTTCTCCAGTGGAATTTCCACCACACTGAGATGTGGCTTTTCCCACAGTACAATGCACAATGCTGCTAATGTTGCAGGATAATCATAGTCCAATGTAATGTGCCAAAAGTCCACATACTAAGTGAGAAATATTGGTTGTAAGTTTTAGCTGCAAATATGAATTGATTCATTCAGCTTTACAAATATGTATCCTTTTACAGCATTTTGTGTAGGTGTGGAACCTGGGGAAAGATTAGCAAGAACACAATCAGATACACCGTATAAAGGAAGGTGAATTTAAAACTGGAACAAAATGCCATACAATATTGGTAATAAGTAAAATCTTCCCAGCTGTCGTAGCTGGACCCATTCTTAAAACTGCAAAAGCAAAATCAGTTGTATACAAGAAATATGTATATAAAACATGGCAGTGAATATACAACTTATGAATCACAAAACACATTTTATCATAATGATCATAATTTGTCTTAGAGATCATAATTTATCATTGTATTGACTCTGTTTACACAGAATGCAAAACATAGGGAAAACAAAGCCATTCTACATGTGAAATATAAGCTATTTGGATCTTCTGGGGTTCTAAAAGCACAGTTGACTACACTTTCTTAATTTACCGTGCAGTGGAGTGTCTAGGTATCACAGAAGCATTCTGCCAAAATGAAAAATATTTTAATGAAATTTATGGTGTTCTAAGTTACCATAAAACCAGTGTGTTATATTTTGACCTACATACATTTTTGAAGCCTTGGAATATATGCACAAAGTCTGACAACAACAGCTGACAGGTAATAAAAATAAGGGAGATCTGCCTTTTCTGACCACTTCTAGGTAAGACCTATACCTTGATCTGAAATGAGACTGTTCTTGCACATGCCTGTCCAGAGGGTTTTTTACCTCTCTAGCATCTCTAAGTTCAGTTTCAACACCATCACATCTTATGAGACCATTTTAGAAGTACTTTTAAGAAGGAATGAATAATATATTTTGGTTTTGAGACCTCAAGAACTCTTTGTTTACTCTAATGTGCAAGACATCTATTAAAATACATGATATTACTATGCAGAAAATAGGAAAAAATCTTCTTGTGATACCTAATCTCACATTTATTTATTTATTTATTTATATATCTCCATAATATTACCTATTCACCTCTGAATAAGAGACATAGAATGACTCAGAAATATGAAAATAGGGGGTTTTTTCATATAAAAGAAAAATTTAAAATTATAAGTTGCAAGTCTGAGTAATGCAGCTAGATTGAAGTTGAAACATATCACAAATGGAGTGAGTCAGTCACAGCTGAATGAGTAGGGTTGTTAAAAATCTTTATTTCAGGAAATTGGTAATATTGCTTCTGACACAGTCAGTGTTTGACTGAAAGATTATCATCTATTTCTCCTGTTAATGTGTTTCCATTTAGAGCTAATTTCAATGAGAATTGTCTAAAATATCTATTTATAAAAACTGCCTGTGACTCTTGTCCACTCTACATTTCTAGTACTATTTCTGTATACTGGTACATAAGGCAGGATATTGCTGTCATTCACATTTCTAGCATATTCCCTTTTGAAAAAATATCAATAACATTCTGCTTCCAATTACTGTATTTTTAGAATATGCAGAAATTGTGTCTGTGTATCGTCTGCCAGAAGGGGACAGTGAGTACATTTATTTTAAAGTGTAGGCCTCTTACTTCTGTTTTTATATTTCTGTAGATCATCAGCTACAATCTTCACCATTTTTTTCCCAGGAAATCTCAATAATATCACTGAACAAAACATTGCCTTAAATACGAACATGAAGATTTGTGAGCACAACTGTGGGGTTTCTTAAATTTCACATCTGTTTCAGTGTCTGTAGTTCAAGTATTGTATGTGTAATATCTCAGTTCTTAATTTATTCCAGTTCTGTGTTTCCAGCAGAGGCCTCATTGTCATCTTTATTTAGTGACAACACTCACTCTCTTCCCTCCCTCCAGCAAGATTCTGCTGCATTGGTCCAGTGTCAGCAGCCATTGTGCCTCCTAGCACACCTTCAGCCTTAGCAGGAACAGCCCATACAGCCCTTGTAAGGGACAGGTTTTGTACAATTTTACAATCCAACCTGGTGAAGGAATAATCCCAGTGATGACCATTTAAGGATTTCCCAACCAAATATTGTTAAAATACTTCATGAGCAGAAAACAGTATGTTCAGAGATAAATGCTGAGCCTGACTGTGCTTTCAAATAAACATGGGGACCTCCCCACCCTGCCATGCCCCAGGATGCCA
Source organism: Aleadryas rufinucha (assembly GCA_013397815.1). NCBI lineage: Eukaryota > Metazoa > Chordata > Aves > Passeriformes > Aleadryas > Aleadryas rufinucha. The sequence goes on along the minus strand of VZTH01011911.1, from coordinate 176,314 downwards.
TTTCAGCCCAGTCCAGAGCCATCAGCCCCTGCCCCACCACAGTTATGAATCATGAAAGCACTTTAATTTTGTGCCACTGTCTAAGTAAAGCTTTTGATCTTTACTATACATTTAAACATCTTTCTCTTTCAAATTTATGAAAATTGCACCTATTTCACTAGGAAATTTCTTGCCTCACTTGTGGGGAAGCAAGTGCCATAAAAGAAAGACACATCTTTCAGACAGGTATTTGAGAAATTGGACAGATACAGGAAATGTTTAGTGCTGTTTTGACTTTTGTTGCTACTGAAAAGAGATCAGTTCAGGAGATTGAGAAATATAACTGCAGGATACTACCTTAGAGGATGCACTGGCTGGGATTTTACAGTCTACAGGCATTTTCTGTCAAATATACTGTACACAAGGGCATTGCCAAATAACAACAGAGAGTGATCATGGTATTCTGAGGAACTGCCAAAGAAAATAAGCCTGCAGATTACACTTTATTTGATGTTATGCTGACATTTTTCACATGAATGGGGTTTCTGGAACCGAAAATTAAAGGATAAACATCTAAGAATGGATTCTGGGCCAGGATTCCTGCTTTTTATTTAAACCTTGGTTATGGTTTTATATCTTTGGTTATTTACCCATAATGCAAAATAATGTTAAGATTAAAAGCCATTGTAGTTAAAAGAGCATTATTTTCCATTGTCATCCAGTGCACCAAAAAGTACTTTTGTTCCTTGGAATTGTATAGAAGTAATAGATTTGGGTTAAAATCATGTCTTGAACCATCTCACTTCATAGTTGACAATTGTAGCTACTTATAAGAAGAAAACAATATAATCTACCCAGATAACTTCCCAACTTGTTAATCTATCACAACAGGAGTATAAAAGGTGAAAGAGGTCTAACAGTTTAAAAAGATATAGGGAGACTTGGAAAGGCCAATAGTTATGCAAGTGTCAACAACAAGAAACCCTAAAACTCTGTGTCCAGTCCCTGCTTTAGAGTTCTGGATGCAAGATTGGTAATAGCAAAATGCAAGTCACATGGAGTACACGATTCAGGAATCCTAGAAACTTTCTTAACCTTTTGTTCAAATACTGCCAGAAAAATAGCAAGTAAACAAATGCTTGGAATAGCAGGAAGGCAAAGAGAGAAGACAGCAGAGGGATCCCTGCCTGTCAGACTTGACTTTTGTCAGGCTGTACAAGCTCAGCTCTTGCAATCACCAGGTGCTCCAGCCCCTGGACCACCTTGGTCTTCCTCAGATGAACTAGCCGTAACATGTCCTTATCCCTCATATTTCCTGGAGCTAAACACGCAGGAGGCCTTTAGAGGCGGGTGCAGCTCATAAGCTTCAGGAAGCAAAGAGGGCATGGAAGAAGAGAAGGAACACCATGCCAGGCATGACCCGTTGGCATAACATGAGCGAGAAAGCCACTCTTGTACAGTGCACAGTAATTTTAGTTACTTTGCTCTGTTCATTGTCATGAACAGAACCCAAAGCTGAAAACATTAAATAAAGTGTTGCAATTTTCCTGTAGAGGTTTCTATGAGGCATAAACATCAGGGCACTAAAACTGATAAATGTTTCACATTTTTTTCAGTTTGGCAGCTGCAGAACCAGTATTACTCAAGGTATTTATCAGTTTAATATACTTCTTCTTATCCCAGACAGGAATACTTTTTTTTAAACAATACTGGAGTTCTGTTTTCTGCTCAGAGACCAATAATTCTAGTAAAGTTCATGACAGTAGGCCCTGGATATGCTCCCTCTCTAATGGAAAAAGATACAGATTTTGTTTTCTTCTTTCTGGTATTTCCTGTGCATCTGAAGCTTTTCTACTTTCATTACAGATAAAGGAAGAAAATACATCTCCTTCATTATTTTTAACTTCAGAACCTGACAGGGATAGCATGCTCTGAAAATGAGAAACAGAAAGTATTTTATTTCTTCTCTGTCCCATTTTCATTGATTTGTTCAATATTTAATATTATAAAAATAATCTTTGTGGTGACTTAGAAGATAACTCAAGGCTGGTTAAAGAGGCCAAATTATTAGGGCCATATTGCTTTCTGAAACTCAGATATCAATGGGTGTCTGAAAGTAAACACCCAGAAATGTCATGTTCTTAAAACTTTAGAAACTCTTGAAAATCCAGTGAGCAGCTTGCATCGGCCCAGGAAGTAAAATTTTCATTACCACTGTACATTTTCACAAAGAAAATGTACAGTGGTAATGAATAAAAACCTGAAGACATCTCGGACTGCTTATAGAGAAATGACAGACAGGGGGAGTCAAACTGGGCACAAAACTATTCTTTACAAACAGTTCAGAAACAAACAGGAGTGTTCAGGGACGAATAAATTCATAACCACAAAGCTGACACAGAAATGAAACCGAGACCAGCACTTGTGTGACATCTCAATACAGTCTTGCTGCATTTCCTCATCAAAAAGCAAATATCTGATTACTAAGGGCTTTCTAAATCTCCAAGCTTAGAGAACAGATTTGTTCACTCAAAGCAGAACTACAAATGCAACCTCTCTAAATCTGGTGGACAAAACACAGCTGATCATGTGGGAGTCCCACCCTTGGAGGTGGCGGCTGTTGATTACAGTGACTCCTCCTTTGAGGAAGACAGCTCCACCCTATAGGCGGGGCCAGGGAAGGAGATCTCCATGTAAGGAGGCGTGCCCTGGAGTTGGGACTTGCCCACCCCTCCAGAACCTTCTAGGTTCCCGAGATGGCCATTGGTTGGGTTCACATATGTTTAATAATGAGTTGATTGCATAGTTGATGAAGCTCTATAAAGTTCTGTTATCCTGGTTGCCCATTGGCCCTTTGCTATTGTGCCCTCCCCTTCAAGAATTTTATTGGACCCCAGACTTTTGTATCCTCCCCCTGCCTGATTCCCTATTGGCCGCATCCCTTGTCTCCTCCCAGTTTTCCCTTCCCTTTTAAGCCCCTGCACACTCTCAGATCTTCGGAGTTCTCCTTCTGACCTCCACCACTCCAGACCCCTTCGCCCCCACCTCAATAAACAGAGACCTCGGGGGAGACCCCCTCCCGCACCCTTTGCCTCCTTGCCTCTTTTTCCATCGCGCCTCGCTCGTCATTTCCTTGGAGCCAGCTTCCCTCAGTGCAAGCCAGCCGCACGATTCGCCCTAGCAGCAACACCGCCTTGTGTTGGTCAGCAGGGCCTTATAGCCGGCGTCCTTGGCCAAAGGGCAGCCCAGGAACGCAAGGCGTCATGATCATACAAGAGAATTTCACAATCACTTTCTGAGGTGTAACTGTCACAACTAGCTCAATGATTGCACAAAAGAACTAAAACAGTAAGGTGGAAACATATTAAGCACAAATCAATGAAAATGCAACTGAGCATTTTTTTTCAGATGCCAATAGTGTATCAGCACTAAAATCACTGTTGGATTCTATTCTTTTTAACTGAATGCCATCTAAGAAATGTTCATATGTGGAGAAGCATTCAAGAGAGTTTCTTTTAATCCCCAACTCCTTTCCCAGAACATGAAAATGATCAATAATCATTTTTGAACTAGCTGGTCAAGGCAAAAGTTTGAGGCCTTCTGCAGGGTACTGAAGGAAATAAACCTTTTATTAGAAGCTGTGTTTTCTTGATGGCTATAAGCTGGTCTGATCTTTTTGACTCTGAAGACCAGAAATACAACTACCTTCATATCAGTAGGTTCAATGGCATATCAAAAATAAAATTACACAAAAAGTGTTCATTCTTATTTAAAAACTGACATGAAAACAATTCATATTCTCACATTGCAACATCTTCCCAAAATGTTTTCCCATTTGTAGCTGTGGTCTGAGCTGCAGTCAAAAAATGCCAACACATCATTTCACTTCTTAACAGCAAGGGCAACCTCAAGGATTATGTGCCTTCTTTAATGTGTTTTCCACAGAAGAATTTATTTTGGAAACTCACTAGTAAGAATTATTGCCTTTAAGATCTATAGAGATTGATCAAGTTATCACTAATATATATATATTTTACTTTTTTTAATACAAAGAGGGGCCTTCATGGGAACAAAGACCAACTGCTTGTATTGTTTTTTGAAACTCTTCATGTCTGGCCAAACCAGTTATTGTCCCTTTATCTTCTTCTTTTATAAGTCTCTCTGAGCAGTCAGCACTAGGGCATTCAACAAACTACTGCAAAACCACAGCAAAAGCAAAAATGAAGGACAGCACTCTTACATCCTTTCCTTCACTCCATTTTTGCCCACTATTGCAGAAAGATCTCAGCAGTGATGCATTACCACAATATTTAGCCTCCGTAAATCAGTAACATTGTCTGGGTATTTTTGCAGTTTTGCTATCCATGCTATCAGAAATGCAAAGAACTTGCTCTCTGAGCAGAGGTTTGTGGGACAAAGACTGTCTTAATTAAGTTCCTCTCTGTAAACACAGAATCACAGAATCACAGTCTTAGAATGGGTAAGTTTGGAAGGGATCACAGTGGGTTGTGTGTTCCAACCTCCCTGCTCAGGGTCATCCCAGAGTACATGACACAGGATTGTGTCCAAAGGGTTCTTGAATATCTCCAGTGAGGGAGACTCCACACCCTCTCTGGGAAATCTCTTCCAGTGCTCAGTCATTCACAAGTAAAGAAGTTCTTCCTCATATACAGATGGAACTTTCTGTACAATAGTTTATGCCCATTGCCTCTCATCCTGTTGCTTGGCACCACTGAGCAGAGCCTGGAAACTTCCTCTTGACACCTTTCCCTCAGATACTGATGGACAGTGGTGAGGTCCCCTTTCAGTCATCTCTTCTCCAGGCTGAACAGGCTCAACTCCCTCAGCCTATGAAATGTTCCATACTGATTTCAAGCAAGCAGCAGCCCTTTCCCACCTGCTTGTTTGTATCCACAGTTTTTGCCAAAATGAGAGGAAATGTGTATGCAATTAAAATTCAGCTTTCAAACAATTTCCTTCTTTAAAACTGCCAGACTATGCAAACTGCTCAGTTGTGTATGAGATATACAAGAACTGAAATTTGTTTGTATTTGCATTGAATCTGTATTTTTCCAGGATATATTTGGCTCAGCTTTGCAACAGCTTTCCCAGAAGTGTCATCAGTAGCCCTACCACCTCCTGAGAGTCATTCCCCTGAGAATTCCTGGAAATAAGCTTTCTTCCTTGTTGGCCTCAAATGGTAAACCCTCATTTATAAGGTGCCCAAACATCTAAAGCATTTTCTTCATATTTTGGATGGACCAGTGAAAGTTCTTTTTGCTTCAAAATGTATTGTCAGAAACCTGACTGATGTCAAACAGGTGAAAGAAATGTTAACCAGCTTTGGGGATCATGGAGATTTTTAAATGAAACATAAATGCTCATCAGCACTTATCTCAAGCACACAGATGGTCAGGACTCATGCTTTGCAATTCTTTGCCTGTAGGGAACACACAACCTAGAGCTTACATCTACCCTGCAGATCTGTGAGCAGAATTTTGTCCGTAAAAATGTATTGACTACCAATAAGCTCAGGTTTTATTGAATGTTTAAATATTTCAGGCCACCAGATCATCAAATAGTGGTATCTCTATTAGGATTGATACCAATAAATAACACAAAAAAATACAAGGCATCCTTGGCAGGCATTTGGTGTATTTTGTGAAGAAATAAAAAATAATTTCAAATATATGCTTTAAATAAGGTAAAATTTTCTGTTTGGAGGACAGAAAAGAATCTTCTAAATGAAGACATGGCATCTAGTTAAACTTGTCCTAGAGACACAGAATGCCAGAAAAAGACAGATGGGAGACCAATGCAAGATGTCATTATTTTTAAATACAATTCAGATAAACATTTTCATTAACTTCTCCAAATTTCTACATGTATCTTTTTTTTTTTTTCTGCCAGACACATGCCTTTCTTTATCGTACATGAAACTGCACAACACGTTTTTGATACTCAACTCTGGACACTTAGAAAAAAGCATAAGGAATTAATAGCTTAGATTCTCCTTTAAACGTTCCTCAGTTCAACCCAGAAGTAGTCTCTTACAGTCTAAAAGGCATGTAGCTGTAATCAGGATCACTCTTTGAAATGCTGTTTGTTTGTATTTCGTTTCACTGATAACCAGTCAGGCAGTCTATGGAGTTGTGTAATTTCCATTTGTGGACACTAAAATTTGCCATGCAGTTTCCAGTGCAGACTAAGATTCAGTGATCAGGAAGCCAGCCTGCACATCTAGCTTCATTTCTGTGACAGATATCGTGCATGATCTTAAGAAACAGAGCTCCAGCTTTCCCAGTTATCTCAAAAGGCTTTGCTCCATGTCCTCTGGCAAAAGCCATTTCTACTGATAAGATAGACAATTAAGATACCGTGTATAAGAAGGATCACTCACTCCTCCTCAGTCAGCAAGTAACTCTTCTGGCCCACTGCTGTTCTTTCCCAAACCACTCTTATCACCCTCTGCAGGTAAAGCTCCATCTCAGCCATCAGTGTGATCAGAGCTTGTGTGAACACGGATGACCTCCTGAGAAGGGAGGAGGCAGCTCTCGAACAGTCCCAGAAGGATGGAACTCAGCAAACACCACACCCCCACTTCCTCAGACAAGCTATTTGCTAATGTCAGTGCTGCCACAATGCTCACAGAGCACCAGGAATTAGAGGTTGTGTAGCTTTAGGCACTCTCTGCAGTGCAAGTAGCTCCTCAGGTGGAAAGTCGCTCTCTCCCTGCAGCAGCCATCCATCAGAAATCCCCCAAAAGACAGCAATTATTCCTCACAGTTGCTCTCATTTTCTTTACCAAATGCCTTGCAGACTGAATTTCTGAATAGTTATTCATACCTCAGACAGAGGAGGCATCTCCTGCTTTCATCCACCCACCTCTAGCCACCACAGCCCAAATAACTATTTACTATTCCCATTTTAATTGATTTTTGATACCTGGCATTTTCAGATGATTGAGTAAATAACACTAATACAATAAAAATATATCAGTCCCACAATGCCTTTCAAAAAATGAATAGACACATACATTTTCAGTAGTTTTATTGAAAAATGCCTCTTTCATTTCAGAAATAAATAATATAAGGCAGTGAAATTCACAATTTGCAGTTAAAATATAAAAGCAGCAATTCTATATCCATAGTCTTGCAAACAATTTCCAACTGCTTTCGGTAACTAAGAAACATTGTATTCTGAAAAAAAAATCCATACTAAATATACAACATAAACATGCAATTCCATCTCTGCAGGATTGACTGCAATTTGGCATAAATGTAACTGTGTCTACAAACAAGGAGATTTCAGGCATTATTAAACTGTATCTAGTTGATACAATGATTTCAGCTACTTAATGTTTGTGGTGTTTAGAGGAGATGTATAAGAGCAGTATATGCTCTGCAGATTGTAACTCAGAATAGAAGAAAATTACAATGATACTGGAAGGAGAGGGGAATTTTTGTTTCTTTTGAACTAGATATTGCAGACCTGTGATCTGACTGAACTGAAAACATGCATTTGAAAAAGAAGAAAAATGTAGAGCTAAAGCAGACAGTCCTTAGAGAATTTGCAACAGCTCTGTGGTTATTTTTGTTTTGTTTTTTTTGTTTTCTTTTTTTTAATGTATTTGTTTTTACGTAATTTTAATGAAAGGGCAGCACTGGGATAACTGAATGCACACCTTAATCTGTATGCAACCACTATAAGCAACAGTATTTTACAAGCATTTCCAGAGCAACATGAAGTGTTTGGGTACACACATTGCTATCCCCACATAAGCGAGATACGAAACAGGGGTGCGTCTGATATGAAAAGACCAGAAAGCCATATTGCAAAAGGAATGATGCACTCTCCCTGTGTGTATCTGCAAATGCAAGCACAGCAAAAAAAACAAAAAAAAACCACCAACCAAAACAAACCAAACCAAGACACAGATCTTTTACGGTTTTGTTTTTGCATTTCTTGACAGTGATCTTTTCCAGCGCATGTGCTCAGGGTATTCTGGTGAATGCATTTCAACTCCATAGTCCTCATACTCGTCCTCTCTCCTTTCTGACTCCATAGGTACTATAAAGGGTTCACCTTCAGGCTGATAGGGTCCACTTTCAGGCACGTATGGTTCTGGTTGAAAATAGTTGTCCGATTGAACATAATAGTTATCGCATGTCTTTGAATCCACATATGCAATGAAAGTTAGTCTGTCTACATAATGTTAGTTCAACCTTATTTTCATATAATAAATATATAAATAATTAGTTCACTGGGGGTATTTCTCAGTTTTGCTCATGAATGCGTTTTTGGCAGTAAAATAATAAAAGGTTTAAAATTAATCTTGAAAGTTTTTGTATTTATAATACACAAAACAGTGCAGAAAGAGTCATAAATTAGGCAAGGGACAAATCATGGTAAAACTATTTAAAAAAACTCAAACAAAACCAAAGCAAATCAAATAAAATTACTATTTTACAGCTACTTCAGTAAATCTAAGCATTGGGCTTTATTTTAAACTGCATAATTAATAGAAGACATGGAGCAGGTAAAATGAAGAGTTGGGTTTGGCATATGCTAATTTTCTCTGAGAATGGGAAAGTAAATGTAGACATAACTATCACCAGCGGCAATATACAGTACATGTCATTTTCTCGTGCTGTTCCTCGTAACAAACCGAGTTACAGCTGGTGCTTCAGGAACACCAAAAACTACAGCAAAACAGAAGAAAAATAATTATAAAACTTTGATATTTATAACTGCAGTTACAGATCCAACAAGATTACATATAAGAAAAGGTATATGCCCCAATTCAGACATGTTGGTAACAAGCAACAGACAGGTAGGTTTCATAAGTTGTCAAAGGTGTTATTCTGGCATACAGCAAGCAGCAGCAGGCTTTTATGCAAAAGTATCACGTAGAGTTGTTAACAGATTTTAGTGGATACAGTCCCATACAAATCATTTACAAGCCACAATTAGTTTACTATTTACATAAGTTATTTCTCATTTTCTAGGTTAAATCTGTCTTTCTTCTAATGGCATTACCTTTGCTGGTTAGTAGTTTTACAAGCCTCCTTCGCCACTGAGGTTTTTGGTGGTCTAGGTCTTTTTTAAAAAAGAAAGACTGTCTATTTTATTATTGAAATGCAATAGGCTTAATGAATTGACATCACTGTCCTTTATCTCATTCATGAGTTGTGTTAGTAAAAGTATCTCCCCGTTCTATGAGGTCAACATGGTTCAAGAACCATATCCGTGGTGAAATATCCATACGGACTCATTTTCTAATAAGCACGTGCGCAAACATCTCAGAAACAGGATTTTCATGTATTCAAACTGTAAGCAGCACTGGCGACTTAGAAAATGTGTTAGCCGAAACCTGAAACAGGTCAAAGATGATGTTAGTCTTTTAAAAAGTCCATCTGATGTGCAAAAACATACTTTCATCCAACTAAATACATAACAGTTAAGTCTTAGGCATATATTTATATATGTATACGTAGCTGCGTACTAGAAAGAACACTGCTGAATCACAGGTACAATTTTCTTTATTTTTCATTTAAATAAGATTTTTTTTGTGAGATCTGCACAACCACCTGGCTCTTTAACCAGTATCACTGAGTCTGCAAGTGTGTACATATATATATATATTTTCTTTTCTTTTTCTTTTCATGGATACATGCACAATTACACTAACAGCAAACCATATCCAATAGTAGTATCACATACACTGACTTTGAGATCTGGCAAGGCATACATATTAATTTGTTAACAATACTGTGGTCCTGCAGGATCCCCATGTTAAAATATATTAGAATCTTTCCAGTCAAAAATTGGTGGTCACTGTGACCCTTCATTTTGGTTCCAGAAGCAGCCTACTGTTTTGAGCTACATCACAAAGTGGAAGGCTTATATGACTCAGGGCTAATCAGACTCCATGGTGTTTAATTTAGTAGATATTGTAGGACAGTGGTGCTTTTCAGCTGTCTGCACTGTTATCACTAAATGGATTTCCTCTGTGGAAAATTTTTATTTCAGGAATCAATTTTGTATAAGTAATCCTGGCATGGCTCTAAAAGAGACATATGGAAACTGCCAACCACAGCATTCCTTTTATTTTTCAAGAGAAACATGGAGAATTCAACCTTGTTCTGAAGACGATTGGAAGGGGTGGTGATAGAGGGGGAAAAAAGAAGAGAATAAATTGGTCACTTAAATCCTATGAGCAACATTACCAGCTAGTAACCATCTACGTTAAAAAAACAAAACAAAACAAAACAAAACAAAACAAAACAAAACAAGACTACAGTATTTACTCACTACTTCCAATTTAAAATAAGCCATGCATAACACCAAGCAATCCTACACCAAAGCCTAAAAGGCTGCTCATATACCTGCACGTAACAATGAGGCAGGCCTGCTCACCGCAACCATCTCCTCCTGACTCAGTATGTTCAGATTAGCAGGACTGTCTCATGTAAAGCAGCTCAATATGAACAGCCACATCCGTGAAGGCTGTTTAAGGCAAGGTTAAGGTTAAGTTGTTCATAACCTACCTGGGAATCCTTGGCCATTGTAAGGGATGCTAGCACACTGGGATGAATCACAATATCCTGGTGGCCCTGGGGGACCCCGAATACCCGCATTTCCAGGACGGCCTGGTGGCCCTGGTGGTCCTCGTGATCCTGTGGAGCCGGGTGGACCAGTTCTAGATTCTCCTTGTGGACCTAATTTTAGAATTGAGAGGTTGGGAGGTTCTTTTCTTTAAGAGCCATCTTGATAAAACAGCTAACAATACTTCTGTCTAGACTACACAGCCTAGGCTGTCTTTGGTGAGAAAGCACTCGCACTTTGTTGCTTTGTATGGGGGTCAACAGAAAGAAAAACAAAAGAAATCTAGAAATGTGACTCATCATGAGTTGCTTCCCTGTGTGTGGCTTATTTAAGTATTTATTCTTAGAAACCAATTTAGTAAGGTTTGAGCCAAGTAAGACACATCAATGAATTCTCTGCTTAATTTCCCCTTTGTGTAAGATATGATGTTCTCAAGGGAAACTACTATATTAGACCAGCACACTGGATTTCAATTAAAATGTAGGAGTACATCAATTACACTGTCCAGTAGCCCCAGGATAGATGAGGTAATGTTTTTTTTGGAACCAGTCTTATTATGGTTAGCAGAAAAGTAAAGTTTCAAGTAACTGAGGCTACAATTTGCTGCAAGCATATTATGGGTCCTGTAATGAAAAGCCATTTTAGCCTAGTAAACTACAAGCAGAAACAAGTGATGCAGCTGATTTATGCCAAGGCATAAACAGAATTTCATGATACAAAAACCAAAACTAATAGTCAAATCATCTGTCTCTATCATCTGGTAACTGCATGTGGGAGTATTTTGTAGTCCAGCAAGTAAAAAAAAAACAAACAACAACCTAGGTACTACAAAAGAATCATCTGATAAAACTTATGAAAAATACCTGTCAAATATTTGGACAATGTATTTTCATGAAACACATTTTCCCTTCAACAAGCATGCCAGATGACTAAATTAAAAGATAAAGATAAATACCTATCAGCCACATCCAAAAGTCTTTCTAAATTGCTATTTTTGTTGGGGTTTCCTGCAAATTTATTAGAGTAAATGCTAATACATGTCAAAAACATGAAGTGGACAGAGTAAAGGGTGTTCATTCACTATATCTAGTCTGGTTCTCTATGAAGAAATACTTGCTTTTCTCCTACTTTTCTGTAATCTGATTAAACAAAAAATATTTACCAGGTGGTCCTGGCAAACCTCGTGGTCCTTGGGATCCAGTCCCTCTTTCACCTTTCTCTCCAGGGATTCCTACAGAATAATAAAAAGGCAATGAAAACCAAAGAAAGAAAACTACATCAATAGATACTTCTTCACACTCTCTCACTGACATTAACATTTACTTCCCATTATTTAATGCAACAAGAGTGGTTAAAATTTATGTTCTACAGATGTTCAAATGTGAATTTGGGAAAATAATTTGGATATAAACACAGTAACCTCAAAATAAAATAGGATGGAGAGGTAACTTAGTATGAATAAATTTTCTCAAACATAATTTGAGATACTGAAAACACCACAGAATCCTATTATTTTAAACTACAAATGGGAAGGTGTTTTCAATCTTTCGTACTTCTGCCATAAAGGATGGTTTACACTTTCTTAGAAACAGTTATAATGAAAAAAGTTTAAGTAATTCTCCTGAATTCCTCGATTTATTCCTAGCCTTTTTTAAAGAGTATATAAAATATAAGCTAGAAAACATAGCACTGAGCCTATGCTATTGTAGAGTAGTGGAAATAAGCAAAGGCCACACCATAGGACGCTACAGACACCCCATGTGATTGCAGTGATCCAAGATAGCCATAAAGTAGGTTTACCCATATGGTCCTATTCAATTCAGTTGCTTCCCTCCCTCAAAATATTGTAAAGAGCTAAGGTTGTTGATCTAATTCTTTAAACTCCTATATTTTATATTTGCTAATGACTAATTTTCTCTCTTAATCAGTGTTCTATTTTGCAAAGAGTTGTGTTACTCCAAACAGCCTTTCAAGATGCAGCTGTTTAGTGCCAGAAGAATTCTGAGAATATTTGCTTTCCTGGGATATTATGTGGAAGCCTCAGACAGCAGCCAAAATGTTATACCAATTTGTATTTCATGAAACCTGAGTAAGAGAGAGACAGGAACGCACTGATCTAGTTAACCTTGTCCTTCAGATCACCAGTGTCCCTCAGGCAATCCAACTGGCCTACCAGGGCTTCCTAGTCTGACACACTAAAGGGAACAGACTGCTGCTCTGGCAGCCTTTGCACTATGTCCACAGTACAGCTGCCTTGGAATTTATTCACCTCTTTCACCAGGTGGTCCTTGAACCCCAGGAGGTCCTGGGAATCCTGGTCTTCCTCCAGGTCCAGGCTCTCCTCTTGTCCCAGCAGCTCCTGGGGGGCCAGGTGGACCTGGTGGCCCTGGCTGGTTACGGTTTGAATAATAATCATTTGGGATTTGATTCAGCATTTGATTGAACCGGCTCATTTGACCTTCAAAAGAAAATAAAAATGTGAAATGAGTGCAAATCTTTTATCAGAGTGGGAAGGAATAAAATATTATCTCTCTTAATTAAATGCTATTCTTGTTCCTATTCAATAAATTAGTACAGATTAATTAGAAAGACTTAAGATGAATGTCTGGTAAGAAGACTGAACATAAATGGAGGAGGGAGGGAGTCAGGGAGGAAAGGTAAGGGACATTCTGGAAGACAATGACATTAAAAAAATTTGTCATAGGACTATTAAAATCAAAAAAGAGGCATTTTTTTAAACAATACTCTTGCTCTCAGAGTTCTCTTTAGAGGTTGTTTTTACTTTGAAGAACAGAAAGGACTTGCTCCACTTCTAAAACTGTAGTATCACATTTCTAAGTACTTTCAGAGCTCTGCAGCTACCACAGGCAATATAAATTACTCATGTGTGGAGCTAGCAGCACAGTCGATGAAGTAATTTTCTTAAGCCTGTAGGATGCACAGGCTTGTACCTATATACCTTCTGCATATGGGCAAATTTCATTTCCAAAAAAAGGATGTGTGAACAAAAGCAACACCATTTTGAAACTATGCAGGAAGGAAGCCTTAATGGAGAGACACACCTGACTAGTATAATGTTCCAATCCTAGCATAACACTAAAGAAACACGAAAGAAACATGAACATGAAAAAAATAAGGTGGGGATGCTCAAAGAGATATTAAAAGATCTTGGATACGGTATCCTTATTCATAAGCCTGCATTCCCGAATGTACTTTCCTTTTTCTGGGATGGCTAACTAATAGACATGTTTTTATTAGCAACCATCACAGACATTTTAAGGGACATACTGTCCTCCTCCCTGTGCACAAGCACTCTTAAGGATCCAAAAGGTATATCTGTTTTCCTCAGTCAGCACTTACCCTTGTAACAGATACAATATTAAAACCAATTTGCCTCTGTCTTTCTTGGCAGGTCTACTGATAGCATAAGCACTGCTTCAGGGTCAGAGAGAAAGCCTCTGTAGAGAACAACTTCATGGGCTGCAGAGCTGCACTATGTGGCAGTAGAGGACTGAAATTCAATTCGAAGTCCTTCTCCAAATAAATATTGTTTTTACTTGCATAGTACCACTGATTCTGTGCATAGTATGTATCCAGCACTCATCTGTCTTTCCCTGTTGGCAAAGTATCTGCAGTGAGCATCCTTTTTCTCACTGATTCCCTTCTCTTCAGAATAAGACATCTTTAATGAGAAAATATATACTGATTTTATTGCAAAGATGAAGTCATTTTGGACCAAAATGACAAAGGGAATGTCACCATAATGTTAGACTTGCTTGTGTATTTCCAAAGATCATTGGAAATAATCATCAGATTATTTCCAACTCAGCTTATTCTGTGATTATCAAGCCTCTGGATCTGGCAAAAACTTGCTGCTACATTTTTTCAACCAAATCATTGCATTGGACAGCAATCAGATTGGTCAAGCTCTCACCGTGCTCTGTGGCCAGTACCTGTCACTTCAAATTTAAATCACTGCTTTCTCTTTTTAACAAAGTAGTAAATTAGTATGGGAAACAAAGCAAGCAACACTGTTTACCATTTATCAGTTGTTCACAAACTTGTCTTGCAACTGCTCGCATCATGTTTTGAGAAGCAATATCACCCTAAATAATCAAATGCAAAACAAGTGTTTTATTAGCAAGTGTTTGTAGTTTCCAAGGCATAGTGTTTAATTTAAAAATTATGAGAAAACTGATTTTAAGCAGACTTACTCTGTCACCTTTTTCTCCCTTCATTCCAGGTGCACCCTAAAATAAATAAGTAAAAATTAAGTAAATGAAGGATTATGTTATTTCACCCCAACTACAGGTTTGAGACATGTAATTCTAGAAAAAATTTTGACTCCTTCAAGAAGAAAGATCTGGTTCTCCTTGAACTTTTCATTTCAGAGATGCTAAAACAGGTGCCAGAAAAAAATGGAGAAACAATGATCTTTTGTCTGTCATCAAACACACTAACAGATGCAGAAGAAAAAGATCTGAAGGAAAAAATTTTAAAAATGACCAAAAAATGGATGTATTCTGACACTTGGATCACACTGCCAATTTCAAAGTTGAATTTCTAGCATCATATTTCTGTAAATGGTCAATGGTCTTGTACAAGTTACATATGACTGTTTAAGTCTTAAGGCAACTTATCATTAAAGAAGGTAAGTTAGGAAGAATAACACATGTCTAGGAGGGGTAGTCTTCATGAACCCATATGAAAGGGATTCTGCATTAAGTGAAATAGAATTATGCAGAGATGACACTTAACATGGAGAGAGATGGCATTAAGTCCTTATTCTATTTATAATGACAGCTTCCCTCTTAATTCTCAACCATTTCTAGTCTTAGAAAGGTCTCATAGAAGTCTTAGTTGGAGCTCCTTACAATTACTAACATTTGCCAACTTTTCTCTTACAGCATTTTCCATTTGCCTTTGAATAGTTTAGTGGTTGGGGGGTTTTCAGTTTTCAAGAGTACTATGTAAGAAGAAAACCAGAAGGACTGATTCTAATTTTTATATATGTATGCATATATCTCAAACACCAGGAACAATGAGGGGGCTAGCATGAGTTCACATAGATGTGATTTTTATTTCTAGCCTAAATTACTACTTGAACATAAGGCATATTTCAAAGGTGAAAATTCAGTTTGGTCATCTTCTGCTCTCCATGGCTCTCCACATAGCTACACACACATCCCGAGTGTTACAGCTTTTTACACTGTAGTGTTTCTTTAAGGAATCTATTTATCACCATTAACAAAGCAAAGGCCAAGTGTGGGCTGCAGCTGTTTCTCATAACATTCCTACAGTACCCGCAATTAATTTCAACAACACGAGACACCAAATCATTCCACTGAGGTCACAGCAGACACCCTTCAAATGTGGTGGCACTGTTTCATAGACTTCTATCGAGGGTTTGGGCAGACAAATGCCCTTGGGGTATGTCAGGGTGTGCACTTAGTGTGCTCTCTGAACTTCTCTGCTGCAGAGTTGCACACACCTACCCCATGACATGCCACAGAAAATATGAGACAGTTCATCCATCACTGAATTAAGTAGTTGTCATACAGTACATTTGCATCATGAATAACAGATCGTTCTGACAAAATTAATTGTACAGACTGAAATGAAAGATTTAGAATGGTGACACCATAAATGTGCCATTGGAATAAATTATGCCACCAATGAGGCAGCTGCTAATATGTACAAAATATACCCATGAAGCTGATGAATATTCTATCCCTTCTGTCCTTTGCTCTTTCATCTGTATTTTTCTTACTCGGTGAAGTCCATAGGGAAATGTCTGTCTTTCAGTTTTAGCTTATTACAGCCACATGCTGAAACAGACTATGGACTTGTAAATGCCATAACATAAATAAACGGTAACAACTAAAACATCAGGAAAATAAGACATTTCTGTCTGTCATTCTCCAATAATTAACGTTGTGGTAAATGATGACGTACTGAAGCTCTAAAAGAGACTTAATTTGATTCCCAAATAAACAGACATTAACATTCATAAACTATTACATGCATGTGAAATACCCATTGAACAGAATGGTAGGTTTTTTACTTGCACTAGTCTATAACATGAAAATCTGGGGGGAAAAATGTTAAAAAAACTATTCATGATTCTCTTTCTGTTTGAAGCTCGCCAATTTTTCTATTTTTTGCAAGCATATTCCTTTGAAATTATCTGCTGTGTATGTATTTATAATGCCTTGTTTTATTCTCATTCTTTCTAAGGCTTTCATAGTACAACCTTCTACCAGAAGCAAATCATACAGTACATCTTTTATTTATTCACTAGGTAAGTGCAGGCATTATAAATCAGATTTCTCATCTACTATCTTGAAAATATCGTGATATTTACTTAAAATGCCATGTTACAATTCACTTGCCAGAACATTCACAGAGAAGAGAAGAGAAGAGAAGAGAAGAGAAGAGAAGAGAAGAGAAGAGAAGAGAAGAGAAGAGAAGAGAAGAGAAGAGAAGAGAAGAGAAGAGAAGAGAAGAGAAGAGAAGAGAAGAGTGTGCAGACTTAAAATGTTCAAATCCTATATGCTGTTTCTGGAAATATCTTTGCTGACTGGTCAAGAAAAGATTGTTGGGCTGTCTTCAGCTACAAGCCATGTTGGTAAGACAGGGAGGTGCTCTAACAGGGAGGTGTGTAACAAAAGCTCAACATTGTTCCAAAGTATTGACAAGAAAGGTCCCCCAGCAAGGACAACGCTAATGCCATTCCTTCATTATAAGCAATACACGGTCAGTTTTAAAATATATTGAAATAAAACGAGCTTCATTCTTCAATTTGTGACCTTGCAAACACACACTAATTCAGCCTTGTGGCTGAAAGTCTGCAGGCTATTTGGAGCTAACTTTAAAATGCGAAGATTAGAGGCTGACTGGCGATATTAACAATAAAGTGCATTTTCCACCTGGATATTTCAGAAACAAACTTTCAAAAAAAAAAAATACAACTGCAATTACTGAGTTGCTATTTGCATCTTCATCCCACTTGGTTATATGCCTCTTAAATTTCAGTTTATTTTCTTTTAATAGACAAAAAAAGTGCAGTTTAGCCAACTGGTTGACAGCATTTTGAGAAACAGCAGCTGCTGCTGGCATTCTGTTTTGTTCATATCCTGCAATGAGGGAGTCACTTGGGGTCAGTGCAAGGAAAAGCTGGTTTATGCTGCATGTGAGATTTTTTTCTGAGCTGTGGGATGAAGGCTGGGGCTGCAGCATAGTTCTACTGCTGGAGGACAAAACAAAGAAAGTTTTGCTATTTTTACTTTTAAAGATAATGTGCTCAGTTCTTTTTCCCAAAAGAATGTTTGTTCCCCTCAAGAACCACCAGCTCATTTCTCCCAAAGCAACATCTTTTTGAGATTTCATCTAGGACATCTACATAGATGGATGCAAGAGCAGTGAACACATGGCAGCAGAGAATGCAAAATTCTCAAAACCTGCATATAACTCACAACAGTCTTGGACTACCCTCGAAAGGTTTTCACAGTTTATTTGGTCCTGGAGGCATCAGTTTAATAGCACCTTATTTATTAAATCTAAATGCCTTGCATTTTTTCCTGGGAACCGTCTAAATCAACAAAATCGGACCCTGTTGTCACAGAGTCTGTTTTATAAACAGGACAGCTCTACCTTAACACAACTTGGTCTGCCTACCCATCATTACTGTTTTCAGTTTCACACCTATAAAACAACAAGTATTGGAACTTTTCCTCTCTAATAGTCCAAGATCTTCTCTTTCCCATTATATTTATTCATAGGAAACATATCCATTTCTTCTTGAACCAATATCCTCTTCTAGTTTAACGAGTCTTTCTTATTCCTGACGGTTTTTACTTTATGGATATGTGTATAAACTGTTATGGAACTCTCTGACCAGACAGATGAAAGATGAAAGATATTTTAGTCTCCTCTAGGATATCCTGCACTCAGTTCTCAATAAATTACCAACTCATTTGTGTTCTTACTGTTCCTTTTTCAGTCACTTTGTTACTACACTGGAAAAAACACCTAAGTTTGTCTTGGAGGTACTTGTAAGCAGGTTGAAAAGCCAAATTTCCTATTTCCATGAAAATTCAGTTAACACTTCTAGTATATACTTGTTCTAGTATAAGTACACAGTGAGGTAGAGAAATGTTTACAGTGTGGTCTGCCTTAGCTTAGCACATTAGTGATACTGAATACATCAGGAAGGAGCTCCAGCTGACCACATTCACTGGGAGTAACTGCATGACACCAAGGCTGCTCATAATTTGCAGGTAACTGTATACCTTTTACCTGGAATGCAATATCCCTTGGTTTGTAGGGGTCTTTCCCCTAACCTTCATTCAATAGCACTAGCAATACAGATTGTTCAGGTAGAAGAAAAAATGGCAGGATCTGGTCAAAAGTTTTTATTCCTTGTATTTACCAAAGGCAATGTGAAGCCTCATTAGCTTTCTCTTCAGGCAGAACTATGATTCATGACAGTGCAAGTTGCATTTGGCTGTCAGGCTGCACCTTTGGCAACTGTAATACTGCACACAAAGGAAGGCCTTGAAATTCTGTCCACCAGGAATCTGATAAAACATCTGTGCAAGGTGCAAGCCAGAATTCCTGCTGGGATCTGTTCTAGAAACATTAGAAATGGTAAATATGATGCACAGTGTCCCATTAGAAGAAAGTGCAATAACTGCGGGGAAAAAATGTAATTGAAAAGAACTCTTAAGAACTAGAGTGTAGGAGAATTTAGACAGAGTGCTTGGACAGGAGTTGACTGCCTTGCTTTGCAAAAGCCTTGAAACTGGGCTTGTAGCCAGATTTCCTTCTAAACACATTATTTACCTGCAGAAGATCTTTGTTTCTGAACTGGGTCAGCTATCCATTGTCCTAGGTGAAGGAAAAATCAGATACACCTGACAACTTAAAGCTCCCTTGTGAACAAAGCACAGTACTTTGTGCTCCGGCCATGTCTATTCAGCATGTATCCAAGCACAAATATCCCATTAGCAATGTATCTAAAGGTAGGAAAGCTTCAAGACTTTCCTAAGACACTCTGTGTCCTCTACTACAAGGAGAAATGGAATTTATAATCCGGCAAACACAGATGTGCGTATGAGAAAATGACCCAGCTTCCAGGTGCTCCTGGGAGCTTCCACTTCATGGCCAGCAAGTTTCCCAGCCTACTATATATTCTTTCAAATTATCCAGCTTTTGTATATACAACTGCACTGAAGCAGGATGGAAAATTCTAGATGGCTGCTGTACATTATTCACAAGTAATGAATGACTTCTCATTTTGCTTGCTGTCTTCACTCCTGACTCAAGCACAATTTCTCAGAGATCCTATAAATGAATCAAATTAAATTTCTCCCAAAACTTTTGGTGGGAGGCAGCACCTCCTGCTCTTTCTCCCTTTTCACGAAGCACTTTAAAAGTTTGAATAGAACCCACAGAAACCACTCCTAAATAATTTTGAAATAACATTGTAAAAAGCATGAAACATTTGCAAAACAGAACTGATAATGTAATATTATCAAAGATTGTCCACCTTCAGCAGTTTATCACTTCTTTACTACACACACACGCACCAAGTCAAAGACTTTGCAATCATTTTGCTGACCTAGTTTTTCATGCTTATGCAGTGTAGGAGTGAATATATGTCTTGGCACATAATAGCCTACAATCTTTTTAGTGGAAACAAGAGACCACAATTTCCAGCCCCAACTATTAAACTCAGCAAAATGGCATACTGTAAAAATGAAATTATTTTTTAAAAAAGACTTGTGGGTTTAAGTCAGCTCCACTATATTAACCACCATCATAAGTGCAAGACAACTATTCAAAGCAGCAGAAGTCTCGTGTTCATCAACAGACTGTAATTTTAAATTTGATACTCTTAAGTGTATCATTATCTTACTGGTGTCCCACGATCTCCTGGTTTCCCTGGTTTTCCACTTGGGCCAGCAACTCCTGGAACTCCAGGAGCACCCTGCAACAGAAGACGTGGAAAATGAATTGTGGAAATACACAACCTAAGCGCTAATAAGAAATATGTTACTGTATTGAGTCCAAAATAATACTGAAAATGGTTCCTATTGGGCTGTTTTCCATCAGGTACATATCAGTCTTGAAAATTTTTTTATGGAATAAACAGTTTGTTTCTTCATGGAAATATCTTCTTTTATGTACCACCACAGTTTAACAGGCGTTTCAGCACCAAAAGATGCAGACAGTGTGTATGTTTTTGGTATCATTCTTAATGACAGATTCCTAAAGCAGTAAAAAGCAGTTTGGCCTTCTAAGTTCACCTAGCAGATCTGTCATCCATGTAAAAATCCACAACAAGAAGTCCATAAAATTCATTCTAGTGATACTAGATAAATACAAAAAATTAAAAGACCAGTATCAGATTATGAGATAAAAGCTTATCTGCATATTCACAAAGGAACATGAGAAAGACAACTGTGGGGGAGTGGGGCCAGCCCAAATAATACCCTGCCTTAGGGACTGCTGTCAATATATGTAATGCAAATGTGTGCACTGTGTGCATTTGCCTACTGGAAATGCATCTTCCAACTTGCTACAGGTTGGACCCGGTGGCATGGAGCTGCAGCAACTTGCTATCTCAGGCTGTCTGATCCGACATATACTTTTCTCTAACAGCCAGCCTCTTTTCTAGTACGGTCCCACAAAACACAATGAAGCAGCTCTTTTAGCAAAAATTAATCCTCAAATACTCTTGTCAAGAAAAACTTGTATTAACAGTGTTTGTTTTCACCAGTGTACAAGTAATAAGCCAATTGGTTTCAGAAGACCTAGCTATACATTTAAAGATCATGGCTAAAAAACCAGATAAACTGGTTCTTCCCTTATTTTCCCTGGCAGAAATCAGTTTCAAAACCACTGTTATGAATGTTTGTGAATATATGCTTTGCCCAACTGTCTGCTCACCTTCTACCAAGAGTTTTTCAGACCCATTTAGTAGATTAAGCAAAGGATCCATTTAATATTTGACAGAAATTGAAAATGTTAATGTGGCTCTCTCTTGGCTCAGGTCTCTTAATTCAGAGTACATTAAAGACAAAATTATATTTACCGCTGGTCCTGGTGGGCCTCTGGGACCTGTGGGACCATCTTTTCCTGTGAAACCCTATTTAAAAACAGAAGCAAGATTAGAGAAAAATGATCTTTACAATTACATAATTGTGACACTCCTGATTACTACTAGCATTTCTTTTAAAACCTATCCACAATACAAGTTATAAAATAGCTATCACGACGCATGCTGGAGAAGGCTATGGAATGAGCTCCAGACACTTTAGATGTTCAGCTGCTGTTGATTCACTGAAAATGAAATCAACGTTTCTTAATACTTTTAAGAAAAGGAATCATTATTCTACTGCAGAGGAGCAAAATCTCTCTTTTCACTGTTCTCTCATTCACAGTTTAGTTGGATAGTCAGAGGTTTTGACTTAACTGAAGAGCCAGCTCCCTCTCAGACATTTCTCCTGCAAGAATGAATGCTGAGAAATCTCATTTCAGTAATCTAAGATAGCATTCACAAGTTAATGTTGATGGTCCATGACCCACCAATTCAACAGTACCCTCTTTGGCAACTGGCTATCACATGGGCACCTATTTTCATTTCCAGCTATCAACTCCCACTAAAGGACATCTATAAATGCATAAATCAGCTATCAATTTTGACTGTAAAGGCAAATCGTTGCTTCAGTTATCTTAAAGGTGATATTCAACTGTGACCACATAAGAGATTTGCTTGACTCCAGTTAGAAGAAAGAAATTGCAACAACTCCACAACGAAATACCTGTGTACATGCCCTTCATTAGGAAGACATTTCAGAGTTCTCCATCCAAAGAAAAGTTCTTAGCTCCAGATAGCCAAAAGTTATGGGGCAAACCTGACCTTCGCAGTAAGTTTGGCACAGACAGATTCCATACCAATATGACATCTCCCAGACATTGAGAGAAGCAGAATTTAAAGAGATCCCCTGCAGAAGCAACAATGTGGGGAAGACAGCAGGGCTGAGTGCCCCGACTGAGCCGTGCCCAGGGGACACACTACTCTATGGGTGAAGGCAGCTGAGAATCTAGGCAAGGGAGGGAGCAGGGAAATTTTTACAGAACCTATCTGGCTAACAATAGCTGTTTGGGGAGGTTTTCACCCCTGAGGTGTTTCCAACCCTTCTACTGATGTCTCTCCAGAAGGGATACTGATAAAAGGACTCCTTTTGAAAAAACATTTGAAAATGTAAAGATATATAAAGAGGGTGAAAAAATCCAACAAAACACAAAAATGACATTACTTGGTCTTTTCAGAATATAAACTGAGGAAACCTTACCCTTTCTCCTGGAGGTCCCACCGGTCCAGGTGGACCAGGTAAACCTGGTGTTCCCTGGAGGGAAAAGGAGTGAGAAATTATATCCATGACAAGAGAAACATCACTGCTATACCATTCCATATATCTCAAGTATGTATGTTCTTCCCCCTTTCTGTCTAGTCTCATTGTACACTAACATGTAGTATTGCTTCCTACATGACATTACTACTCCCTAAAAGTATATTACTCAGGGTTATAAGGAGTAATAAAACAGGTAAAGAATACAAGGCCCTTGGCACATGACTGACCTTATCTGATAAATGAAACTAAATCCACAACAACATTTAAGCATTCCCCATACAGTATTTTTATCATCAGTAAAATTAAGGACAATATAGTAACCAAGAAATATTCATTATGCCACCACATGTGCATATCAATGACCTTAAATTATCTAAATTTGGCCAATTATTTTTAAAAAAACCCTAAGTTTTTCCTTGTATAGTTTACAATACAGAAAACTGCACGTAACTGAAATTTAATATTGCTTTCTTCTTTCAGAAAGCATACAATTAATGTCCCAAGGCCATTTGAATTCGAAAAGTAGAAAGTAATTATGCAACATTGCTGAAGAAGGGTTCAGCGAAGGTTCTGCAATCTTTATTTTAGGAAGATATTTAACTGCAAGTGGTCAAAAGATAAGAGACCTTCCTGAGGAATTATCACAGTACTCTTCCTAATCCAATGGTCTGTCATTGTACATTCACAACTGTCCAGAAGGACATTTGGCTTGACCAAGCGCAGCTGTTTTTTCACTTCTGCTGTTTTAAATGGTTTACTATTTCCTACATTTCAAATTTCTAAGTGTAAGATAACTATGTTTCCAAAACTATGGCTTAGGGAGGTATGAGAAGACCCTCTGACTCCTAACGATGTCAAAGAAAGCTGTCCAGCAGCCAGGTTGCATCAGGAATAGTGTAAAATGACATTATCGTGTCTAAGCGTCGACTTACCGATCGCCCAGGTAGTCCAGGCTGGCCAGCATCCCCTTTCATTCCTTGACGACCCTATAATTTTCAAAAATGATTACAGAATACATCACACTTCCAGGACACAAGGTGTAGGAGCATATAAAGAAGCAATTTGTTGCCTTTCACAACTAGCTTGCCTTGCATATATGCTACAGCACTGTAGTATAAATGCACCGTCTAAATCCACACAAGCTAAACTTGACAATACAATTTTTTTTTACAGTGACTTGCGCAATAATCCAGCATTAACAACTGTTACTAATCAAAAAATTTGTAAACATAGACTGAGAACGTGGATCGCAATTGATACGAAAAATGAAACTACATGACTCAAAAGTGCCCTAAATTCTTGTTAGCTAATGAGAAATTCCATGAATGTTGGTGTTTTCATTCTTCAGACATTTTCAAGTGTATGTGACAAATAAATGTATTATTTGTATTACACATGTAAAAGGAATGTTTATCCTTTCTTGCTGTTTGGTACCTCTAGATCATCTTGATTAAGTGTTTCCTTCCAGTATATAACAAAAAACACCATGGAAAGAGTCTACACAGGGTAACAAAATCATTCTACCTCGACCTTACAAAGCAGAAGGTATTCCTAATGTCTATCTTAAAGTACATTTTATTTTCCATTTCCCAAATTCCATTAAAGATAGACAAGGTAACCTATTTTTGAATGAAAAATGACACAGCATGCAATTAGACATAACTTCTTCTTTCCATAAACTTCATATTTTGATCAAAGACTTAATAAAAAAGCTCCTGAATATATTAAAATTCAAGTTGATCCTAAAAAGGAAGCATCAGAATTATATACCTTCTATTAGGGTGATTATTTAATAAAATATGGCAAAAGCAGCCTTAATACACTCACAATGCAGACAAAGTTATGTATGCTACCTTCTATAAAAACCAGAACATATGAAACTTCATCAGTGTTAATAAGAGTTACCCTGCCTTTGAAGGCATGCACATGACACCAGAAGTAGCATCTTGCAAAAATATGGATGCTGTTGCCAAGAAAACCCCTAGCTACTGATTTAAGCCAGAAAATAGAAGTTGAACATGAAAGTCTGTAAGAAATTCTTCAAAGTAATATTGCATGCTTAATTTTCCTGTACCACAGTTTGACAGCTTTGAGTCCTTAAACTAGAATGCCTAGCAACTCTACAGAAAAGCCATTAAGAATGAAAACAGAGTAGCATAACTTACATTACAGCACTTAGATTCTGTCCCCTCATTGGCATCCCGCAAGCACATGTAACATTCAGGACAGAAAATGCTATTGTATTAAGAGACTTGTTTCGGAAAGAGGTGTGTTTCACAATACTATTGCTTTGCAGGGACAAACAAATGCTCAGGCAAAGGTGCCATCCTCTTCCCAAGACCACCAGCCCCATGGACAGCTCTGGCTCCACACACATTGTCTGCTGATGGCACTCAAAAGGGCCACTCACCGGTTCACCTGGGATTGACAGCCCATTGGGACCCTGTGGACCTGGGGGACCCTGAGGGCCAGGAGGACCTGTCTCACCACGAGGACCAGGAGGACCCTTAAAGCAGAAAATTAAAACAAAATTGTAAATGACAATCCCTTCTGAAATCTGTAACTGCAAAATCCTTTGGGTTAGAGACTTAAGGTAAGTCAGAAGCCTGGAGACACATTTAATACTTCAGAACAATGGTGGAAATAGAACAAACATTGTTCAAGAGGCATACCCTTTCATAAGCTATTCTCTGATTCATGTTGGCAGTCTCAGGCCAATACATGCCCTCTGGCAGTGCTAATTAGAAGTATTGCCATCTCCTCTGTAAAGAAGAGAGAACAACAGTGCTGCAGAGTGTATATTAACACTCTGATGCATGTAATCCCACTATACTGACATGTACTCAATGCCTTTGAGGCTACACAGACTGTGATATATAGTCTCAAAGAGGTAGGCTGCACAAAAATAACATAAAGGCATATTTTCATCTAAATTTTTAATCTCCATTCTTAGCCGAAAACTAAGCATAAAAGTTTTCATACAGGTAAGCCTGTGGCAACATTATTATAGATGCATTTTGGGAAACATACTTACAGATGATCCAGTCAAACCCCTTTCACCTCTGGGTCCTTTAGCACCTGGGCCACCCTAAATTGAGTATTTGGAAAGAAAATGTATTTTATAGACAGAAAGCAAAGGTGCATAATACTAGCGTGCATTATGAATTCTCCTTAACAAACCCGTATGTGAAGCCCCAAAATTTTGAAGTGTACAGATCACACTGCTAAAAAGAACAGTAGAATAAAACATGCATCAGGAACTAAGGGAAACCACATCAACTTCAGTCTTGCCAATTCAGCCCATGAAAAATTATTATTTTGATTTTTGTCTCTGCAGACATAAACTTAAATTTATATTCATCAAAGTCTCTGAATACCTCTCTAGTAGATTACCAGACAATTTAACTGGGCTTTAGATTCCTCACGCAGCATTTTTGATAGCTTCAAAGTATGACTACTGGGCTGAATATAACTCCCTAATATTCAAAGCGACTGATAGGAGTATGCCCATTCCACAAATTACTCTCTCTCCACATAAAAAATAAAGTAATTTATTTCCCTGACAGAGTGAAGAATCTTTCCTTGGAGTGAAATCTTGACTCTGTATTTAGGAAAAATATTTTCACAGTCCATTAAAAATATCTTGTACATGATGTGCAAGAGACTGGGCCAGTCTTTCAGCCCATCAAACAATGAGGAGCTATTCTCAGTGATCACACTGGAAATAGAGGAAAAGATCATATAAACAAGTAGATGTGGTAGGAGCTGATGAAAAGGGGATGGATTACCATGATGTTATGGACATGTTGATAGAAACTATGTCTCTGACTGACATTTGTTTCACAAAACCACAGACCAACACAAAACTACTTCCATAAATTAAAATATCTGAAAATTTGTCTGTTGTGAATAGTTGCAGCCAGTAACTTACAGCTGGTCCAGGAGGCCCTGGAGGTCCCACACTGTCTTGAGTACAGGTACAAGCATTTGGAAGAGCTGGGCATTTTGCTTCATCTCTCTGAAAATTCAATCACAACTTATTACTGTCCTTTTAAAGAAAAATACTCAGTGGCAGCATGCTTTTCTGAAGCAATAGCAGGAAGATTCTCTGTTGTCCAGTTTTCAAGTAAAACTCGCAGCTAAACTGTGGTTTCCAAATGTTTCTACAGGATCTTTTATATTTTTAGAAAATTTTCTCTGTGAACTATGCAAGGCATTAACAATAGAGGCACAAGCAAAATGTTGTTCTGATATTTATATGCATTTGACAATCAGCTTACCCTAACAAATAATAGGTACTTTCTGAATACCAATATAAGAACAAATTAAATAAATAAATATATATATTCCCCATTTATAATACCTAGAATTCGAAACATTGCTGAAACACAAATGTAACAGACATTTTTTGCATCATTTCTAAGGGGCTCAATTCTAGCATTAAAACCTTACTGCCTCAAACACAAAACTCTGAAATGAGGTGTTGTTGACTGGGTGCTCTGACAACTGTGATTTAGAAGTATTGTCAGTACAAGTTTTAATACCAGCCTAATATTATTAAATCTACTATTAATAACATTTTTCTCGATAGCCTCTGGTTCATTTACACTTACCATAGAAGGGAGATCACAACATCTGTCTCTGCTAGTCCAAACTGGACTGCATACAATGTCAAAATTCTGGATTTCTAACTGTAAAAGAAAGTAATACTCTTGAAAGATCATTAAGTATGCAGTTAAGTATGAAATCTATTGACATTATTATTAAAAATTATTCCTCCATTTATTTCTAATGATAGAGACTACAGAGTAAAAGCACTCAATTGCTATCTGGTCTCCCTATTAAAAGAAAAACATTCCTGCTCTTGTTTCAATTTACCTGAGTACAACTTTCAGCTATTTGTTCTTGCAACTCTGCTAGAACAAGAAGATATGAAGACCAAACTTCTCAGTTAAGTACATTGGGTTTGACAGTACAGACACTTGAAAGCTTTGAGTGCAACACTGGTTTCCCAGCAATCCCTAATCTCTAATCTCTTTCCTCAGAAAACTTCAAGGTCTTGCAATAATGAACAGACTCATATTTATTGCTTACTGTTGCTGATCTTCGGTCGCCTTTTAGAAGTTTCCCGAGTATTTCGTAGCCATCAGTTGTGATATTGCCAGCCTCCTTAATTGGTTTTTCCACTATTTCACTGCAGTCAATGTAAATCTTAACATTTGATGAAGTTACAACAATATGGACCTGAAAAAAGTTTCATGTAATATTTAGAAAAGGCGCATGGGCAAAATTACTTTAACACTTTAATAGTATTTCACTGATTCAGCAGCACTGTTTTAAATTTTATTCCTAGTAATCCTGCTTTACTTCCAACTGGTGGAAAAATTCAAACTCAAGGAATGTCTATGGCATTAATAACCTCTTTAGAATGTGTTGAAGGTCAATAAGATGAATACACAAGGACAGTTAAGAAATATTATTTAATGTAATAGTTGAACTATTATTACCTATTTAAAAAGCTTGCCCAGAAATTGTTTTAAGATGGCATAAAAGTAAAAAATAAAAGAACTTTTGAGAGGAAGTGAATATAAGCATTTCTTGTTCTCTTCTGGTGGCTGGGACCACACAAGATGTTTATAAGCATGGGACTGCCCACTGGCTAATAGACTCTGTAATTCAGAGAGTAGATTGTTTCGGACACAAAGATACAGAGCTCGGCTTCCAGAGATGACTCAACCAGAGGCATTAACTGCATTGAGATACAGGAAGTGACCAGAGAAGCCTGCCCAGAACAAGACAAAATAATGGAAGATACAAGAGAATTTCCACAAGACAAATCTGGCTACAAAAACATATGCCAAAACAAGGGGAAACAGGGAAGAGGAAGAGATTAATTATTGGAAATAGAGGACTTTTAGGAGGGAGAAAGGAAAGATTGTAATTAAGAGAGAGTACATTTACTAGGAGAAGAGAATGAAGTGCTTGGGGGAAACAGAGTAAACCTTAAACAGAGGAACACACAAAACCTAAGCAAAGATTATCTTTCCAAACATTTATGGTATGTATGACAAATGTCACAAAAGTGAATTTTCTACATTTCTGTGAAAATGTAGAAAACATTTAGGAGTCTCCAAGAAATAAACCAGGGCCATTTTAGCACATCTAATATGCAGTTGTTGAAAGAGCATCTTCAGGCAACAGAAAGTTTTCAGGGGCTTTATATACCTTACCTACTGCATATATTTCATAAACATCATTATAACATCTATGTAATTGTTAAAGTATCAACACATTAAGATCAGGAGTAAAGAATCCCTGAAGTATGTATTTATGTTTTAAATCTTCTGTTATCACAGTGTGTAACCATACAGAAGCATATTGCTATCTGATGATTGCTTTAAAAATTGGCATAAAGTTGAGAGATTCCCCTAAATGTCCTGAGTCAACAAGTGCCTGAACAATCTCCTGAGAATTTTTACTTTTTTTTCCCTTTTAAATATTTTCCCATGCAGACTTGTTTCCAAGGCATCAGCACAGCTTATCTAAAACTCTTAAAATTATGTGCTTATGCTTTATATCTCAGTGCTGTGTATACAAATAGGGCTGTTAATTAAAATTCCCAAGTGTTCATTGAGCAAATAATTAAAAAAAACGAACAAAACAACTGAAAGATAACTCTGTGTGTCCAAAGTATAATTTGGTATTACATGCCAAACTTTCTATAAAACAAAATAAGTGCCATGCGAAAACTTTAAATTCATTATAACTTGTACATTATATACTCAGTCATTTGATTATATGACTAAATTTTACAGGTTAATTACTGCATCATCCAGTTTAACCTCATCATAGGTGTAATTTACTAATTCTGAAAGGTACCTAATATGCAAGGCCTTCTACTGGAATGCTAAGTATTTTTCACAATTTTAATAAAATAAAACACATTGCATAGCAAACATAGATTACATTTCCATCAGCGCAAAAAACTTAGAGGTAAATCTATATCAGAATGTTGAATGAGATCAGCTTGAAAAGGTTCAAATAGGAATAACTGCTGAGCATCACCTATCTATCCAAAAAAGTGACCCCAACACTCAAAAATAAGGAGAGCTCTCCCAAGTCATTAACTCAGTCAGTTAAACACTGATTTACTGCCAGATCTGAATTCCAATCTGAATCTCATGGCCTAGGCAATAAATCTAATTAAAGGAGGCATCTGGTGTTTACAGTAAATAAAACATCTCTGTATTCAACCCCAACACATTTTGTTTTCAACAGTTTCTCACAAACCAACATAAAAAATCTGTTCTGCTTAATTCTGACTATTTTTTTCATTTATGACATTTTAGGAAAGAAAACATACTTTAATTTTTCTCTCTGGATGCCTTGTAAGATAAAGTTTGATGGTGTTCTGATCTGCTGCTAAGTGAATCACATCAATAAGCCAAGCAAACTAATTTCTCATCTGTACATCAGCAGAAAGATATACACTCATTATCAAATTTCCTCTTGCCAACTACTGCAAAATTGCAAGCTAAAAGGAAGTCTAGTGTGGTAAGAATAAGAACTAGAACTTGTCTGTCTCTCCAAAACATCAGTTACAAATTTAATGACTGTCTCAGGCAGTCAGAATTTTTCCTATGGGACTTGCCAGATTCAACAGCTTTCACCATAGCTATGCTACACAGAATGTTCAAGTATGCCAAAGTAAATTTCCCTACAGTTAGGTGTAGTTAACTGAATTTCACTGAATGAGCCAGTAAGTCATCAAATGAAAGCCACAAAAATGTTTAATATTTTGGAAAACATCTCCTTGTATTGTGAAGATTTGTCATCTCTTTGAAACTGGATGGTAGGAGAAATTGCAAAAGTACTTTTAGAAAGGTGTTAATCTTACTTTCCTTCCTTCATCCTTCTGAAACTACTTTTATCCATTATTAGGAGCTAATCAAAATGGCTGAGACATAAGGCTTTCCCAGCAGGTGGGTTGGGGAAGACCATGATGCCATCATTAACAACCTGACTCAGACAGCAATCTCAGTAATCAACTGGAGAGAAGCCAGAAAAGTCAGCTTAGTTTCGTGGTGAAAAATCTCAAATACAGCTCTAAAACAAGGCTCTTCCAGCTACTTTAATTATCAAAATCTGAACTTTTGATTCCTTTCAGGGAAAAAAGAAGGGGAATTACACATTGCATTAAGTGACTGAACATTCTTTTCTTAAGAAATAGTGTCTTAAGTAAGAATTCGTAGTTACAAAGCTTTAAGATAATTTGCAAATCACTGCTACTCTGATTCATTTTTTGGCATCTTAGGATCACTTTCTCTCCTTTCCTTTTTTCTTCCAATTTATCTTTTATTCTTCCTCTTTCATTCATTAGTGTATTTAACCCTTAAAATGGTACAAAATTTTTGATTTTTATTTGCCCTGTAATTTTTTTTCACTCGCAAGTGTATTAAAAATTTTCACTTAACTGCTAATTTCTAGCAGCTAGCAGGGGTCACAGATTTTCCCTCATTTGCTCTGATAAATGAGTAGAACGTCACTGTAAGTGCTGTCAGATAAGTTTGCTCAGCTCTACCACATTTAGCGAAACTATAAGGAAAAACGTAATTTTAAACATCAAATAAATTAGCAGCAGACATTTAAAACAGACTGCTGGCAGTACAGCATGTGGAGAGCGCCATACCACCGACCTGAAAAAGTGTCAGCTCTCACAGTGATATCTAAAATGAGGCATGCTACATGCTGCTTTGTGTCTAAACAGTACTTCTTGGTGATGACTCAACCTTCATACCAAAACCAGATATCTCCTAGCCTTTATTGACAGTTTTTCTCACTCCAGTAGATTCATATATTTCCTTAAAACTCAGTTGTCCTACTAAGCTATTTAAAAAAAAAAAAAAGGCAAATGTCAAGGACAAAATAAAGGCTGCTTAATGTAGGTATCATCCAAAGCCACTCATAACTATCAGTAACAAAATCAATGACATAAACATTTCTTCATATATACAAAAATAATCAGGTCTTAAATAAATTCTAAACCAATAATAATTGGATATAATATAGCACCAGTTTGGGAAGTTATTCTCTGTCAAATTCTGAGGAAACCAATACCTTTTATAGTACTGTGTGATTTTTGTAATCACCTGTGTTTTAAACAGATGAAGTCACAAAACATTATAATGCTGGCACCAGTTATCTTTCCTGGCTTTCAGTCTAGCGAAGCTCAGTTGACAATTTGGCCTCCAGTATCTAGAAGCTGACAGAGGCAACCCCTTATCAGTATTCTCAAAGGAATGCTGGTAGTGACTAGTCATGCAGAAGACAGTATCATAGAGAAAACAAATTCTATACTCAAGCCATATTTAGTCATCAGATGAAGACTAAACTAAATAGAAGGGAGATAAATGAGAACATGAAAATGTGCATTTCGGCTAACCAAAAATGTTGCAATTGTAGCTCACTTTCTTGCCCTAAACATATATATTTAACACAGCAAGAAAATATTTTTAAAATATTTTTATGTATACATGTAGCCTGAGTCAAACACTTCCTGATGATTCGCGGTAAGGAAGCCTGGCAAGACCAAATTTTCATAATTTGGTGCACAAAATGACAAAACCAAGCACAAAACTACGACAAGTGAAGGCAGATGCAGCAACACGTAAAGATTTCACTAGTCATTTTGTCAATTCAAAAACTATAAGTTTCATTCTAAATCATAAAGAGACCTTTTATGGGCTCTCTCTCCTTATTGTTGCTTCCTCAGTTAACATGACATTGGAATATTTTAGGCAAATAAAATATTTGTGTTTTTAAGCAAAAAAAAAAAACAATTCACATTCATACTTACTAAATATATATATACAATGGATTATATTTGTTGAACATAAGAATCTTATTCAAAATGCTACTGACTTCCCAACACTGGTTCCCTGCCTACTCGCTTTCTCTGGCTATATCTTCCTCTTCTCTGAATGATTTCAAATCATTACACTCCCACACAATCTTTTCACACCACAACTTCCTTTCCTTTTTTCTTCCAGTTTATCTTTTATTCTTCCTCTTTCATTCGGCAGGAATCAGGCTACAATTTCTTCTTCAGATATATCCCTCCACTTACACAACCTTATCGGTTCAAAGAAGACCTATAACTTCAGAAATCTTGTTTTACGTGATCTGTAGGTCCTTATGTCAACTTCCAGTCCTGTCCGAAAACCAGATACAATCACCTGACAGTGACTTCTGTTTGGCTGTCTTCTATTTAAAAGAACAGTACTTCAGAAAGCAACATCATAATTTCAATAATTTACCTTATGGAAGCTTCCATAAAAGATTTTCTTTACATCATCATTATCAAAAGTTACAGTTTGAACCTCTCCCCTTGTATCCTTGTTAAAGAATGACAGCACTTTGCTGGCAGCTGCAATAAATAAAAATAACACATTTCATTTCATATGTACTACTGAAACCACCATCCAAAGATATAGATAAAATCTAGTTTACCTCTTATTTGGGTAAACACAAATCATAGATGGTCTTAACGACCTGTAAGTACATAGATGTATTTTCCTTTGATTTTAGAGTTAATACCAAAGTTGAAATGTAGTTTAGATCAATTATTCTTAGTTGAACTATAGATGTACAAAGTTTAAAATAAATCTCTTAAAACCAAAAATGTATAATCCTTTTATCATGCAGAAATGCTTTGGATTTGGAAATATTTGGGGAGAACACATGCAAAGTAACGTTAACACGCAACTTCTCTATGCAATAAGTATAATCATCCTTACGATCAAGCACAACTCCAGCTTGTGGTTTGTAATCTCTGTCTGTAATCTGCCAAATTGCAAAAGGCTCATTGGGGGATTCAGGCAGAAGACGGAATAACAGAATAATAGTGTACGCCTGTGGCAATCCCTCTGGGTGAATCTCCCTGTTAAGACAATATAAAGACATTTTTTCACATGGAAACACATGAGGAAAATAAGATCTTCATCATTTGCTCTTTTTCAAAGAAAAGACATGAGTAACAGGAAAACCACAGCATTTAGTGGAACAGGGCATTTTAACTACTCTCTCAAATAGAAAACACCATTGTGACATAAAAACACTGTGATTTGTTAAGATGAACTCACAGCCTGTCTTCAGTTGGTCCTAGCACCATGGTTAGAGAGAATGCCAGAATATGACCAAGAACTCTTTGGTATGTATTCTTGTGGCAAAATTCTGTATAAACTACACATGTTTTAAATTCCTTGATGATAAGTACAGAAAAAAAGGACTGCAGCTTTATTCATTTTTTTCATCTGGCCTGCTTCTGTTAGGCAACAGCATTTAACTATTGCTGCCCTTCAGGCACAGATACAGTGATGGAGATATTTAATGTCTTCTCTGCAACTGGTGATGCATTTGGGCTCCAGCTCATTCTTTAGTGGCTCAGGTTTAAATCTGTGATATTTGGACTGTTAGGCATTAAAAAAGAAGAGAGCCAAAAGTAAATAAATACATGCCTGAAACGGCCTCCAGAACTTTCTGTATAGGAAAGGAGGGAATGCAGGAAGGGAACTGTAAGAAACAAGATGACTACTTCTTCTCCTTAACCATTATAATGGATCTCAGAAGGAGATTTAGTCACATGAACGTAAATATAAAACCCTTAAAACAAAGAGAAGAGCTGCTTTGTATGTTAGAAAAAGCTTATGAACCCATACAATTATGAACATTGCAATAAAAACCATATCACTAAGTCAACAACATCACACAGCACAGTGCAGGAATGCAAATCTTAAAGTAGATATAGCAATACAATTTATAACTCGGATAACAAGTTATTTCAGATATGGAAACAACTATGCCATTAGGATTAGTATGCGTTTATTGCTTTGCTGACTCAGCCTACAGTTTTATTTTCTGGATTCTCACGAAAAATAGGTGCCCAGAATACTCTGGCAAGTCTATTCCACCTCTTTAGCAGACATTAGACTATGTATCATAACTTTTCTAAAAAAATGAAATAAATAGTAAGCCTATCATTTTATTGTCTTTTCATCAATTTATCCTGATAAATGCAATATCTATCAATGCAAGAGTAGCAAAACTGGGATTATCTGTATTTCCCTAGACTGGAAAAATCCAGGCTGTCAGAGAACCATCATCCCCACAGGTATTAACGGCATGCCAATGAACTTAAAAATCCTCTAGTCCTCCACTTTTAAAGCTGTGATCTCAGAAGGCTGGCAAAAAGAAATTATTTCTTCATAAACCTCAGCTTCTGTGCTTGTGATCTGATCTTTACCCAATCTGGCAGGATTGAGGAAGATTTCAAAGACTTCTCTGAAAAGAAAACTAAATTTCCTTAAATTTAATAGGAACAATGGGCTATTTTTAGGCAGGCATCTCCTCTGAACCAGAATAACCTTTTTTGAAACTTACTTAAATAGATGGGAGAGAAACAAATGTAAA
>VZTH01011911.1:55249-140789 GCA_013397815.1 Aleadryas rufinucha | reverse complement strand
AAAAAAAAAAAAAAAAAGAAGAAGAGGGAGAAAGGTACTGTTCCACTTTTCATAAAACTGCTAAGTCTTGTTTTTCTCTGGGAAAAAAATGTTGGCAAGAATGACCATCTATTACCCATCCATAACCAAGCTCTAGGACCACAGGCCCTTGAAAACTCTGCTCCATTTGCCAAATAAGGCAAGTCAAGTAGAGGAGAAACTACCCTAGGTCAACGGCATCAATGTGCTGCCTACTGCAGTAAGAATGATGCTTCTGAAAAAAGTGATGCTAATCCGTCCATATTGAAACCATTTCTGTCCAGCAACGTGGAATTCATTGTACTAAGGAAGCTGTTGTTCAACTGCCTAAGTATAAACTGTAGATTATATGCAACTGGAATGGTTAAGAAGCACAATCTCAAAGAAAAATAAGCAACTAGATTAATAGTGAACTGTGATTGCAGTGGAAGAAATAGATTAGCATTTAATGAAAACAATGATAGATGTTTTTCAGAGTATATTTCTTGAAGCTCAGTAAAAAGAGCATTAAATCAATGCATCTTCCATAAGACACAAATGCTATCTATAAACTCTGTTAATCCTTCATCATCTGGTCACCCTAAATAAGTCTTTAGGCTTACTTACCGTATGGGCTGGCTGACAAAGGCATTTTTGTGGAGTCTAAATGCTACATAGCTTGGGAAAGAGCCTGATTCCAGTGAAACTCCTTGTACAGAAGCAAAATGCTTCTCTGTTAGATTGTATGATTCCAGCATCTTGAAACCTTTAAGTCCAGAGAGAAAAAAAAAAACAGAAACACTGTAGAGCTGTAAAAGACACAAATGAACCTATGCCAAAATATTAGACAGTTACTTACCAGGTGAAGTATATCCCTCCAAGTAAATAAGAGGACAAGCTGAAAGACATGAAACAACATATAATTCAAAACTACTAAGCCTAACAGGATATGAACATGTGTATACTTCAGAAAGCTTTATTACCAAGAAGTCTGTGCTATTATTAATTATGAGACAATTTTTGCTACATTTGTCATACTGTGTCCTGAGCTGTGGTAGATATAATGTCAAAATCTTTACTCGTCACTTTTAGTAGGGTATTTCTACTCTGACAAATTGTGTAGAATAACAAATGAACCCCAAATATTTTAAGAGTATAATTCATAAAAAATGAGGACAATGATACAATCTTTCCATGAATATTTAAGGCATGAGTCAAGCTGCATAATAGCTGTCAGATTCACAAGAAATAACTGCATATTTATGTGGCTCCTCCAGAGCCAGCAGATGAGGCAGTTAGGGAACATGCAGTTGCACATGACAGGCCTGAGAATTTTATTTTTGCCATAGAAGGATTTCACTTGAGTAAACAACTGAGCTTTATTTAGATAATTCTAAAACAGCATCACACACTATAGCTATACATCTTTAGCATCCCTGTTCTAGTGGTAAATAAGAGACTTGTGCCCTGCAGGTCACATTAGGCATCATTCTACTTCTTAATGTTGGCAGTGACTGTTACTCTTTTCTTCTCACACTAATACTTTTGAAATGCACGATGAGATTACTTAAAATACAATACTCACTTCAAAATTTTAAAAAGTAACTTGCTCCCTTAAACTATGTCCAGTTATTATTAAATCTAATTTTTTAATATGAACATGTCTTCTGATGTACTTTATTTATGACGGCAATTTTTACTGGATTTGCATGGCAAGGTTTTGGTAATGGAGGAGCTAGAAGGGTGATTTCTATGAGAAGCTGCCAGAAGCTTCCCCTGTGTCCAACAGAGTCAGTTCAATCTGGTTCCAAGACGGACCTGCTGCTGGCCAAGGCTGAGCCCGTCAGCAGTGGTAGTAGTGACTGGGGGATAACAGATTTAACAGGGGGCGGTGGCTGGGGTTGGAGGTTGTGTATGTTGGAATGACACAACAACCTGCAGGCACGAGAGCAGAGATTCCACTGGTCTTCCCTGTAGTGAAGACTATGGTGAGGTAGGCTGCGACTCTGCAGCCTGTGGAAGGCCACAGAGGAGCAGATATCCACCTGCAGCTCTTGAAGGACCCCATGGAAGAGCAGGTGAATGTCTGAAGGAGGCTGTGATGTTGTGGGAAGCTCATACTGGAGCAGGTTCCTGGCAGGACCCATGGCACCATGGAGAGAGGAGCCCACGCCAGAACAGGTTTGCTGGCAGGACTTGTGACCCCATGAGACACCCACAATGGAGCAGGCTGTGCCTGAAGGACTGCACCATGTGGAAGGGACCTAATGAGGTTCAACAAGGGCAAGTGTAGGGTCCTGCACATGGAGAGGAATCACCCCAAGATCAGGTTGGGGGCTGACCTACTAGAGAGCCGTTCTGCTGAGAAGGACATGGGAACTTTGGTGTATAACAGGCTGACTATGAGCTGGCAGTGCCCTTGCAGCCAGGGAGGCCAATAGTATCCTGGGGTGCATCAGGAAGAGTGGCTAGCAGGCCAAGGTAAGTGATCCTGCCCCTCTGCTCGGCCCTAGTGAGGCCACATCTGGAGTGCCATGTCCAGTTCTGGGCTCCTCAGTACAAGAAAGACTAGGAGTTACTGGAAAGGTTCCAGCAGTAGAGCATAAAGATGAGGGGTCTGGAGCAGCTCTCTTATGAGGAGAGACTGAGGAAGATGAGCCTGTTCTCTAGACTGTTTAGTCTAGAGAAGACTGTAGAGGGGATCTCATTAATACATATAAATACCTCAAAGGTGGGTGGCAAGAGGATGGTGCCAGACTCTTTTCAGGAGTGCCCAGCAACAAAAATGGAGTGAAGGCCATAAACTAAAACACAAGAAGCTTCATCTCAATATGAGGAAGAACTTCTTTATGTTGAGGGTGGCAGAGCACTGGAACAGGCTGCCCAGGGAGGTTGTGGAGTCACCCTCTCTGGAGAAATTCAAAACCCACCTGGATGTGTTCCTGTGTAACCTGCTCTAGGTGACCCTGCCTTGGCAGAGGGGTTGGACTGGATGATCTCCAGAGGTCCCTTCCAACCCTAACAAGGTGATTCTGTGATTCTGTGACCCACACTGGAGCAGTTCATGAAGAACTGCAGCCCATGGGAAGGACCCATATTGAGAAGTTCACGGAGGACAGTCTCTCATTATTTCATTGATAATAAATTATTTTAATAATTTAATAATAAATTATTTTTTCCCACATTGAGTCTGCTTTGCCCATGACAGTAACTACTCAGTGATTTCTCCCTGCTCTTATCTCAATTCATGAGCTTTTTGTTGTATTTTCTTCCCCCTGTTCAGCTGAGAAGGGAAGANTTAGTCTAGAGAAGACTGTAGAGGGGATCTCATTAATACATATAAATATCTCAAAGGTGGGTGGCAAGAGGATGGTGCCAGACTCTTTTCAGGAGTGCCCAGCAACAAAAATGGAGTGAAGGCCATAAACTAAAACACAAGAAGCTTCATCTCAATATGAGGAAGAACTTCTTTATGTTGAGGGTGGCAGAGCACTGGAACAGGCTGCCCAGGGAGGTTGTGGAGTCACCCTCTCTGGAGAAATTCAAAACCCACCTGGATGTGTTCCTGTGTAACCTGCTCTAGGTGACCCTGCCTTGGCAGAGGGGTTGGACTGGATGATCTCCAGAGGTCCCTTCCAACCCTAACAAGGTGATTCTGTGATTCTGTGACCCACACTGGAGCAGTTCATGAAGAACTGCAGCCCATGGGAAGGACCCATATTGAGAAGTTCACGGAGGACAGTCTCTCATTATTTCATTGATAATAAATTATTTTAATAATTTAATAATAAATTATTTTTTCCCACATTGAGTCTGCTTTGCCCATGACAGTAACTACTCAGTGATTTCTCCCTGCTCTTATCTCAATTCATGAGCTTTTTGTTGTATTTTCTTCCCCCTGTTCAGCTGAGAAGGGAAGACACAGAGCAGCTTTGGTGGGCACCCAGCATCCAGCCAAGGTCAGCCCACCACTCACTTGTAGCAGTATACAAGCAAGCATATTAATAATTTGGGAAAAGGGAAACCAATGTCTTCTACTCACTTGAGGTAGCTGTCTCACACACAAAGGTGACGAGGTTATCTTGAATCTTTTCAAACGCATCAAAGTCATCAACAATAAATACATGACGCTCACTGGGTTTGCTGGCAATCTTGGCCAGTTCATTGTAGTCTACATCAGCCACACCAACCACAAAGACACTGAAGCCTGTAAAAATAACACTTGTTACTTTAAATGTAGTAAACCTACATTAACATTTTTCCTGTCAATATTGCACAAACCATTGTCTTGTGAGGATCTACCTATGAGCACACATCCTGGATCTCTTTTCACTCTGCCAGATCTCAGAAGGTTTTGGACTGGTTTCACATCTTTCTTTCAAAACTTTCTCCTCATTCAATGTTTTTTTGGGGCATTATCCAATCTCATGCAGCCTTGGCTACATAGTCCCCTCACTCTTTAATACAAAATGTTCAATTCTCTCAACTCTACAGTATCTTAAATCTGTTCTGTGGGCAAAAACTGCACAGACCATTAGTTATCCAGTTGTCTGTTTCCATCTCTTGCATTTCATGCCGCTTGGTTTCTCCTTCTCTTTCTTAGAGTGGTATTCACCTCACCAGCTTCTACTTTCCAAGTTAAGTTGTCTAGTTTTTATCTATAATAACCATATAGACATGGGCAGATTCAGAAAGCAATTCATCTTACCTCCCTAACATGCTGAATTCAGGATAGGAAGAGCCATTGTCTATAGATGCCTATCTTTTGCTCTCTTCACCAGTCATAAAAGGACCCTACATAATGACCTTAGACTAGACACTTAGTTGTCAGATGTCTTAAGTCAAATGAGCAGAACCAGACCCTAGTATTCAGTCATAACACCAGGTGTAAATTTCATTGAAGAAAAACTGCACAGGCATTGGAAAAGCCACTTGGAGGCTGAAACCAGAATTCACATTTATTCCAAATGATAAAAGTATCCCTTTTTTTAAAGAAGGTAAGTATTCCCCTATAGCCAGTTCTGATGAAACTTTGGCTGAAATACTCTGTCCAGCTTTGAGCATGCTTTGATATGTGTAGAAAACAAAGCAAGTAGAGAGACTAAAAATGGTAAGAGGTTTTGAAAACATGATCAATATGAGATTGAAATATGAAGGCCCATTACAGTAGACAGTGATCAACTTCCTTCCTGGTTAACTAGGTAAATGAAGACAACAATTTCACTAGCATGAAGAAAGACTTAGATGAAATGCAAGACAAAGGTCTCCTACTAGTAGGGTAGTTAAGCACTGAAGCATATTGTCCAGGAAGACTGAGAAACCATCTAGACAGAGCTAATTCTTTCAGATTACAGAGGCAGAGAAGATGACCACTTGTGGTTTACATGCATGTGATTCCCATAAGGAAGTACAACATCTCCCTGCTCAGAGACCAGGACTAGGTGGTTCATGCACTGAAACGCAAAATGCCGAGTGCTGGGAAAGGAACAGATTACTACACTCACACAAGCCACAATCATCAAATCTGATGAGGAAGTGCAGTGCTTCTTAGCTCAAAAGGCAATAAAGGATTCCATTCAGACCCAGTTCCTTCAAAAACAGTTACTTTAACTGAAGATCCACTGGTTTATACCAGATAAAACATAAACCTCAGCAAACCAGGCCCATTAAATCATAAGCACTAATATGGACTACACTTCCCAATGATCCTTGGGGTCCACACACCAAAAAGAGAAAGAAGTAACCAAATGCCACATCTTGGAAATTATATGCATGCGGAATTACTTGAAAACTTTAGGAAGCCACATCCTTTCCCAGAGAGAAGGCTTAAGAAAGAAAATGTAAATCTAGGTCCAGAGAGTTTGAGGTTTGAATTCCTTTGAATAGTTTTGAGGTTTCTCAAATACTCAGAATACATTTCTGAGTCCATAAAGGATGAGTAAATGATTCCCAGATAATTGAAGCAATACAGAAATTAAACAGCCAGGTGCTGTGAACTGCTTACCAGAGTGCTGTATGACTGTTGCTGCTTTCCTCACCTCATCCTGAGACCGACCATCTGTGACAACAACAAGTACCTTGGGCACACCTCGCCTCATGCCACTCTCCCAAGTCAAAACCTTTTCTTTGATAAATGTTAGGGCTTTGCCTGCAAGTGTATAATAAACAAGGAATCATCCATATTATCCACACGAGAAGAATTCTTTTACTTTGTAAGGGCAACGGCCACAGAGCTAAAACACAACAGAAAAACCTACTTCTTCAGCCATGCAATATTAGCATAATTACACAGTTTCTGAACATATTTTATTAAAGAAATATAATTACAGTCCAGAATTACCTGTCCTTGTGTTTCCGCCTCTGTACTGAATATTTTGAAGAGCTCCCAGGGCCTGGGCTTTGTCATCAAATGTATTCAGTTTGAATTCAGATTTTGCCTCATCACTGTACTGCACAAACGAAACCTGAAATGGAATGTAACTCAGTGTTAAGTCTCATACCTCCACATTCAGACCAACTCTCTCCATTGAAACATGGAATTTTGTATATTAATATGTCTTAAATAATCAAAATTTTTTTTCAAATGTCTGATTATGCATACAAATATGTATTTTTATATATAGTCATCACAGCAATGTGCACACAACTCTCTTTTCTTTCTTTCTTTCCTACTTTCCTTTTTTCTTTCTTTCTCTTCTGTGTATAAAATGTAATATGGCCTTAAATGCATATGATCAAATTCTTGCTATTACTATGGTGAGGTACATATACCTATTCTCTACTTCTGACCAGATGTACAGTATCTACTAAACTTCTTCCAGCTGTTTTTTTTAGCAATAAAAAAGAATTTGTCAATAGAATGTCAATAAAGTTGGATATATACATAAGTGGATACTCTCTTGCCTTAAATACTGAAATACAATAACTGAATATTTATTCTTAAATAGTGTTTATTTTTTTTATTTTGCTCCTTTTAATATTCTGTCAAATTGCAATATTATACTATTTTAATGCTGAATACAAATATTTCTATATCGATATATTCACATTTGTTTAGCAAATTCTCCTTTTAAAATTATTAATTTTCAATTCAAAACCTTAGATTGTTGCATCTCAAGAGGTATGTGACTTCATTATTTTACTAAACATTAGTGTTTACATGTGTCTGTCACCTATATTGTCTTCTCTGTTTCCAGGCTGGGGACCCATATATATTAGCAAGAAAAAAAACACAAAACAAAAAACAAATGGAAAAGAAAACTACCCAGTATAGATTAGAGCTAAAAACAATAAAGAGAGTCTGAGGCAGAGTGAATTTAAGAAGTATCTTTTCCTTTAAA
Source organism: Aleadryas rufinucha (assembly GCA_013397815.1). Classification (NCBI taxonomy): domain Eukaryota; kingdom Metazoa; phylum Chordata; class Aves; order Passeriformes; genus Aleadryas; species Aleadryas rufinucha. The sequence goes on along the minus strand of VZTH01011911.1, from coordinate 133,452 downwards.
GTCTAGAGAGTTAAAGATAGGGAATCAAATGACTAAAAATATGTATAGAAGATGAAAAGCAGACCTTTAACAACATAAATATCCTGTCAGCCTTCTCTAACCAAAGAAAATGCATTGCACCTGCAGCTTTCTGCAACACTCCAGAAATACCATGTAAGAAACTCTCTCAGACCTCATGTCATTCATTTCATCTAGTGAAAGAGAAATGGTTATGGGAACCCAAACAGTGATTTCATCCAGCTTCCTACAAGTAGAAGAAAACTGATAATGGTGCAATGCTTATGGTGAGAATCCTAACAGGAAGTTACTTTTACATAACTATGATCAGCCCGGTACTCCTGAAAGTCTATTCCTCATTAGCTATTACTGTTTACTCTCTCAAAATGCACTAATTCATTAAAAGGACCTTTTCATGCTTTTACTATGCCCACTGTGGAGTGGATCCATGTTATCACAGCATGAAAAGACTTCTGCAAGTGCCTTTTTCAAAGGGATTTTGCTATTTAGTGCAGTGGGATTCTAGGGAGCTCACCAATGGCAAGCCAGCTGGACCCTGCATGCACAAGACTCATTTTTTACACTGAGAAATTAAAATGTAACCCTCCATCAAAAGTCAGAATGCCCCTAAAACAGATTTCTGATATGACAGAGACAAAACCTAGGCTATAAGACCTAAGCAGTGTGCCAGTTGTTGATGCCCTATACAAATAAACAAAAATATAAAATTGACCATACATTGCCCCAGTTTCTCTACCTGGAGGATTCGCACACAGTGTAACTTTTGTATTTCAGGATATTAACATCAAAATAAACTGGATTTCCCTTTTATTTATAAAATGGCAAATATATTTAATAAATAATAGGTATGCACATCCATATACAAGTGTTGTACAACAATCTAATACAAAAAATGACAGCATTCTGAAAGAAAGTAGTAATTCAGCTTCATCTTCAATTTCCCTCCAAAATATACCCAATGGGAATAACAAACCTACCTGGATTCCAGCAGGATTGATTAAATCAAAGGCTCCTACTGTACTAAAAACAAATTTCACTACTTTGTTGAAATTATCATCACCAATACTCCAGGAAGCATCAGTCAAGAATACTATGTCTGCTTTGGCACCTCTGCACACTGAAAGTCCAATAAAAGGAACCCTTAAAATACATCAACTATATCAACATGAAATAAATATTGTTTCAAAATTTGAAAATTCATAATGATAAATATTCAGCAAATGTCTACTACCACACAGTCAACCTGGCAGATAACTAATGCTCTACACAAAAACATTTATTAAAATACATCAAAGAAAATTTCATGAAATGTGAAAGAGCTCAAGAATAAAATGTAAATGTTTTAAATTACTTCTTTTTTCTGAGCAGCTACCATAAAACATAAATTGTCTGCTGAGAGCAGATAATCCCACAGACTTTATGCAGAGCTATAGAATATCAATAATTTTTTCCCCAAAGGCCTGCATCTTGCTGTTCTAAACCAGGAAATGCTGAAGTCTAGTAAAGCGCTAGAACAAAGGGATGGCATTAGGAAAGGTCTCAATCTTCATTTCCCTAAAATGCTGTGCTGGTTTTAAATCCACTTAAAGTTATGAAAAATTGAGGTAAACTATGAAGTAGTACAGCAACTATATAAAATTATTGAATAATTCTAGAAATAAACATACCATCCCGAGCTGGAGGGATTGTGGGAGGTGGAGGAGGTGTAGGTGGTGGAGTTGGTGCCTCTGTAGGTTTGAGGACTGAAAAGAAAGAACAATTTTATTCTACAGCTGAAACAAGACAAATTCTGTCGCTAAAAGCTGAAGTTCACAGTTATCTATTACCTACCTGTATGCTCCCTCATAGAGACTGGAGGTCCCTCAAGGTTAGGGGTCTGAACAAAGACAGTGGCATTGTATTCTGTGTCTGGTGAGAGGCCAGTAAAACAGTGGCTCGTTTCTGACGCACGTATTGTGATTTCCTGTCCTCTGGAACCTATCAAAAAAAACCCAAAGGAAAGAAGTTAGAACCCATTACTTCCTTTCTAACATATGTATACATACGTGTAGAAATGAAGAAACATCTTGAGAGGAGGTTAGAGCCAATGGGACATCAGTTTTATTCCTGTCCCATAACAGCTTTTCTAGACCAAAACTGTGCGATGATTATGAACCCTGGAGCACACTGGAAAGTACAATTGCGGCGTACATATGAAACCAGGCAACTGGTAGATATAGGTTCACTTGACAATAAGCAGCACTTCCTCTTTGCAGCTTTTTCACCACTCAAGAAAAACAGGTTATTTTCAGAGCTTTAAAACTCAGCCAGAGGTATCACTATGGTTGGTGCTTGCCACCAACCCAAATAAGTGGTGCTGTCACTGACATAAGACAATTATGTTTCCAGAAAATGCAAAAAATAGAACGCACTTACCATCAGCTGGGTTTAGCTTCAGTCTGTAAGAAGTCGCTGCCCGATGAGGTGACCACCGGATACAGAAAGTATCCCACCCCACTTTGTAACTTGTTAGGTCAGTGACATTCAAATATACTGTGAAAAGAGAAAGAGATAAATTGTTCTCTGGAAAATAGTGCGTAATACGTAAAGCACACCAAAATGAAAATTATTTTAGCAGTGCTGGTCTGGAACTTGATTTTTAAAAATATTTACAGAAAGAAAGAGCAGTTCTAGTCAAGTGTCAAGTCTCTTTATTTTACACCCTACAGATCCCCACCTAGTTATTTACAAAGGCCCCAAATCACAAGTTGGGTAACAACTCATTTTATGAGTTTTCACAAGAAGTTGATTTCTTTACAAAATAAGAAACTTCCAAAAATGAAAATCTGACTCATATATATGGCAGTATGAAAAGAATGTACTGAGTCAGGATGCTTGATTCATCGTAACTAAAGAAATTTTTAGAAGTTTCTTAGCTGAGGCCATCATCAAAAACACTGGGCATTCCTATGGGGTAAAAGCAGAGTATCAAAAAGCCTAGACCTGCTTAGTAACATGGCTGGATTCTGTAGTACCCTGGAGACAGTTAAAGATTGTCTCCAACTATAGCTTAACAAAATTTTAGGAAGTAGAGTAGAAAATTTTATTCCGCCAAGTCATCACTTAAAATTATATCTTCATTACTGTTTCCAAGATTAGTGTTTTTAAGATCTACATCATGGACAGATGACAAGTATTCTCCACGAGAGGATGCACAGGCTTCCCAGCAACCAGCCATCAAAATCTTCTCCTAATCAATGTTATCTCAGACCAGCATATATATATCTAGCATGACTACAGCAAAATCATTCTGACTTACATGTAGTGCCTTGATCTGTCAAAGGTATACTCATTCCAGAATCATACTGGGCATACACATTCACATCATAAGTAGTACTGGGAGACAGATTATGCAAGGTGTAGGAAGTCACTTCTCCCACAAAAAACTCCCTGGGCTCATTTGAACCTTGGATTGAAAGGAAGCATTAAGAACACAGAAAGAGAAAGATTCATGATTACGTGAGCTACAAAACTATTCCATCTCTCACATGTCAGTAAATGTTAACCTCATTTTTTCTAAAACAAAGCATATTGATTTCTTAAATTTTAGCATATTACAATGTTGCAAACAGAACATACACAGTTTTATAAACTATTGTGCAATGTTTGTGTTCAGCTTCTAGAAAGGTATGTATATTGTTTGAAGGCCACATAAAACAAATGTTCTGCGGGACATTAGTACCCAAATACCTGTCCAATACTCATCTCATATACACTAGTTCATAGCCTTAGAAGGACAAGAGGCATTAAAGAGGTGAAAAACAAATCAGGTCACTGTATAAAGTTTTAACTATACAATTCAATCCCTGTGAATATAAGAAACTGCATTTGATAGTTTGTGTTTATTATAGAATACTGTTCATAAGACTAAAGTTTTCATTAAAATTGGTAAACAAAGGAAATAAATAGATCCTTTAACATAAGAATGTCATGATACATATGATTTCTACTCTGGTCTGCCATTAGCTACTCACTGCTCTGAAAGTGGTATACTCAGAATGAACAAGTTTTCTTACCCACAGGTTTGTATACAATTTTATAGCCAAGAACAGGGGATGGTGAAGGATCCCAAGAAACTCTGAAACGTGTATACCATTCATCAGTTATATACATATTTTGAGGAGGAAGCAGTCCAACTAAAAAGAAAGAAAGAAAACCATTCCAATTAGGCTAGTAATTGTTTTTCAATCTTTAGAAATGCAGATTGTTACTCTGCAAGGTAACAATCACATCAAGGACTTAGTTAACTTAATGAAACCTTAACAATGTTGAAGTGCTGAAGGAATATGTCTTAAACATAAAAAAGAATAAACAATATGAAAACTATAATTACCAGTTCTGCCATTTCCAGTCAGTTGTCCACCATCTCCATCTTCGTACACAGCAACAACAGTAATTTTATATGGCGTATCTGATTGTAGTGGTTGTAGTATCACATTATTCCTTATTCCAGGAACTGTTGTCTAGAACACAAAAGAAACAGAGGTAAACACACTCACAGTCTTGTAACTGATCAGTAGTGACAGTAGCTAGAAACAAAAATCTGTTCTGACATTTGGCACACTTTTTTTTATGTCCACCATAGAAAAAGTCATTCAGGATACCTTAAGGGTTATAGTCTATAAACAGTTATCTGTATTTGTTATTTTGAATTACAAAACACTGTGGCCATCACAAAAACATAAATCAAATTGACTCTTCAGTCCCAACCCTCACATCAGACTGAAATGCTGCAGTTCTTCACCAAGATTTCAGTACTCTTCCCCCATAGAAAGGTAAAAGTCATAACAATGTGTTTGTTTTCTTGGCAGAAACAGGTTATTCTGAGGAAGCTCTGGGGTTTATATTGTCAAATAAAAATATCCTTATTGATGCATCCCTCAATCTCAACTTCCTTATGCAGCCATGCACTATTGCTCCCTTCTAATGAAAATGTAGGTATAATCCCAAAAGTGATCCTGCTCCATGAGGAAGACATAAAGCACTGAAACTATGGGAAGTAACTTGAGGTATCTATCTCAAAAACACATGCCAGTCAGCATTTGCTATGAATACTTGATTAAAATTTTCAGTTGTTTGAGATTTGCTGTTTTTATGGATTGTCCAATCTTTTCTGCAAAGAAGGTATTTGTGTGTGTCCTGATTAACAAGTCCAGTAGGGAATTTCCAAACAGTGAATTTTCAGCATGTGCTATAAAATAATATAAAAACAATAAGAGCATTTAAATAGTGCTCTATATATGTCATTTTGGTTGGTGGCAGTTGGCAGGAATTCTGCCACTGACCTCCACAGGATCTGAGTTTAGCTTTGCTATAAATACTCCGTGAAGTTTATAAGCTTCAGAATAACTTGTGCTAGCATGCAGGAAATGAAACACAAACACTTACCATTCATACTGAAACTTAGAACAGCAAGTTCGATGCTGAATCAAAGTTACCATTGCTGCCTTTAATTAGACTCTGCTAACTCTCTTCAATTTATAAAATGCAGACTCATATTTATTCTGTATCTTAGTACACTGACTTCGTAATGAATAGAGTATGAAGTAATAGATGGCTATTCAATGTATCACATTTGAACGAAATGCCAGGAAGCAGATTCTGTTCAGAATCTTCTGATTAATGTGTGACTCACATATTTATCTTACACACGTATTTGTTCATTAAACCATATATTTTCTGCAGCTTCATGAAATTAAAACACCTGTTTTATACAAACCATGGCTTCTTAACATTGACAACAATGACCAGAGAACCCACGGAGCCTGCAAAGTGTACTACACATACAACAGGTGTCTTGGTTTTTCTGTAGCTTAAAGAATTGGCTGAGAACACCTCAGTGCTTACTAAGGAATTACAGAACTTACATATTCATCGATAGGGTCTCCCACAGTGGGTGAATAAATGATTCTGTACTGCTGGACTGGCCCATCAGCATGGTCCCATTGTACAGAAAGGCTGTTTGTAGTCTCATCAAATACTCTCACATTCCTTGGACCACTGCGAGGCACTAAAGAATGAAAATACAGAAGGTTGTATGGGGCATGATACCTCTAGTTCAGTGTCATCCTCATCAATTCAAATGTTGCCCTGAAGCCAAAGTCAAGGGCCCTTCCTGAAACCCTGAATAAATAAATATACATGGGGACATTAAGTCAATGATAATACGGCAGTACCTGAAGGTCTTAAATAGAAAGAGAGCCCAACTGGAGGAACTGGAGCAGTATGGAAGGGAGAGAACATCCAGACGTGCAAAGTGAGCATCTACATAATTCTGCTCCTCAAACTCCTGCAGACAAGCATAACTATAGCCTGTCACATCTTCAAATTTCAGATGAATAGGGGGATTTCACAGGGATAGCATAGAAGAAGCAAAATTATTGCTGTCAACAGGTTCTGCACATGTTATTTCTAGTATGAATTTTAAAGAAGCTAAGCATAAGCCAACCAAGATCCTAAGAGCTAAGTTGTAACAAGGAGATTTTGGTGTTTAGGTGTCTGCAGCAAAAAACCAAACATCTGGGGAGGCCAATACATACAATTACCATGTCAGACAAAGAACATGAAGCACTTTTTTTTCTGTTAACAACTAATTCTACCCATCTTAATATGCTAATTTTTTTTTTTCAAAAGGCAAATTGTTATTTGCCTGTAATTTGATTTTGAGAACAGCCTTTAAATTCTAACACATTCAAATTAAGCTTATTTCCCAATTGAAAATTAAATTGTTAATTATTCAAGTACCTCAACTGACAGACAGCATAGCAAAAGTTTCCTGCCACAGAGGCCTAAAATTGCTGCAGCCACAACTCAGATGCATTAATTCAGAGTTGCACTAAACGGCTTACATTATTTGTAATCTTAACCAATTTTATAAATTCTTCACACACCAATTTTGACATATATTTCACAACACAAGTACTGACTGCCTCTTACATGTTCTTCCCTGTGCTTGGCTTGGATTTCCCTCTCCATCTGCGTACAGAGCTATAACATTTATTGAGTAAGCAGTGTCAGGAGTCAAGCGCTCCAGAATCACATCACGAGTGTTGCCTGGTACCACAATCTAAAACAGAAACAAAAAGCATCTACATAAATAAAGTTTTGGCTTATACCATCTCTTTTTAGAAAACAATTTGAATGAAATATAGAAAAATTGGGAACATGACCATGCTGCACACTGTCCAAGAAAAATAACACAAGTTTAAAATAAACAAGCGATATTGATAAAAACTCAATAGCAGGTGAAAAAAAACCACAACAGTATAAGGAGCTCTCATTCTGCAAACAGAATTGTTATTTTTTACATTTTACATTAAAATAGTTCAGAAAAAAAGGAGAAACATTCATGAATGGAAAATAAAAAAGTAAATTCTGTCACAGTTTACTAACATATAAAGGACATAAAAAGTCCTTACAATTCCTTACCTAAAAACATTTACATCTATGTGTACAATATGGGTGTACATTTTGTGTGAGTATATTCATGGCTGAAGCTTTAAAACTGCACTTATTTCTATACAAACCCAAGAACTCTTACTTCACACCCTTAAGGCACTTTTTTACCCATGTCCACCAACCCCCACTAAACAGTAATGATTTGGGGTAAGCCAATGGTTTAGTGATAAAATCACATAAACCTGGCATCTGGTTTCATAATTACACAGTTCCTAATAAATATTTGTTGTCTCCTACTCTCTAAAAAAAAAGTTTAATTTAATTCATCTTTACCTGCAATATGACAAAGGATACTCAATCCTCAATACAGAGTTTTAAATGGGAGAGTCTTATTTCTTATTTCTTTCATTCCCCCAAATTAAGCCTTTATTAACAATGGACTAGACTCCTATAAACACTGGGCTTTCAGGAGAGACTCTCCTGGGCAGACAGTTGGCCTGAGTTTACTATTATTTTTACACTCATTCAAGGAAGCAATATTCTCTACAGACATTTGACTAATAGTATAAAAGCTAAATTACTTACAGATTCTGATGGCCTTGGGCCAGACAATGGAGCGTAATTAATTCTGTATTGCTGTACTGGACCTGGAGCAGGTTCCCATCGGACATTCATGCTGTTTGGTGTGGGATTGTAAACGTGAATGTTTCTTGGTGTTCCTCTCTCCACTAGATCAATGATAATTTAAATTAAGTTTTACAAAATTGCTTGTGTAAGTTATATTTCTACTTGAATTTACAACAGTGCTCAAAAGAAGCTGTAAAGCACCTCAGCCCAAGATAAACACATTATTTTGTTAGCCCAAAATTTACTAAGCTGAGAATCTCCACGTTTAGTCTTTCCAAACTTCCATATCAGGCAGCAAAGTATGTGCTTGTACTGCAAATTGAAAGTATGATCATCACGATTTTTTATCCTATTGTTGATCAGATATGTATGAAAAAATAGTCACAAACTAAACATTTTAGGTCAAGTTGACATTAGCAGCTCAAACTTCCTGGAAAATTTTGAGTACGTGATGTGGACATTAGCATGGATTAAGACCAATAATTGCTGTTTGTTCACCAGTATTGCTACTAGCACTACAATTAAAATTTTACTATTCTGTGAAGTAAATAGTAAATGTGCTGCACAACTTTGCAGCTGAGCTTGCCTGAGATAAGTGGACTGAAAGTCTCCACATGAATAAGCAAAGGAAACAGAAGAAATAACAGAGGTGCAACAATAACCAAGCAGGTAAACAGAGTTTTTGGCATTTATGTTTTAGCTTTGGGGAACATAAACTTCCACTTCTGATGTAAAATAAATTTCTAATGATCTGAGGCCATCCATAAAAATATCCTAACATTTTCTTGAAAAGGACTATTTTACTTACAAGTGCGTCCAGTGTCAGATGTACGCCCACCATCCCCCTCTGGGAAAACTGGAACCACAGTTACAGTGTAAGGTGTGTTGGGTTCAAGAGTCCTCAGGATCACATAGTTTGTATTTCCTGGTACTGTGGTCTACAAATTTAAAAAGAAAGGAAGGGTCAAGAAACTTAAAAAAACATTAAAAAAAAAAAAAGTTTAACCTTTTTTATTTCTCACTTACTCCCCCTACCATATCTCATTTCCAGACTGGATGTAATAAAAACTTTACAAAAGGTGAAGCTTAAAATAACATGGTTCGTGGTATCTTCTGGAACTGCCTTTCAAGAACATTGTCTCAGACTCAATACAAATGATTTCTATGCTTTCCTATATAATCCGTTATAGCTCTCTCCACTTTTGGTTCCAGATCCTGCTGTACTAGTGAAAGTAGCACAATCTGCAGTGATCTCTTTAATGACCACTATTGAGCAGCTCAGAGGCATTAAAATATCACTTTCTAAGTAAAAAAAAAAAAAAAAAAAATTAGATAACACTACATCATGCTAACGACAAGAAGTAATGACCAGCTCATGTTAGGAAATAAAACTCTACAGCATTTAAGAATATTTGTCATCAGTAGCACTTTAGTTGCTATTGAAACAATGGCATTCCTGTACAACTCATTTCATGGGCACATTAAATTGCAGTCATGTAGAAAAAGAAACACAACTGGGAAAGAATATTTCCCAGTCTGCAGCAAGGATTTCTTATTTTCAGGATTCATTTAGCTCTTTGGTAATTAAATAATTTCAGGACATTAGAATGTGGATTTTTCTGCTTTCACAAGTACCATTTGTGAAATGGTCACATTGCACACCACAGTCACATGACACCACAGTCACATGACTTCTTAGCAGTAAAAATGGATAGAAATGAGGCCTGCTAACTTTATAACCTTTTGTGCACCCTGAAGTCAGTTTTACATTCACACACATTGCCCTAGGAATAAAGAAACAAAAAACTGTGTGTGGTATTAAATCCCATGCTAAGAACTAATCACTGATGGTCTACTATATGAAATGAAACATCTGTAATACTTATAGGAGGAACTTTCATGGAGGTGCTGTGCATTTTCTCCAGGGTGGCTATGAACAGAAAAAAGCCAGTGCATAGGCAAACAAGACCTACTTCTCTCAGCAGCATTTCTCTCACCAGCACCATGAGCTGTAATTTATCTGAGATGGTTAGTGAGATCCACATGAATAATTTACCATTTCTTCTGCACCTCCATCTGCAGGTCCATAAAACACTTTGTACTGGCGAGGACTTCCTTCTGCATGATCCCATCGAACATTCAAAGTACTAGTGGTTGGGTCATAAACCAGCAAGTTCTTCACAGTTGTAAGAGGTTCTGAAACAGATAAATGAGCTGTCAGAAATGTGGAACCCTATTCTCTCATTTTTGCTGTCATATCTTGCCTCTGTAATGTATCCTTAGGAAATTTTAAAAATGGGTTTAGTAGCTCATGTTAAATCTTATTTGTCTTCATTAACCAGAACACCCAGCCCCACCCAACAGCGTAAGCAATGCTCATTAGAAAAATTTATTCATGGACACTATTTTGGAATTATGCAATGAGTTCGTTAGGATTTTTTTCTTCATTCCTCACCAAACACATTGCTGAGTCTGACTTTCCATTTCAAGCTTATATTAAAGTAAATGCAACTGAATTAATAAATTTATGGTTAGATAATTAATTAATTAAATATAGTAAAATGGGTTTTATACCTGGAGTGTCTCTGATAGTGAATCACTCAGTGATTTCTATAGCAGGATCAAAAGAATGTATCAACATAAAATGGTAGAGTGCTAAAGTGCACACTCTAAAGGTCAGCCTCTCAACTGAAGGTGCTTAAAAGCACACATATATGAGAGTAACATGCCTTCAGATGCTTTAAGGTGTTTACTATGGTGGCATAAAACAATTAAACAAGTTAAAATGAGGAAGAAGTTCCATAGTAACATTAGGGTTTCTCTCAGCTGTAAAAACTGTAATAATCCAGTCAAAGGTTGGTGGTCAAAGTGGTCCAGGGTTTCTCTACAGCCAGTAGACTGATAGGTGTTCTTACTTTAGAAACTTGAAAGCTGCCAAAGGACAAAGGACAAATACAGATGGGATGTATTCACCTTAAGAAATTTTTCTCAGCTCTTATGAAAAGCAATACATCAATATTGTTTTGTACCTATTAAGAAGACCTGAAGAAGTTACTTACTGGTTCTGCCTCGTCCTGTCATTCGCCCCCCCTCACCGTCTGCATACATGGATGACACAGTAATAGCATATGGTGTGTCAGGCTGCAGCTTCTGTATCACCACACTGTTCTGTCGTCCTCCAACAGTAGTCTGCAGCAAAACAAAAGGAAAATATTAAAATCCCATTTATACTGTCTCTTTTTGTGCTTACTGGTATAGTAAAGAACGCAAGCATTTGATGCAGAGTGGAAAACACTCTGACGTATCAAATGCTGCAATGCTCTTTGTGACTGACACTTTGCTCTTTGTGACTGACACTGACAGTAGACACTGAACAGTAGTAATATTTAGTACATATTGGTTTTAGCAAGTTTAGACACAAAGCCACTATTCTTTAAAATCTCTGAACTTGCGCACAACCACAATTATATATCAACTGCCAGTTCTGTACCAGCACAAATTAGAACTGCACATACCCTATCATTCTTTGTACTTTTAAGACTATCTGCACATTTTCAAAGCCTATTCAGCTAATGTGTTCAGCATAACACTTAAAATCATCTGTTGATGAAGAACTGATAATGAGCAAGCATTTACACATCTTCACATTTCATAGCAGTAGATTATTTTAATTTACAAGCAGGCTATTTTAACTCACAATCAAAGGGGTTTTTTGTACTCAAGTGTACAAAGCTGCTTTCAAAGCACAAATGCTTTTATCATCCCATCATGGCTGCCTCTACATTTTAGTATCTGATTGCCTTTAAAAACCTGACTCTAAATGATCATGATGATCTCTGCAGTTCTGTATGCAGTTTTTGCAGACCCTTCTTCAAATCACCTGTGATTCCTCTTGGTGCTGAGACCATTAAATGTCATACAGGACAAGAAAAACCCTCCAGAAATTCTATTTTAAGTACCTTGGTGGGGACTGTTCTACTGCCTACCCAGCATCTACAGTTTAATAAAATATCAGAGTAACAAAAGAAGACAAGGAATTATGATCATATGACTGCATGTCATTAGCAGACAGACATTAAATGCCATGAACAGTGTATGAGAGTTCTGTGTGCTCCTTAAATAGAGGTGTTTTCTCCAACTGTCACTGCTTGACTCTATCCAGCTGTAAGCAATTAAGTCTATTAACTATATTATTTGCACATATTTCAAGAGAATGATCATAATTCTCTTTTTACTCCACTACCAGCATTTAATTACAGATATTAATTACACTTATTGCTGTTCCTTATTCCTCTAGTGATTTCTCACTAAAATTGTGATTGACTAGACAATATACATTTCAATTATCTCAACCCAAATGCATGTTGTTGTTCAGAAGAGAGTTAAAATGGGTGTGTAAATATCCAACTGATTCTAAAGCAAATATTCCTAGATTTACCTCTGAACATGTGTGATATCCGATTACAGAAACAAGCTAAATGAATGGTTCTCATCTGAGACTGTTTCTGTGACTCATTTGACAGTAACCACAACAGCCTCCCACTGCAGAATAGGGCATATTTAAGTAGCACACACTTCTGATAAACAGCCTGACTGAATTACCATTCCCAGGCTGTGTTGTGTAGGCTGCCAGTAGTCAAAACAGTTCTTGCTGATGACACAGGGAAGCTGGCTGATCACAGAGTACTGTCTTTCCATAGCATTACAGGTTCTCATCATATTAAAAGAGTCTAAAATACCTTAAATACTTTATTAGCACATGTTTTGCAGGGATTTTTTTTTGAAACTGCTATCTCTGGGTGGTTATTCTGACCCTACAGTGGAGAGAGACAATCTCAACTGTTCACAGCATGTTCCATGGCAAAGTCCTCTGATAGCATGTGAACCACACTATGAAAACAATGGAAAACTCTGGACTATGAAAGTAGTCATGGTAGTTCATATTATTAATTGTTGTGACACTTATATCTGTGACTTGTAGCCTTACATGCTGATTGACTTATTCCTCAACACACTTTATTTTAGTTTTCTCTATAGACAATTAGTTGGAGTTTATGACCTCAAAGATCTTTTCCAACCTAAATGAGTCTATGATTATGTGATTTTTGAGAAAACAGGATACATCCAAAGTTGTTGCTGCTCAATTAAGAGTATTCTAACTTGGATTTGAAAAGGGAGGAAAAAAAACGTGGGAGTATATACTTATTCACTATAAATATAAATCTTCATATAAAAGTTGATTAATATCCTGAGTGTTGTGCTTTGAAAAGAAATTATTCTAATGGATTACTTTGCAGAAAGTTCATTTAAGGTTGAATAACTTTAGCACTTCAAAATTAGTTACCAACTGTTCAGGGCCATCCCCACTGATAGGCTGGTAAATGATCCTGTATCTCTGCACTCGACCACTGGCAGGATCCCATTTCACAGTCAAACTGTGTGAAGTTGCATTGTACACCTGAAGGTTTCGTGGGCCACTCTTTGGGGCTGAGAAGCATAATAAAGAAAAGAATAAATATGTAGTTCACCAAAGAGCAGAGACAAACACTTCATTCATATTTTTAGGGCTGCATGAATGCCTGATCAAGAGCAGAATGTATTAAGTACAGGGAAACATAAACTGTAACGTTTTTAAAATAATAAACACGTGGTAAACTAGTGTTTATTATTCTCCCAAATAAACAATAATATTTATTAAATTATCTCAGTTTTTAATGTCAACATTCATCACAGTTTAGAAAAAGAGAGCTATGAGTTTCCTTCAATAAAATGGTACCTGGAAATTCAGATTCTTACCTTGAGTAGTGATAGGTACCAAGGGTACTAGGAAAAAAAGTAGAAAGAATTTTCAGAATTCTTGTATGTGTATGCCTTCTGTTTTAATAATTGTGAACGACAACATGCAGAATCCCTTTATTTACTTACATGTTCGTTCACTGCCAATGAGATCATCACTTTCTGATTCATCAGGATAGATGGCAGTAACTGAGACATCATACAATGTATCTGGATTCAAATTTTCAAAGACCAAACTATTCTCATCCCCATTTAAGATAGTCTTGTGAAGAAATTAAAGAAAAGGGAAAAAAATAAATAAACAAAACCAAAATGTACAAATGAAACAGGCAAACAGAGTGGGATAGAACTGAGTAACTTTTCACTCAGTAACATCACGGCAAGTGGCTGTATGTCCTATACCTTCTCACTGAGTTTCCATGGAGCACAACAAGAGGGTTTGCAAGTTATAGGCCATTTATCAATTACATTTCTGAGTTTAAAAATACACCCTCTGAGAGACTGCCCTCAAAAGCATAAGGTGGCAGTCTATTCTTACCTCCTGTTTTTCTCTTCCATAGGGTCCCCATGTTATTCTATATAGAGAGACATCTGGAGCTCCATGATCCCAAGTACCTCTGAAACTATTCGTGGTTATATCTGTGATTCTGAGATTGACTGGTGCTGGCACAGGCTCTATTATGAGAAAAGGAAAAATATTCCACAAAATGTAACTACAAAATAAATACAGTTCAACAAAGGAATTACTCAGACAAATAATTTAGAAGATTATGTAGAAGATTCATCTCTCAGTTACCATGCTTCCAATGACTACAATCAAACACTGTAGTATAACCCAGTCCACTTATAATAAGCAAATCATCCTTCATAAGGTCACATCATTAGGTAATCACCTGATAAAACAGACGTAGCTCTACTGACCTCAGCAGAGGTCACAACTCACATGCTACTCAAAACAACTGAAGCCCTGGCTGTTACATTTTGAAGTTATATGGAGTGAATATGAACTCCAATAGACACAGGTCAAGTTCCTGCATGAGTTTCTCGCAAATCTTAAAATTCTTTATATAAGCCAAATAAGTCACCACTTATTTAGAAAGAATTCACAGAGGTTAACTGTAGGTTAAGGAAGCAAAATACTATAGCCACTGGGAAGAAATACGCAAATAGGTAGAACCAGAGAATTAAAATAATTTCTTTGGCAGAGCTTTCCTCTTCTTTCCTTACACACACATTCACACAAAACCACAGGTATAGAACAAAGACTAGCACAGCGGCAAGCAGAAAATCTCACAAACATTTTTAAATACATCAGAATACCAGATGAAAAATTCAGCAGAAAAAAGAGAGAATATTCATGTTTTTTTTCTTCTTTTTCACACCAGATGGAGGGGCAGTGAAAAGGTAGCATTACTCTTTTCTATTGTAGCTTTTCTGATTAACTGTCTTCTTAAATCCTAAGCCTTGATCAGGATGAGAACTTCCTTGATAACTGCCTTCTCCTTTCAGTCTGTCACATCTCCTGTATGGAGATCAGCTCTTACAGTTTGTGCAACTCCATTTCCTTGCCTCTGTTTGTTGAGGTTACTCAAATGCTGCCTTTATGATTCTCTGAAAGTAAAGGCTACTTTAGCATTTCATGATGCAAAACCTCTCTTGGATCAGCGGCAAGATCACATCTCTCTAATCCTCTTTTATAAGGCTCAGCTTCTTATTCACTTTCCTAAATTCCTGCATAGACTTGCTAAACCTTTCCTCTGTCCTCATATTTTCTTACAAGTTCTACACCTACACTTCTCCTTCAGTCTTTAAATAGAAATAGTTTTGCTTCAGTTGCTCTTCACATCTCTGCAGACTTCAGTGTCAGTGTTCACTGCAGTAAGGCACAACTCATCTAAGATTCCTGTGGTTTATTATATTGCAAATAATGCTACAAGTGCAAGTAAAGTATTTCTCAGATTAAATTAGAGCTCCATGTAAACTCAACAACATATTGCAACACACACCACTTAAATCAAACATAACGCAAAAACAACCACAAGAAAGATTCTTAGGAAAACTTACGAGTGACAGCTTCTGCATTTGTTGGTAGGGATTCCCCTTCGTCATATACAGCAACAACTTTTACATTGTACAGTGTTTGGGAGGAAAGGTCAGAGAGAGTAATGCTGGTTTTGAGTCTGTCAAGTTCCACCTAAGAATAAAAACAGTGACTTAAAGGATTGTAAATTGCTCTATTTCTTTCTCCGCATTTGGTCTAATGGCAGAAATTCCTGAACTCAAAAAAAAGTATTCTGCACTAAGTTTTGCCATTTACCCTTAAATTTATACCTGAATATTGAGTGTTCTCTGCTAATTCCCTTGCAAAACTTTATTACATCAGATACACATAATAGTTGTGGATTATTCACTGCTTTATTCCTTTGGAAACAAGGATGCTTTAGAAAATTCTGGTTCCTTTAAAAAAACAAATTTAATTCTCCAAGAGCTGGTTTATGCCTAGCAGTGCAATTAAGGAAGGCTTGCACATAACTAAAAGACATCTCTAACAATGCTCACACATGTTCTGTCAGTAGGCAAAGGGGCTAAAATGCCTTTATTCCACTATCCTGTCCTCTTAATTATAAGCTGTTCTTAGACCTTGGCAAGATGATACTTAAGCAGAGAGTAGAAATGATTATTTACCAAAGCATATTAAAATTGTCCTGTTAGTTTAAGGATTTTTGCTCTCTGGAGGTGGAGGAAGAAGAAGGGAGTACCCAAAGAAATCTATCTTGTGCTCATTCAGTTTCCAAGAAATCAATACCCTTTCCTGACTGCAATCACCAGGAACTGATGTTCTTTACTCTCAGTGGTGGGTTATAATACTACTTTTACTATTACTTTAGTAATCTAACTTCTCAAAATAAAACTCTTTCCTAGTACTTTAAAAATTTTACCTCCTTTACATCAGCATCGTCAGCTATTTTGTATCTTAGGATGTATTTTCGAACTTTTCCTGGGGCAGGATCCCAAAGGACATTCATGGTGCTGTGAGTAACATCCTGAATTGTTAAACCGCTGGGTCCAGGCAAAGGTACTGTAAAAATAATGGTAGTTGTAAGTGAATGCTGTTCATAGCAGAGGTATAGGTCTCTCACAGATAGAAGTGAATTCTCTCCATGTCTTTTAGTTGAAGTGAAAGTCTTCTCAGTGAATGGAGGCAATCACTTTCTGAGAAGTTCATTGTCCTGGGCATTAGATGAGACAGTTCAGGAGCTTATTTTCCCAGCAATGAGCAAAATAGCTGTAAACTATGCTAATTTCACCTTTGTAAATTATGAGCACAATACTTCCAGAAGTATCAGGGCTTAAGACCATGACTTTTGGTGATAATAGTCACTTTTCATCTATGGTTAATGGTTTAAAATTTTTAAGGACATAAAAGCAGCCATGTTGCATGCACCTAGACTAGAAGCATGCCTCTGCCAATAGGAAATGTTTAAGGAAAGGTATAAAAAAGGAAGCCATTTTTAGATCTATTTTTTTTTTTAATATGACATGTTTCTTCAGTATTTTCTATGCTTAAGAGGATGTCTGAATTCAGGAACAAGGTTTCTAAGTTAATACAAGCAAAATCCAGACCTTTTAAAACCACTGTGATCCCAAGATTTCCTTCATTATTCAAGTTAAAAATTATTTTTTCCCCCTTTTCACTGGAAAATGACCAATGGAAAGGGCTGGACCCTTTTCATTGAAATTGCCTTTGAGGTCTTTAGGAAATGTATGAGTGTTAGAAAATGCATAAAACATGGTTAAGATGGTCTTCTAAATGAAACAGATGATATAAAAACTGTTGCATGAAATAGAATTAAAATTAAATGCTGCTGAAGCAATAACAAAGCAAAAATCAAGATGTCCATACACGTCACTTCCTGTGTGGTGAGTGGGTCACTCTTCATGTCACCAAACAATACGTAAGCTGTTAAAGTGTACTCGGTGTTGGGGATGAGATCTACCAGCTGCACCTCATTCACTGATGGTCCCACACGCATCTGCACATGAAAAATAATGCACCATGTTTAAAAACTGAAGAAAGCAATGGCAGAAAAGCAAGCAATGATTTAACTTCAAGGGAATTATGTTTGTGAGATTCACAGTATATTTAGTTTCCTGACTGATGGCATTGTATATAATGTCCCAGTAAGTTCACTGCACTTCAAGAAGTACATGCCAGTCTTTTGATTATTATGATAGTCTAACAGTTTTTCTTGATTTATTTTTGGTAGAGTACAGGTAGCAAAGACAAATTCTCTTACTTCTTTCTCTGTGGCTGGGACTGTGGCATTCACAGGTTCATATGTTAACAAATAACCAGTAGCTCCATTGAGAGGTTCCCATCTCACTCTCATGTAAGTTGATCCAATATCATAAACATTTAAGTTTCTAACTGAAGAAATTGGCACTGTCGAGTAAAAAATATATATTAATTTATTTCACCTTCTTCATATTTTATATCACAGGTCATATCACTGAGAATATTGTACATGGACATTACGGCATATTATGGGTAGTAGAGAGGTGATCTGCAAACAGTGGTATTTAAATTCTTAGTTTAAGAACGAGGTAATGGTCATCCCATTTTGAATATGGCTACAGATTTTCTACATACACAGCTAAAAATCTTACAAGTCTGCACTGGAACGTTTTAGTCTTTTGAAAAGCAACATTAACTCACATGAAAATTCTAATATGAAAAAACATGACTGGCTTGGGATCTGTACAAGAGGGTTTTTGTCCTTTCTCTTTGTTTTCTGTATTTTTCAAATTATTAACTAAATGAAAAGTTTCCATAAAACCATATCAAAAATTAGCACAGACTTCATAAAAATTATACACGTATTTTAAGGATTTTTGACAAGCCTAATACAAAATAAGTAAAAAGAACAGCAAACATTCAATTTAATAATACTCATTATTAAAGAGACAGAAGAGTCACCCAATGTTGCAGTCAGCATAAATATACCTGAAATCAATCATGTAGACAGCTCATAGGAGAAACATAGCTAAATTATAACCCATAAAAGTGGCATAATTGTGTTGAATTTGCTTTTGCTAATTAGAAATAATTCTATTTGGTAGTAGCAGGATTGAATTACCTAGCATAAAAATGAAGGAGTACACATTTGTTTATGATCAGATTTCAGGAATTTATAAACTCTGTCTTGTAATTCATGTCTGTTGTTCTAGTTTTGTACAGTTATATTTTATGTGTCTAGAAAGAAGCTGGGACAAATATTTTCTACCACATTGCAGTTTCACTTTGCTGAAGTTTCCGGACAACAAGCTCTGAACAACCAGAGCAACACAATATAGTTTAGTAATTCAAATAAAATATTTTGCATCTGCTAAGAAGAAAACCCATAGTGCTAAAAGTTCTACTGGACAGGTGCCAAATTGGCTGTTAACATGTTATTCAAGATCCACTTCTAACTTACAAGTTGTTTCCCTGCCGATCAGAGGTTCACTGCTTTCATCTTCTACCACAGAAAACACATTAACCACGTATTCTGTTTCAGGTTGCAGATCTTTCAGAACTGTTGTTCTTTCCATCCTACTTACATAAAACTACAAGAGAAGCAATGTTAATTGCTGTGAGACAAATATATTTGTAATCTTCTCTCTAAGAAAAGCAGTCATTCCTAGTGAAAATGCAGAAATCAATGACAAGGAGATAAATAAAGTCTGATCCTAATTCTGTATACATTTTGTCTGACAATATACCATTATATTTGCAAAGCAAGCTGTAGGGAAATCTCAGACAGGTACTTGTTTCAAATTGAGCTGGATCCACTTAGCATCATTTACAGTGCATTCTGATTTCACACATGGTTTACACTTCTATATTGCTAAAGAACATAAAGAAAGGACCAGGGAGAAAAGGGCCACTTTGGGAAAAATTTCAAAATTTGGGATAATCTAGATGGTTACAGCACAAGCAACACCTTGCAGAACAGAAATTCAAAAGAAGTCAGAAGTAGAATTCAACAGAAATTCAGAAGTATTCAAATTGTAAAGTCAGTGTGCACTGTAATGACAGCTCAAACTTTAATCAAAGACCAAATCTTGAACTCTCCATGAGCCAAATATGAGTTAAGATTTAAAAGCCCCATTCAGAGATGGGAAATTCAGAGCTAGGTACGCAGAGGCACCTAACTTCATTCTGTTCTAAACATTTCATTCTCCTAAATACTATTCTGTCTGGTTAAAGAGAGTAATGAGCAATTCAGATTTCCTAGAACCAAGGGTTGCCAGTCACTGGCTCTCTGTGTAGAGAAGTAATAACCACAAGATAAGTTTGATCCTGTGCAATGAACAGTTTGGAGTCATACAGTGTTAACCTAAGCACTTCTTACAAACTGTATCCCCCACTGCCTTGTTTTCTACTAAGAAGAAAATGCATGAAAGGGACAGCGGGCCTACCCATGAGTATGGTCAGAAAATTTCTGGTACAGACATATTTCAACTAATATATGACAGTGGAATATGAAAATAAAGGAATTACTAGAAATAGAAGACAACTCTTTATAAGAAATATATTTTACTTCTGGATTCATGATATTAAAACTACTGAAGTCATACATATACTCGTACTGTTTGTAATTTTGTGTATCATTTACCAAAGCATCATATTCTTGACCTTAGGAGCATTTTTAATTTACTGTTATATCATACACAGCACAAATTCAGAATGTTATTACTATGATGTGGAAGTCCAAGGTTATACTGGACGATGTCAAAGATGAACATACAATACTAACCTGTTTAGGGCTACCTCCAGAGGTAGGATAATATTCAACTCTGTATCTATCGACACTCTCAGGAGGTGGGCTCCATCTCAGTCTGAAAGAACGAGGTGTCACTTCGGAAATAACTAAATTTGTAGGAGGTGGCAAATCACCTGCAAGAGTGAAGCAAATTCAAAAGATACTCATTTATCTTATCAGAAGGGAAAAAACCCACTTCATGTAGTTGCTTATATTCCTTTTTCTCAGGAATTCTTAAAACAACTGTATGAAGAGATAGCTCACCTTGACACACCCAAGACTAAACAAGTTCCCTGTAATTCCTATTCCACTTTCAACACCAGTGTTTCACTGAAGAACCATCAGCTAACATTACTGTCTTTCCATGCCCAGCTTTGGTTTTGGGCTGTCAGACATTAATACCTGAAAAGAGCAGGGCTGCTAAAATTTTCCTTATTGGACAAGTATCATCAAAGAACATGCCACAATGAGTAAAAAGCTGACACACTAAGAGAGATACTTCCCAATTCTGGGGAGAAAAAGAAGGCACATCCAGCAATGTCATGCTGCGTTAGTTATAACATAGTCACTGTTGGAAGGAAAGGCAGAACCCCTGCGGGGTAGTCCAGGTGGTCTGCACAACTTCCTCACATCAGCAGCTGAAAAAACAGCCCACGGCTAACACAGTGTTCCCAATAAGTAATAAAAAGGAATTAGCAATGCAAGCACATAAATGGAAAAAGGATGAAATAGACTGAAAATGTGATGTACCTGGACCTTTCACACTGTTACATAGATTCGTGGTTACATTATCAACAATGTCAGCCAGGAAGGAGAAATCTGCAACGTTGTAAGCATGGATGTCATCTGGATCTGTTGCAATCTGCTTCAATTCATTTTCATCTGCATTTTTAATACCTTACAAGAGAAGAAGAAAGCAAAACCTGTTAGAAATTATGGCCGTGAAGCATGATACTGTGCAATTAAGTCCCTAAACACATTCTTTGAATAACCATTTATGTACTTTTATTTGTGGCCACTTCTCTGTGCATTTAGCAGATGGGCAGGAGGGGGTTGCTGCAGGCCATCTCTTCATATAATACTTACCAATTGCATACAGTTCCACTCCCTCATCTCTGAGTTTTCTTGAAGGGGTGACTACATCATCTTGTGATTTGCCATCAGTGATGAGAACACCAATTTTGCGAGCTCTGGGCCTTAAGCCGGCATGCTGTTTGAAGTTGTTTCTTAAGATGAAATCCAAGGCCATCCCTAGCATGACAAAGTAACCATCACTGTAAACTACTTTCATATAGTAGTCACTGTAAAAGAGATTATTGCATCCTAGTGACTTTACTCTGACAACACAGTTCCACAGTTTACTTCCCTCTAGAAGCATTTTGAATCTAGTTGCAGCCCATCATCTAGACTTCTCAGCAACTGATACTATTCAGTATTTTCTTACCCATCGAGCATCACCCTCCTAACTTCCACTAGCCTTTCTTCTGGTTCCTGGTTGTCTTCATCCCAACCCTGATGTGGAACTGACCTTTCTTCTTTTCATAGGCTCAACAGCAACACAAGCTCTTAATCACCCAAAATCTCTTCTATCATATTTCTCCTGAGTTTTTAAGCCTATGCTAGACCTGTTCTCTTCCAGCCATACTGAGTTGAACTGTTAAGTCCCTTTTGTCACGGACACATTTGAGATCACTGAATATCAGGGTCAGCTACTAGAATCATTTTCACAGGAGCTTAAGTAAAATCCTGGCACTGTGACATACCTGTTAAAGTATTGCCTCCTTTGTATGGTAAATTGGCTACAGCCTCTAACAAAGACTGTTTGGTTCGGTAAGCATTGAGATTCCATTCTGTCCTGGGATCACCACTATACTGTGCAAGACCTGGGAAAAAAGCCATCATTTACTCAGTTATTATGTGCCTCTGTAGCAGTTATGCTCCATTTTCCCTCCAACATATGAGAACTTACCAATCTGTACTTTGTCAGGACCGATATCAAAAACTTCAACAATACGGGCAATGAAGTTCCTGATGGTTTTAAAATTTGGCCGCCCGATACTCCATGAGCCATCCACCAGCAGCACAATATCAGCTTCTGCTCTGGTTCTACATTCTAAACCTGCCGTGTCAACCAGAAAAATATAGCCTTAGCATGATGGCTTTCTTTCCCCATCCTTTTAGATGACATATGTCATGAGTTAGCTTCCAAAATAGCTCTAGTTTTATTCACTGGCATTCTGTCAAGTATGACCTGTTTGAGAGCATTATTCACACTAGTCAGTGGTTCCATGGCAAAAGCTGTATAAATTTCTTCATGTATGTTTCCTTTTAAAAATAAGCCTTTGCAAATGTCAAGGCCAGTGTTCTCTATTGTCATGTCATTGTCTGTTTTGGTCTTTAAAGATGGTTGATAACTTGATTTCAGAAGTTTTGTACAAGACTACAAAAGGAACCACTGATATGGCAGAGAGCATTATCAGATTATACATTTTTATAGTCTGTCACATACAGCTAAACTACTGATTAATTTTCAACCACATAATAGGGGGATTAACATCATATATTACAATCACTTTCAAATAAATAGCATTCCGCAATTTTGGGGGGGAAAAGGCATAGTAATACACATGGTATAGAAGCTTGCATGTACAGAAAAGAAAGAGCACAATCCAGAGAAGACACACAAACATAAACACAGGTCAAGAGAAACAGAGGGAACAAGAACAAACATTTATATAAAGCTGCAATGTTCTAAAAAGGTAGGAAGCTATTTCAGATATCTTCAGTTTACAAATTACAGAATAAAATATGCATCATATTGTTTTTGTCACAAAGAAAATCACAAAATATTTATACAAAACAGAAAGACACAATAATTTTATCCACAGCCATGTGAAAAGAAAAATAAACCAAAATCCTTTCTCTCTTTTTTCCTGTAGATTTTGTTACCAGCTGCAAATTTTCTGGCTTCCTGCCATCAGAGCTTCTGGTCTTTATATGGAAGAAATCCCATTGAGAAAAATCAGCCATACTTATCACAGTTGAAAGATATTGTGATTTCATATATGTTCCACAGAATTGATCCAACACTGTAGACTCATGAATATAACTATTCCATGTACCTGGGGCTTAAAAGCATGATCCTCTTCTGCACAGAAAATATAGATCTAGTCTTTAGTCAGGACAATACAATCACTTGGGAGGAGGGTTTAAGTCAAACCATGTTAGTTCAAAAAATTGCATGCATAACTTTAATATGGAAGTTAAAGTTAGCTTTATGTACAATATAAAAGTTAATCTATTTTGACTTTTATATTTCTTCCAACATACTATAGTTCCCCACATGGAAAATTCTAGGAAATGTGCCAGATCTAGGGTGATTTTTTCCCCCTATTAATAAATGATTTACTACTACATTTGCAGTCCAAGATATAAATTCATTTTTCACATTAACCATGACTCAAATCCATGCATTAGTAAAACTAATTAGCTTAAAGAATATAACACTGAAGACAGAGATGAGGCCTTCCATAATGAAAACTAACAAACCACACTTGGTTCAATTTTTTGTTTCCAGCCTTATTAAAGCTTTAGTGTAATGTCACTGACGGCCTGTTTTAGGGGTTTTTTTCAGTCTTACCCTCTAGTATTAGACAGAGGGGGACGCCAATTAATTAAGAAGTTTCTAAAAATGTTTCAATAAAGTTATAAACAAGATGAGTATTTTTTTACACAGCCCAGTGTGGGCTGAGCAAAAACAATACAGTCAGCTGTCAGAAACCTTTTGTTCTGTATTTAACTCTGAAAGGACTTTGCAATTAGGTTCTTTCTCCTCAGCAAATTCTAATGGTTATGCAAGCACTGAAATGACAGAGGAGAAAAGGCTTTACTTATTCATGTATACTTGGCTATTCAGAAGACCTGCTTTTTGTGCTTTCCTTGAAGGACTGAGCCCTGAAACTTTCTTCAGGTGGTATAATTAAGAGTATGGTGAGCACAACTATTAATATGCAGAGGCCTATTAAGCACACCAAAGGGAGATAATAACATTCACAGCAACCTTGAAAGAAAGGTTTAGCTACGCAGTGAGAAACTCCCAAAGAGATACTGGAGAGCACTCTGCAATTGCCTTTCTGAAAAAGTCTCCTCCTACTATAGTAAAAAACCAAAAGACTAAACAATGAATATATCAAGTATAAACTTAAATAATATACATTAACACTGGGACATTCCCAACTAACCGATCTTTGTTCATTATATCATCTTAGTCTTAAAAGGAGAAGTCACCATATAAGGACAAGCAAAGGGCCAACAATCTGCTTAAAATTCCTTGTTCTACTCCTGTGAACACCCCTGTAGATGAGCCATGATCTCTTTCCAAGAATTTGACCTTATGTGATTTAACACAGATGTGGACAGATTGAAAATGCAATGCAGATGGCTTTGAATAATGAGCAAAACACGGGTTGCGTCTGTTATCATCTTTGTAAGACCATCTGAAGGGTGCAGAGGACTAGAATTGTGAACTGGGGCATGCTTTGTGGTCATTTCAGACCAGGGTTTATGTCATCAGGGAAGGAAATATAATGAATCCTGTAAATGAGTATGTATGTGCATTAGGAAAACAAAAAGGAAATGTTGTAAACTTTTGGTCTTTTTTTATCCAAGACTGCCTTTTCTTCAATTCAGTCATGTTTACCTCTAGATAAAAATGGCTCTGAAGTAGTATCTGAAAGGGTGGTCATCTCCTGTCCAACCAGAGGGTTGCTCTCTCCTCCGTCAAACATCCCGAAAACATTTACCTTATAGGTAGTTCCTGCCCTGAAATAGTTAAAGAGGTGTACTTTAATTAAAGTCATTTGACTAGTTAAATGCTAAACACTTCACTTATTAAATTCTCACAGGAAAAAAATACCACATGGAAAAGAAGGTGCTAAAATATGAAGCCCAAATACTAGCTCTTCCACAAGACATTGAAGTTTCAACAGTTTAAAAGCTGATTTTACACTCTCTACTTAAATTTATAGCCTTCCTCATTCAGGGAAGAGAAATTGTCCAGGCATCTAGAGATCAGGTTTTGAAAACTAAAGCCCTGATAGAATTAAATCAGATGAGGGACATCGAAGGCAACAAGAAAAGTTTCTATAGTACATCGATGATAAAAGGAAGACTAGGGAAAAAATGGGCCCCTTCCAGAAGAAAACAGGAGACCTGTTTTCCCAGGATATGGAGAAGGCTGGGGTACTAAATTATATTTTTGCCTCAGTCTTCACTGACAGTGTGCTCCAGCCACGCTGCTGCTGGAAGGTCACAGAAGGCAAATGCAGGGACTAGGAGTGATGCCTGGGCTGCATCACAAGAAGCGACCAGCAGGTCAAGGGAGGTGATTCTCACCCTCTAGTCTGCTCATATGAGACTCCACCTGAAGTATAGCATCCAGCTCTGGAGCCACCAGTGTGAGAAGGGCTTGGACCTCTTGTAATGGGTCCAGAGGAAGATCAAAAAGATGATCAGAGGGATGAAGCACCTACCCTGTGAAGACAGGCTGAGAGTTGGGGTTGTTCAGCCTGGAGAAGAGAAGGGTCTGGGGTGACCTTATGGTAGGCTTCCAGCACCTAAAGGCAGCCTACAAGAAAGCTGGAGAGGCACTTCTGACAATGGCATGTAGTGATAGGACAAAGAGTAATGGCTTTAACATGAGAGGAGATTTTGATCAGATATTAGGAAGAAGCTCTTTACTGTGATGGTGGTGTGACCCTTGAACAGGTTGCCCAGAGAAGTTGTGGGTATCCCGTCCCAGCACATCAAGGCTGGATTGGATGGGGCTTTCAGCAACCTGATCTAGTTGAAGGTGCCCATGTCAATGAGGTTGGAACTAGATGATCTTTAAGGTCCCTTTCAACCCAAACCACTCTATGACTGTATGATTCTTTAACTTAATGATTCTGTTTTAATTATATTTAGTATACTTGCCTAACAGATTTTGACATGGTGTGAAGCCTGCTTTAAAAATCCAAGCCTCCAAGAAAATGAATCAAGAACTAAACTAAACATCTTTTGAGAAACATGAGACAAGAAACTTTTGAGAGGAAACTATAGAAATCCCAAATATCCTCCAGTATTCCATTATCTTTCTCAAATGTGAAATACAGAATACAGCTCCAGCCCATATCTTTGCCTCCTTCAGTTCCTGTGAGAACACCACAAGTGATGTAAGTGGATAATCTTAGAAAGAGACCTGCCAGGTACCTTTCAGAGACAGCATAACAAAACTTTCATGGCTTATTGACAAAATTACTTTCTTACTTACAGTAGATTTTGCTAGGCATTTCAATACCAGATCATGATTAAACAAAATCCTAGGCTAAAGTTATTTAAAGGAAACAAAACAAAATAAAACAAAAACCAACATGAGGGAATATCCATACCTAAGCTCTTCCAATACCACTGTGCTGTCGTATGGCCCCACTATTAACTCTCCAAGACTCCCATCATCTTCAGTAGGGTGGAAAGTTACTTTGTAGCCCTTCACTCTCCCTGGGGCTGGCTCCCAGGTCACTCGGAAACTTGACATAGTTGAATCAGAAGTTCTCAGATTTCGAGGTGGCTTGAAGGGAGAAGCTGAAAGGGTGGGAAACAAAATTGAGTGTAGATCAGGTCTGCACATGGAAAAAAATCAACAAGTTTACTTTTATGTAAAAATACATATGCAAATCCAGTATTAGTGACAGTCCTAAATTCTTTGCTCCTCTCTTTAGGCACAAAGACAAGTATTAAGAGATGAAAGGTGAGATTCCTGTCGCTTAATTTTAGCTGTCTAACCAATAGGTACATGGGCTAAGTCTATTGTTGAGGCTCTCTCTGCAGTCAATGGACTGAGGGATAAATTGCCTGGCAGCTGAAGCAACTTCACCAACCACAGGTGTGGCAGTGTGTCAAAAAACAATTCTTCAGAGGAGTGCCAGCCAAACAGCTTGAGGTTTTTAGGTCAAGAGAAACTTCCTCAGAAGACTAACAGCTGTCCACTGCAGGGCAGTACTCACTGATAGAGTGGTTAATAAGCTGCTGCTAGCTTCTGCATTTTGTTCAACTTTTGCTTGTGTGCAACTCTAAAGTGCAGTCATGGAAAATACTGCAGCAGCATAACCTCAAAGTTGCAAAAGAATGGGAATTAGAGTAAACAGAAAGTTACCACTATAGCTTTGGCATGAGAGAGGGAGAAAAAAAGAATTTACCTTGTCCCTGTGCCTATGCAATTGTCTAACTATAGCTGAAAGATCATAAATGTCCTCAAACTGTGAATTCCGCTGAGAAACAGTAGATACACTCCCACTCACAAGGAGAAGTACAGATTCTCTGTCTCATCTCTCATCATACTCCCTGAATTATCATGACAAAAGATGATTATCAACTTCAACTGAAAAGATGACTCAGGCCCACTTGCTTCCAAAGAGTGTTTACCACCACAGTTATTTAAACTGAAAGCAGAGAGGCATATCTGTATCAAGATGAAGAGTTCAAAAATCAAAAGCAGCTGGATGATCTAAAATTTACCTCAGTATAATTTTCAGCATTAAAAAAATAGGTATTGGTCAAGAGCTGATCGAGTTTTCATGACTCCTTTATATCAACCACATTTTAGGTAAAGAAGAAATCTTTCTTCAGTAACTGAGGTGCTGATATCTCCACTGTTAGGATATCTTTATCTTACTTCCTGCCATTATTCAATATAACATATATTCAGAGAACAGAGAATGGCATGAACTATTTAAAGAGTACCTCAGTGAATGGCACTAGTGTCACATAGGCAGAAACACCTTGAAAAAGGTTCTCTTTTGTTAATAACTTTCTGTCATAAATGACTTTATTTGATGACTTTTTGCAGTCCTCAGAGGTTTAAAACTCTGCCCATCCAGAAGACCACTAATGAACTGTTCAATTAAAAGTTACCAGTTAAATCAAAGGAGTTCCAGTTAAAACAGTTGTTAACATGTTGGACTAAGTTGTTGTATGTTGAAAACTTGTTGTTTGTGAGTTATTATCCATGTTTAAACCCCTTTTCCATTAAAACCCCTTAGAAGTCCCTTAAGTTCTAAGGCACCCCTGAAGCCGGGCTCCAACGGCAGTTTCTAAAAATAGCCTCCCTGTAAGTAAGCTCCATGGAAACCCAGCATACTAATGAGGCTCCTTCCCGCCAAAAGGACAGGCAATGACATCAGCCTGTCCTCATCCCCTAGATACACGAGCCGATTGGTGGGAAGGCAGTTACCTCATCCCACGGCCACACCAATCGCCGAGGGCCATGGAGGAGGGACAGGGGCGGTCCGGGGAGTGGCCAGCAGATTATTTAAGGGCGGAACCTCTGGGTCTCGCCGCCATTTTGGTAGATCAGCTACCAAGGAGCCCGGTGCCAGGAGCGGCCTCTTTCCCTTTTACCACCACAGCTCGGCGCCGTTAAGGATCCTGCCTGGGACAGCCAGCCGGCGGTCCAGGTATCCTAATCCCTGCGCCTGGGAGTTTTTATCTTTTCTTTTGACTTTTCTTTTTATCGAGGCATCCCGTTACACTCTCGTGCTTTTAATAAACATCTTTTCACCACCGACACGAGAGCGAATTGTCTCTTTTATGACACTTTCCATCTATTGAAACAGAAAACTGGCACTAAGTCTGGTTGATCTGAACGTCTAGATAACATTTCCTCACAAAATGTAAGACTAGTATCACATTCATACTAAAGGCAGAGTAGAAAATGAGTTTTGCTTTTACCACAAAAATGCCTTCACTGAGACTTAACAAATGTTTTAGAGTTTCAGTTTCTGAGGGAGAAGACAGCCTGTCCCGAAGACCATGAAGTCAGACTTCCACAGATGAATCTTCAAAATCATCTACTCCCCCTTTTTAGTACCGTGGGTTTTCCACAGAAAATATGGTGACCAGAGAAGACAAACCTAAATAACAGGATGCTGGGTAGCTATTTAATCAATACCCACAAGCAAAAGGCAAATTATGAAACAGCTGACAACACTTGATTAAGTAGTCTGTCTTCCTCACAAAACACCTTGTTTGAACTTCTGATGACAGCATTTCAAAACAAGTCTAGTATTTTCAAACAGATTTTACACCATATTTACACCTTTTAATATCAACAGCAAAAAGCTGTGCTCAGGTTATGCCACAGTGAAATTTCAAACAAATCAAACTCTCTACTCAACCTCTAACATTTTCTTCAATTTGCCTGTCAATTCATGATTTTGGCAGACTCCACCATGCTGTTCTGTGTTTCGTGATTACTAATTTTAAGAACAAGACTTGTATTGTGAAATCCTGTACAACCTTGTGGTACATACCTGTTGTTCCTTCTCCTTTTCTTGATTTCCCGTGTCCAAAATCATAAATTGGAACGACAGTTAGGTCATACGTAGTTCGGGGCTTAAGTCTCTTTAACACTATGCTTGTAGCAGGAGCTTTTACTCTTCCAAACATTTGTCTTCCTCCACTGCGTGGCCAGTAGTTCACACGATAAGACAAGACTTTCCCAGGTGAAGGCTGCCATGTAACTCTCATTGTATTTTCTGTCTCGTTGTCTACTGTCACAGTCCCGGCATTTGGTGACACTTTTCAGTGTAAAAATATGGATACATTTTTACTTTATAATATACCAATATATTCAAATGCGTGACTACAAAATTAGTTCTGCTGTAGTAAAAAATAAAATTGTCTTCTTTAGAATTGCAGTATTTGATTGTGGGGAAGACACAGGGGAATCTCACAGGCCATTGCTAATTATTTTTAATTGTAATGGACTAAACAAACAGAAGTGTGCTTTTCACTACTGAGACAAAAAAGGGGGAAGTATAAATCGTATGATGACACAGCATAATTGGGACTTTTATTTAGTCACACTTTTCAGTAATCCATTAAATAATGGATTCAGCACTCTCGAAAGAAAGTGATAAAGTAATTTATTTTCATGAACACAATGTCCTATAGAGTTCAGATTTTCTAAGTTTTGACTTTACGGGTCTGATAAGGTACTGGTGAGTACCTAAACAGCTGGCTGTTGAACTCCATACAAACTATCCTGCAAATAGAAGGGAGTGATTTTCCAAACACTTGGAAAATCACTCATCACAACATAGTGTATGTGCTGAAATAAGCCCATGAACTAATAAAGCATTTTCTCGACAAATTGCAGCATTCAGCTTCTAAGAGATATTTTCCAGACTGTACAAATGGTGTAAATAATCCCAAGTGAACTGACAGGTATGCAATGCTGGCTGGCAGCCAAAGTAAGCCATCTAGGTTTTGGCAAAGCTGAACCTTCTTGGCATGATGGAATCGGTCAGTATTTCATCACACAGTAAGGTAGGCTTTGTAGGAACTAGGAACTGACAACTTCTAATTGTGTGTGTACCAGAAAGATACAATATTAATCTCAGGTCTGGGGCTATTGATAGGCCTTATAGCAAGTTCCCTCAGTCAGCACACAGAGAGTCAGCACAAATGATATGTCTAAGCTGCCTACTTAACCTGGAAAAGCTAGGACAGCTAGTGTTGCTGTGCTTGAACAAAGAAGGAAGCCGTGGGACGGCAGTCTGCTTTGACCCTGGGGAGTCAGTTCTTGCTAACAGCAGCAATCACTACTCTTGCAAAACCTTAAGAACAACTGCACTGGGTCAAGGACAAAGGTTAACATAGTTCAGCAGCCTGTCTCCAACAGTAGTCAAAACAGATGCTTAGGACAGAGCACAAGAACACGTAAACACACATGATGCTTCCCCAGAGCTCTCCCTCAGGCTTTGTCTTCACATGGCCCCTTTAGGCAAACAACAGAAATGGCAAGCCTGATCCAGAGCATCCCTTCATTCATTCTGACTCCTTTACTCGTCAGCTCTTGCTATAAAGCAACAAGTCATCCCTGGTCTCTGTGTTTTTTCACTTTGCCTACACTTCAGGAGAGGCTTGAGCCTGCTTTGATAAGTACAACATAATGTTTGGCAAAAAAGAAAAAGAAGAGCCCCAGAAAGTTAAATAACAAACATCAAAATCACTCAATGAGCCTCAGTTTGAGGACTGTGACGATTCCAAGAATAGCTTGGAAAGGAAACTCATTGATTCTGTGGGAATTTACCCCATTGTTCCTCCTTGCTCTATCCATATTTCCTCCACCTGATTTTCAGCAGTCACACCAAACCTATGAAAGGCTGACTTCAGAGTAATATGCAGACAAAATAATATCTTAACTTAGAAGTAATTCTTGCTGAATCCAAACCTAAATGACATAGAAGAGATTTTGTGGGTTTTTTAATGGTCCAACAAAATGCCAGAATTGACTGAGCTGAGGTGGCATTTTGGTTTGGGGAAAATTTTCATGAAAAAAACCAAACCAAAACAAAACAAAAGATTAGGAAAATAAAGGTCCATTTTCTTTAAAAAAATTATAATTTCAACAAAAACAGAATGTTACAAATGGTGGTAATGTACTACACTTACCATCAGTAAAAGCCTCTCCTTCTACTGGGTCTCCTTCTCCGCTGCTGTAGGCTGCATATACTGAAACCCTGTATTTCGTCTCTGGCTCCAAGCCTTCTATCACAGCATCCACTGTATTTCCAGGGACTCTCTTCTCACCCATGGTATCATCATAAAGTGATTTCCATACTATCCTATAATGGTTAACTGTTCCTGGAGCTGGTGTCCATGATAACCCAACTGTAGTGTCAGTAATATCTGTGGTAACCAAATTACGTGGTGAACCGCGTTCTGCAAGAAAGAAAACAGAAAATTATCTCTTAAGTACAAATGGCAAAAGTTAGCAAAGTACAAATGTAAAAGTCAAATGATCTTAAGAGCTAAACCAAACTTTTCCCATCAATATTATTTTCAATAATGTACAATTGTAGTTCCAAGAGAAAATAGATAAATGTTTCAACAAAATGTTTAAAGCTAACTTTAGACTATGCATGATCCTATCCTTACCACATAAGATATTTAGCAATCATGCTTTAGAATATGCAAAATAAAAATGGCAGTATTCAAAGACTTGGAATGAAGC
Source organism: Aleadryas rufinucha (assembly GCA_013397815.1). NCBI lineage: Eukaryota > Metazoa > Chordata > Aves > Passeriformes > Aleadryas > Aleadryas rufinucha. Next base: position 100,713 of record VZTH01011911.1, on the reverse strand, counting down.
CAGTGTTTAAATGTGGTGCAGCTCAGGTAAGTTTTAACTCTAAAAAAAATATTTTATTTCATTCATTCATCTTCATCGTTATATGTGTAACTTTTTTTCTAGGGTTTAATAATGGAGACTTTTCACAGAATTACAAGATCACAGAATCTGCTGAGTTGGAAGGGACCCAAAAGGACCACCAAGTCCAACTCCTGGCCCTGCACCGCACCATCCCCAGGAGTCACACCATGTGCCTGAGAGCATTGTCCAAACACTTCTTGAACTCTCTCAGGCTGGTGCTGTGACCACTTCCCTGGGGAGCCTGTTCAAGTGCCCAAACACCCTCTGGGTGAAGAACCTTTTCCTGATATCCAACCTAAACCCCCCCGACACAACTTCAGGTCATTCCCTTGGTCCTGTCACTGGTCACCACAAAGAAGTGATCAGCGTCTGCCCCTGTCTTCCCTCTCACATTCAACTTTCCATAAACCAGGACCCTCAGTGGGTCCCTTTCCATGGCACTGCTTTCCAGCATCTCATTCCCCAGTCTGTCTGTACATTCAGGGTTGCCCCATCCCAGGTGCAGAATCTGGCACTTTCCCTTATTGAACTTCATATGGTTGGTGATGGCCCAGTCCTCAAACCAGTCAGAATCCTTTCTCTGACAATTTTATTTTCTTATTTATTAATATTAGTATCTTCCAGAGTCCCACTTACCAGATCAGGTATTTCATTTTATGTTCACAACTAATTTGCAGTGTGTTTACATCATGCCACACTTACTGTAGAAAACACTCTCCATCTTTCTATTCATAAAATCTGTACCTCTTTCCTCCCTGTAGTCTGTTTCAGCCAGCGTGGAACAAAGGAAGCAGCTTATTAGTCTGTGAAATCCAGTTGTCAGCCGGATATGTGAGTCTCACCTAACACACCAGAGTAATTTGCCTGCTTAAAAGTGAAACTCAGTGGTCTAAAGTGGTGCAGTGAAAAGAATGCCTCTGTTTAACATTTAATGTACATTTATAACATATGTTCAATTTTCTTGTTGCAATGTCTTGCTTTTGATGGCAGGAAAGGAGCACTGACTGGTGGATTTAGTGCAACAGCCTCACTGTAGCAAAATCTGCAAAAGGGCTCTATGAAACCAGATCCACAGATACAAAGAAGCACTCAGTTCTTTGGTGTGTATTCTCTGTGGGATTTCTCACTGTACAGGACATTCCTGAGAGACTCCTGCTTAGCAAGAGGACTTAAACACGTAGGGTGGCCTTATGGCATCACAGTTAAGTTTTACCCTCACTGACAAAAATATATCCCTATACTAATCCATAGCAGCCACAGGACCAGAATCAAAATTCTTTGAACACAGAGGAATTCAATACTTATCCAATTTCTACTACTTAGTCTCATTGCAAGAACAGACCTCACTACATTCAGAAGGCTGAAGCAGTTTCAGGCTGAGCAACAAGTTGCTCAAAGTCATATGCTGAGTTTTCACTTTTCGTATTCATCTTTTACTTCCACCACAACCTGCAACATATTCAAACACAATCCCACTGGAGCAGACAAGATTATCCGTAGAAAGTTTTGTTTTAGAAACACCTCATTGCCAGTGCAACTTCATTAAAAGTGAGTCAACTAATCCCACTTGGCTTAATGATGAATAGAAATGAACATCAACCTATCAAAGATTCACCATAACACAGAACGCAGAATCAGAGGGTACCACAACAATCACAAAGATGACTCTCAAATATGGCTAACAGAACATGTGTGGTGGGGAGTTTCTGATTTTAATTCTGTTTTAGGGCCATTCCATCATGTTTTTCTGGAGACAGCTCTTTTTCCATACTAACTCTGCATCAGTTCTTACAGTTGTACCCTTCAAACTGATTTTTAGCCTCACAATATAAATTACCACAATTTATGGCATCTTCTCTTCAAAAAAAGGTTAAGATACGGAGGGTTTGGTAAAGTTCACTTATCATTTCACAACAGTGATTGTATATACTGAAGAAGTTATAGTGAAAAGGCCTGATTCAGCTCATGCTTCATGAAGTCTCACCAAATTCAGTGATTGCATTAAATGAAAGCCAGGGCAGAATCTCAACTCCAAATAACAATTTTCCTGGAAGCCTGAAAAAAAGATTTGCCTTCAAAAGTAAATTACACCAATTTTTCTGTCTGCTCTTAAGCTCCTACTCTCAAATCTTGGCTTTTTCATACAATAAAAAAAAATATTAAAGCAATCCAAATGGAAAAAATATGGAAAACCTAACTTGATAGAATGCACAGATGTCTCACAAAAAAACCCTTTCTTTCCATATTTTAATGTAATATAAATATACAAGTCACTTTATTTTGGCTACTTTAAAACATGGCTCTGCCACAACATGATTTCAGTATTAAAGTATCTGCTACCACAGCACAATTTTTTGCAAGTCTACTCTTGGATACTACTGCGAATGATATATGTTGGAAATACTGCAAAAATAACTTCTTATTTAAAACCCTTATTGATTAAGTCATTATTGAGGTCATTAAATAACAGAGGAAAATAATTCGTTTGGAATGGACTATAATGAACAGCACTTACTGTAATATGTTGGTTCTGAAAGAAACATTCTTTGGAACTAAATGTCTTTTTTATAAGGCAAGGTAAAAGAGGGAAAAGGAACTGGGATTTCTACCAAACCACTAGAACTAAATGGAAAATTTTTACTTCAAATAGTTGGAAACTGCTGAGAAGACAACTTACCTACTAAGGGAAATTAGACTTTTTATATGTTACACTGCAACTAAGAACATTTCTTTAACATAACACACTAACTTGATTTGCACCTCACGTGTGAGGTAGAAGTTCACTCACAGCTTTTTTCTGCTTCACTTGATCTCCCACAAGTGGGTTTTTTTTAAATTTATTATTAGGCCAACAGCTATGTTTAAGATGCAGTCCAACTGTATGTCTTAAACTATTAGGATTCCGTGAAATAGTATCAAAGCTGCTACACTAAGTCAAGAAACACATTTATGCTCCACAATAACACTGGTGTAACGTGGTCCCTAGCAAACATACAATGAGACCTATGAAATATTCTTCCCTTGGATTAAAACAAAATACATGGGTAACTTGCTTACATTCCATATACACACAAAAATCTACAACTGTAACACCTCAACATTCATTTTTTCCCTTTGGTCAATGTGTTCAGAAATGCTTTTTGAGCATCCACTTTCTACCTGCTTGTTTAAACAGGTTGGATAAGGAGCATGAAGAGACAATGCACATCATAAGAAAGAGAAGTGCTGGCTGGCTGGCTTGCAAGTAGCTATCAAAAGACTCTGGCTTTTTCTTGAATTGAAATGGAATCTAATGTATGTTCTTCACTTCATACAGCCCCCAAGACATCAGCAAACAAGAATGGAGTTTGCTTCTTAAAATTATTCCGTAACAGGCATGAGGTCCTATGATGGTCTGGAGCACCAAACCAGCTGGTGTAAGCACAGCTGTAAGCCATGGTGAATATGTACAGAGGAAAACAAAGTGCTTGCATGGACAGGTCAAACCCCTGCCTGGGAGAGCAGGCCAGTCACAGCTTCAGGCTGTCAGATTCACTTTGGCAGTTTCTAGCTCAGAGCACTTTTCACTGCCTACAGTCCCCTGTACATCTCTACCATCGCTTGGAACAGACACTCTCAAAAATTCACTTCTTAACTTTCAGTCAGGTGCTTTTATACCCTCTTCTGGACTTCTGAAATGTCCAGTTTCCATATTAAGTTTTTCCACTGTAGTGTGCCAGAGACACAATATGATATTAAAGCAGTTTCCCTCTGTCCACTTGGCTTATGTCCCGTAGCTCTCCAGCAAACACTGTTGTTATTGACCACAAGACTGAATCAGCTAAAATTAAAATGTTGACATTCATAAAAATCAAATGTCCTTATTCAAATGGCCTTTCCCCTCAGAGCCATTTACACAACTCCAGCTGATCTCGGTGGGATTTTTACATGCAATTGGGGCCCAAAGTTTAAACAGCTTTCTGTATGCGTTTTTTAAAACCAGGTTTCAAAATCAATCTGCAGTGGTAAATTTTGTACAAAGCCATGCTTAATTTAAGTCAAACACAGGATTTCTGTAAGCCAGCATCCTAAAATGTAAGAATCAACTAAATAAGCCTTCACTTGCAGTGGCATATACCAAAATGTTGTGGCCTGAGTCCTGCCTTGTTTACAATGGGCAAAAGTCAGGAGTATTCCATTGTGTCAGCAGGCTAGGTTGCCAGAGCCAAGGATCCAAGTGTATGCATCAGATGAGATGATAGCAGGATCACTTCAGTGTTACTCTAATGGTCAAACTCTCCTCAGCACTGAAGGAAGCAGTCACTTGGGTGGGCTGATATCCCTCCCTCCAAGACATGAAGTGGTTAGAAACCAGCCCTCAGGCAAGTAGAGAGGGGATGTGGGCATGGTGCAGGGGATAGCCAAAGACTTACTACACAGAAGCATCCTCACGTGACCCCATTAGAGCAGATTTCATCTCTTCTACATAAAGGCAAGACGATGCCAACCAGGAGAGTTCTAACCCAAAACAGAAGGACTTTGGCCCGAGAACTCCTGAGTCCCTGATCTAGGATAATGCCAACACGTGTTCACATTCAGTCCTTTTAATATTCCATCTGTCTTTTCCAAGTTATTCAGTTAGCACTGTGTAGAAATATCTTATTATTCACTCAACCTTCCCCTCTTGGGTTTTTTTTCTGATACATATTTCATTTCCTAGATAAAACTAAGATAATTTTCTACAGATTATCAAGTCAGTTTCAAAGGTCATACTCAAAAATCTTGGAATGTATAATTTTAAAAATGCATGATACAGCATTAAATTTCCTGAGGACACTGAGTCCTTGTTTCTGTCAGGACGGGAGCAGCACTCCGCAGTCTGACCATTATGTAAAGTCGCTGTGATATGCTAAAAACCTCATTGTAAGAAAATGTCACTTGAATTTGTACTATTCTGCCTGTAGGAAGTCATTCATTTCTAAAGCATTCTTATGTTACTACAGAAACAGCAAAAAGGAATCATTTATTTACCAAAGTACTGCTATCCTTTTTCTGTCCAAAAAAGAGCCCGCCTCCAAAATCCCCAAACCTAAACTATAAGAAACATATACAACAGAAAATCACTTCAAACTGAAAATGACTCAGTCATGACAACTTTTTTTCATATATTGCTTTAGTACAGCTTAATTCTCACAACACAAATAGCTACTTCTCAAACAGGATGGAAGGTTTGGGCCCTATATCACTGAAACAAAGATTCTCTTTTTAAAGCAGAAGACACAATGACTTAATTATCTCTCAAATTTATCTCCTGAATATAATATAATATGCCTCTTTTTGCTTATCCTAAAAAGCACAAAGATAAGAAACTAAATGGGTTGACACCTCTGCTAATGGAGACCAGCAACCTCATATATGTCAAAAAAACTTTGTCCTTTTTTACCAACAGTGTGTCTAGCCTAGGATCTTCACCTATATAAATGGAAATACTTGGAAATTTCTCAGTGCAAGCAAGATGGAAATCTGATCACTGAATTTTTTTTCGGAAAAAAAAAGTAAAAATAAACCAGCCTTTTTTCTAAATTTCTCTGAAATTCATATTTAAAAGTGTAATGACTTCCTTGATTACAGTCAGTTACTCAAATATTCTTAAAACTTTTCTGAAAACCATATAGCTGCCAGCAAAAGGACACATAAACCAGATCTTCAGCTTCCAAGCTTTTCGGTCATTTATTAGGATTAAGCATTTCTGTATAGATTACTTAATCTAGCAATGAATTTGTTACTCTTTAAAACAACTGAAAATTATGGAAGTTAATCTGTTTAGCAGCTAATGTACAGTATGTTCTTTTCATCTGACAGCATGCATTTGGGCAGAAAATCAAACTCTTGCCAGACTTAAAACCACTTCTCTTATTAAAAAACAGATTAGAAAAACAGTAACTCTCACAAACTGCTCGCTGTCTGCTGCATGTAGACTCACTGCCCTAACTGTGTTTCTCACTGTATTTAATTTCTGGTGTATGAAGACTTGGGTAAAGATCATATGATCCCAAGAAATATTGAAAGCCAAAGGGTTTGTTTGGAGTGTTTGGAGATGAGAGAAAGACTTTTCCCTAAGACATTCCATGGGTGTTTCTTGCTTGTTCTTTAAACTGTATTACATAACATCAAATATAACAATCAGTGCAAATTTATTTGATTCCCCCAGCCGTCATAAGCCCTGTTCCACCACAAGGCAAATGGCAGCCTGCACTGATTTAATTTACTTTAGCAGTTTCAACAACTTTGTGTGAGCTGAGGGGAATCATAGCCAAAAAAGTATGTCTGAGGAAAATTTTTCCATGGCACCTTTATAGAAGTGCTCCAACCAAAGCTGCCCAGTGATGGATCGCTATGCACTTTTCAAAGTGAGAGAATAAAAGTGGGGAGTTTTCTACAGCATATATTTTGCACATGCAGTTATATTTAAAGCAGTATGAAATATAAAGCTCCAGAATTTTCACCTCTGGATAGTACTTCATAACTGTAGACAAAATCAGCCAGTGACTGAAAGAGGTCATATAAAAGATGAGAATGCTGTATGTAAGTTTCCTAAAATCTGGATTACTGAAGAAGGAAAGCACACTCCTTCAACAAAGGGGCAAATACGTTGTTTCCCTTTTTCTGCTCCAAAAACACCAAAAAAAAGAAGAAATAAATCCATTCTCTCTGAATAACAATTACCTGGTAATGGAACAGCACTCTCAGAAATGAGTCATTTTCTGATTACTCATTTGCTAAACTCTCTACACTGTGTTGTCTGTGAACAGTTCATAAAACGCTGATCCTCTGGCATGTGTTTATCTTTGGGCTGGACCAGAGAGCTATGCAAACAGTTTATAAAAGAGATTGTCTACAGTTACTTGGGGGAATATTTGCCCTCTCTGTTTTATGCAGAGAAACAATAAGGGCAAGCGTATGCTTAGCAAAAAGAAAAACACAAGGAGAAACTGAGATTACCCAGATGGTAAATGATATCAAGTACACAGAATGATTTCTGGGTTTCTGTGGATTGATTTGCCTGCAAATCGTGAAACAAAAAAGCCACTTCAAAACTGAAAAACTACCATGCAGAGCAAAGCAGAGGAAGATGGGGCAAATTGTAACTGCTCCAAAATACTTTGGAGATAACAAACATAATTGAAGGACCTTCAATGAATGCCTGGGCAGACGTGTTCGTGCAGATCAGGTTAGAGCAGTCTAAAAATTTCTCAGGTTTTTTCCTCTCTTCTGAAGGATACTCTTGTCTGAGAGTAACTGCCCATGTGAGTTCTCCTACTACATGCAGAACAAATTCAATCATTACTGAAAGCAGGAAGAATGTTTGCCTACATCCCTAATCACAAGAGACCATTTAGTTATTCAGTAAAATTCCATAAACATCTGAGAGTTTGGATTTTTCATTTCCTGCCACTTGACTATAAGATAGTTGGAGAAGGTATTGTATCCAGCTCCTCTTTTCTCACTTTCCTATTAGTGCTGAAATGTTCTCTACACCCAAACTGGTTCCTCTTAGGCTACATATCAATTTCATGAACTAGCAACCATCCCAGTTTGAAAGGCAATCTCAAGCCTAGCTCCTGATATGATGAGCAACTATGGCACCACTGACTGAATAGGTTTGGTGAGAATTCATATGGTGAAGACATCAAGTAAGCCCCATAGGGATTCCTGATACAGGAAAATACTTAAATGCTCAGTCTTTCTGGGTTGTTGGCAATGAAAAACACACACCACACTATTTTGTTTCTCAGACACCATGGCTCATGGAAAAACTAACTGAAATACTAAACACTTTTTTATGCTTCCTTTCACAGCTTTTTTGTCATTACTGTTGATAAGTTTATTTCTCCAGAAGACCTGTCCTATTTCCAGCCTCAGTCAGACAAGTTATTTCAGCTACTCATTAGTCAAGTATTCACTTCACTGACCTGTGTAACCTGGTCCAACCATATTTATTTTAGCTTCACAGCCAGCATGACATCTCTTTTCATGTAAATTTCTATACTGAGCTTTGAAATTTTGTTTCAAAAATTGCAACCCTTTTATTCATAATTGTCTGGGTTTCTTCAAAGGTTTTGTTATTTTATCCTTCAATGAGGTAAGATGGGACCATTTGTCTTATATGCTGCAACAATTATTCTGAAAACCTTTCATACTATTAGTCAGAGAGTCTTTTAAAATATCTACGACTATGTTCAAAGAGTCCTGGCTTAATTCAAGTACTTTTATTGCCCCATGAAACTGCAGATACGCTGATTACTGAAAGACACGGTAGATGTTCCATGAGGAAATATGATGAATTAGACTTTTGCTGTCGTGCAAAAAGAAATTTTTATTTTGTTCTTTCCCTTTGATCACCCAGTAAGGACTGACATCTCTACAATGCTCTTACTAACATTTTATCTAACTGAGGAAATTTAAGAGACAGTTTTATTATGAAGAGTAATGTTTTCTGAAGAGCACCCCGATAGGATTTTCAGGTCCAGCTGAATCTTCAAAGAATTTATACTTGAGTTATAAAGTTATACGTGTCAAAATGGTAAGTAATTTTTAATTTAGTTTCCTCCCAGCTGAAGAACTGAGTAAAAAGTCATTCGGTTGAGTGATAGGATGCTCGTTTATTCATATTTATCCTGAGACAAAATCTGTCACAGAACTTTTAATGTAATGTTTTAATTCAGTTGCTTAGAGCAAAATTTTTTACAGGAATGATTCTGTGACCTTTTAAGTCCAACACCCATTTTAAACTTTGTGTGGTTGCATATAAGCCCATTCCTACGACAGAGGCAAATATTCTTTTAAATTATTTGGCTCTTTAACCAATGTTGAGAATGTTTTTCTTCTTATTAAAAATTTAGAAATGCAGAAAGTCCAAATAAGAATCAGAGCCCTCAAGGGGGACACAGGGCACAGAGCACTGAAAGGACAAGTCAGTATGTACGTGAGACTGAATTCTGCTTTTCTGATGATTTTGTTTTCTGGATTCTACTGTATTTCATTCACTGCTCTCTCTAGGATGTGTTTTAACCAAAGCTCTAGGCAGTGCCCTGAAAGACTTTTCTTTTGCTCAAGTTTTATGATAGGATAAAAAGCTAAGCTTACTTTATGAATTTGAAACACACTTGATCTCTCCACATCTCTATGTTAATAACGGAGCTCTCCTAAGGTTACTGAAAATATACTCAGTGAAAATGTTTCCACCCAATGTAAACAGTTAACTTGGTCAACCCTTTACTAAAATGTGAGATATGTCCCTAAGGAAGTGAACAATTCAGTCTGTTTAACAGTGAGACAGAGGCCTCTCAACATTTGCAAAGGAAGACTGAGGCATTCCTCTATCCACTGATAGCACAGAGAAAAAAGCAGGGCTGTCAGGTTCCCATATCTACTTGGGATCCAGTCTGGTTTTGCTCTGAGAGTGAAATTTGCATTCCTGGATAGACAGTGGCTCATGTTCAGTGGAAAGAATAAAGGAGACTCTTGCCCAATATACTCTACAGTTTTGTGAACCTGCTGGGGTGTGGAGGCGAATTCAAACTGTCCCACACAGTGCAAAATCTACTTTTCACCCTCCCTCTTCCCTCCAGAAAAGTGTTAGACCTAGGAAGTGGCAGCACCACCACCAACAGGGAAGTTCATTATGTCCTGATCATCTCTGGCTTTTCTTGAGGATATGGGCAGAATATTGATACCTGATCTCATTTACCTGGATCTCAGCAATGTTCTGGGCAGGAGACAGGCTCTTTTCTCCTACAAAAGGAGCCTTTTGGACCTTGCATGGGTAGAGAAAGCAAGGGAGTTACGAAACTTTCAGCATGAATTGCAAGGTGCCTGATTCTCTGATGGCTGCATCTTGTCTCAGTGTAAGCAGGTCTTACGCAGCAGGACAAGCAGGCATTTGGTGTCTAGAGCTCTCACTTACTCCTTGTATAGTCAGAAATGCTCATTTGAAGGAAAAATGAGATCTCAGATGACTATCTGCCTACTGGAAGTATTTGCCTTTCTTCATCAATCACAGAAGAATCCTAGAGTCCATGCTGCAAATGGCAATGCTCAAACAAGTGCCTAAATTTTAGTAGGAAGAATTCAGCACATTGGTGAATCATTGGAACTGATTTTTTAATTATTTTATTTTACATTTTCCTATTTAAAATAGGTTTTCTGAATTGTTTCCTAACCTATGTCATAAACAAAAAGTTAAATTGATGGAGAAACTGATAATCAAGTATATTCCTACTGTGACTCGATTAGCAACAATGGGCAAGTCTTAATTCCACATAATTCGTCCACAAGATGTTTTCAAGTGTGGTGCCCACAGTGCCAGATTTCAGCAGTACATCCCTGGCCAGCACACAGCAGAGTTACACTTCCTTTCAAGGCCTACGAGGCAGCTTTCCTTATCCTCTGACAATCTACAGATGACATTGAGAATGCTCACAGAGAATTAGTCTGGGAAAGTCTCTGCTCAAAGTCAGAGAAAGAGCAGCCTCCCCTCCTTACAAGAAAGTCTTTGGGTCTGACTTATGCTTTTGCTAGCATTCTCAGTTTATGCTCAGCTCCAGGTTCTTAGTTAGAAGCAGGATTTGACTCCTTATCTCTAGGCCTAAGACTATGTGTTTTTTCTCGGATGCAAAAATGGCCCCTGAACATCTTTCAATCTCAGTACTGTAGAAATGCTGAAAATTTTCAAATGGATGAGATACTTTAACCTCATTAATTAATCCTGTTACATTAAGAAAAATATGCCACTAAAACTACTTGGAAAATGATAGTTATAAGACAAAATATTTAATGGAGGCTGGTGTGGAAATACAGTCAGTTTTGGTAGATGCTTCTGGCAATAGCTTTTTCAAGAGACACAGATTCCTCTCCACAACCAGTGATTTAACCCACTTTTTTTCCTTTGAGGACAGTAGCTTTGGAAAGCCCATGTAAAGTAGGAGAGTGTCTTTATGTCTATTTTTCATTCATATATTTACTTCTACATAAAACTTGGAAAGACACTTTAAGACACCATAAACATCAGTCAGACAATGAATGACTGTACAGAAACAATAAATAATTACCTTCAAGTGTTTCTCCCTCTCCAGAAAGGGCATCTCCTGCTCCAGAGGCATACAAGGCAGACACAGTCAGTGTATACCTGGTGGCTTGGTCCAAGCCTTTCAGCACTTTAGAGGTGGTGTCACCTTTCACAGTCACTTCCTTAGTTTCACCTCCTGCAACTGGAGTGTACGTTACAAAGTACTGCTGCACTTTGCCAGGAGCAGCACTCCAAGACAGCTTCATTGTTGATGTTGTAGCATCAGAAACTCTCAAATTTCTTGGACTTCCTCGGACTGCACATGTCAAAAGATGTTGAAAATAAGTTGAAGCAAGCTTAATTTCTTGGTTTATCGTCTAAGTTACCACTACATAGGGTTTTATGCTAAAAAATAATTCCTCAGTAGGCTGCACCAACACTGCTACAGTGTACCTTTAGTGTAATCAGGACTGTACAATCCCATCCCCACCCTCCTTAGGCAAAAATGCCCAATAAAATCTACTTTTTTTTTTTTCCTGTTAAAGCAGGCTCAGTCCTGGAGCACTTATACATAATGGCACTTCAAGATATGCTCAGATTCAACAAAGATCCATGTTGAAGTCTCTGTCTTCAGAATCAAGTCAAAGATGACTAATGAAACGTGAAATTAACATGTTTTTGTTTCCTAAAGAGGTCTTTTTGATGGTAACTTTCATGGGTCAGTGAAATTTCAGCAATGATCAGGATATTCATACTGTCTGTACTCTCTGGATTTCGTTTAATAAGGCATGATACATGTTAAAGGATCGTGCATTTTCATATACGTTAAATCTACAGTGATTACTTGAGAAAATTAAATGTTTCATTAATTCCTTGCTAAACATTCAGCACAAAGTGCAAACAGGGTCTGAATTTGCTCAAAAGGTATATGAGGTATATAATTTATATCATTGACAATAAGAAGAATCATGGGGACAATTAATTAAACATGCAAGTAGATTCTTCGCCCAATTTACCTTGCCATATCAAGTTCAAGATACTGTATTTTAAAATGAAATATTGCAATTTTGATAAATTCTATTGTCTTAAGGTATCTCTTAGCTAGGCCTGGGCAATGTTGTAACTCTCGGTTCATCTAGGATGATACATATGGACTATATGGTTTATTCTCTTTTCAGTATGAATATGTCAACATGCAGCGAGTTTTTCTCACGCTTACTGCGTTCATAGCATTGATCATGTACCTTCATCAGTTTTTGCATATCCATTCAATGAATTCCCGGGCCCAGACTGATATTCAGGAATAACAGACACTTCATATCTTGTGTCTTGGATCAAATTCTGCAGAGTAGTAGATCTATCGTTTGCTGAGACAGTCACTTGTCTCCTTTCTCCTCCAGTAAGTGGTCTATAAACAAGCCTGTACCGTAGGACATTTCCTGGAGCTGGAGTCCAACCAACTACAAAGCTATCAGTAGTTTCATCTGTTATCCTTAAGTTTCGAGGAGCACCTTTAACTACAAAGAATAGACACATGTAAGTTGTAAATATTTGCCTTTAGTGAAGCAGTATCTAAAGCAAAACCATGCCAACCATTCTGTTAGCTCATCCAGCTTACCAAAACTGCTTATATTGCCCTCCCATTGCTTTAGGGTACACACACCTTTAGCCATTTCTGAAAATTTAGGGTCAGAGTTACATTCAGCAGTGGAACAAAGTTGTCCCCAAAAGTACTTTCATCTCACTTTATACAACTGCTTCTGAAACTTAAGACAGTCTGACTGTGTTTAGTGGTAACAGTAGAACTGAACTGTGTAAAGGAACATTTGGGCATAGTGAGGAAACTTCTTTACACAACAAATAGTCTAAGTTTCCTTGCTGTGGCCATTTGCTTCTGCACCACTTCCATTTACAGGTAGTTGTCAGAGACATTTGACTACATACAGGCAGCTATCCTATTTGAAAGAACAAACAAGGAAAATAAAACAGCAAAGAAACACCACCAAACCAATTCTATTTCTTTGAATATTTCAAACAAAAATATAGTCATTGCAATATGAGTTGCATCTAATGTTTAAAGAAGATTTCTGAATTGTCTCTAACTCAGAGAAATAGTTTGTTACCCTAGAAACTAAAGAAAAACTGTGGTGAATTCTTCAACCTAGCCTGCTCCTTTAAAAAAGACACAGCAGTTCAGATGAACTCAGTGGGCACACCAAAAAAGACTTGACTCTTCCAACAGACATAAAGATCTGCTGTACTGCACACTGCTTAGCCGTACGTAGCATTGTGACTTAGGGAATAAAAGTTCTGGTTTGTTGTTGTTTACTATCTATATTCCACAAGTATTGTTCTTCAAAGTTAAGAGTGAAGTAATTAATAATCCTATTTTTAAAAAAAGAAACTTGTTTTCTATTAATCAGAAACACAATACTCAACTTCAAATCCTTTAAAAGCCTGAAAACAAAGTTAATTGCCAAGAAAGCCATCTGGCTCAAACTGTTAGCTAGATCTGCATGGAGATCTGCTGATGTTTGTGTGGCTGTAGATCAGATCACAATGTTAACAATTATTTAAGGTAGTATCAGTTACAAATGGGAAGACAGATTATTTTTATTAAAGCTTTTCCTTCTCCTGTCCCTTACGCGTACAAGCTACATGTTCTATCAGCCAAGAGTTTGTCTGTTTTCCTAAGGGAAAATTATGTGTGGCCAAAATATTCTGACTGGTACAGTCATGGAAATGTGCACACTGACAGTGAAACCTGTATCTTCCAAACTTAACATCCAAGCTAAGCTATTTTAAAAGTGTTTATTTCTATCAGTCTTAAGAGGAAAGAGAAATTGACAAATCTTCATGCTGTTTCTTTTGCTCCCTTGGAACCATTTATGTCACCAAAGGTCACAAATGGCAGCATGGAATAATAAAAAAAAAATGGATCAATATTTTAAAAAGCATGATTTAGAGTAGACTGAGTATTCAACTACTGGAATAGAAAATCAAATCTTTTGTCATACTGCTCTTTTCAATCAGGAGAAATGCATCATGGCAACTCTATCAAGAAAAAGCTACCATGCTTAAATTTACAGCCATTGATCACATAAAACACATATTGACATCAATGACAGTTTTGAATCAGTTATTGGATGAGACCAATGAATTTCTGATTTTAAAAAACCAGTTAACCAAAACTCAAGCTCCTTTAAGCCTACTGTATCTAAAACAAAATTTCTAATAGTGTTAAATTAGATGTAGACATAGCAAATTGCACGGGCACACATTTGTCTTTAAATGTATTGGAGTCAACATGCATCCCTGCATCATAGTCAACATGCATTCCTGCATCAGAGTCATAATTATTAAATAGAGTAGAACAGAACAGAAGAGTTTAGTTGGAAAGGATCTACAACATTCATCTAGTCCAACTTGAGTCTGTATTGGCAATAATTCATGACACTGAATTTAATATCGAGAACACACTACTTCATTTGAAAGGAGGCCACTGCAGAAACACAGCATCCATCCAGCATTCGGGAAAATTAAAGTCCAATCTTAGCAACTTAATGCTTGCATATTATTGGAATTTTAAATCTTTACTGAATGCGTTGAGGTACAATAATGTTTATTCTCATCCTGCATGGCAGTACAGCTTCTCAGCCTTAGTTGGCTGTTCCTCATTTACCCGTTCTCCAGCTAAGCAAATTCTTATTTGAACATATGACTCTTGTGTCTGAGAATAATGGGAATCCTACCTTCTAAGGTGGTTTCCTCTCCATCCAAGGGAGGGCCATCACCATCTTCATATTCAGAAATCACACTGACTGCGTAAGTAGTTTCAGGTAGTAAGTTGGTGAGAACTGAGCTAGTACTTGAAGCTGGTACTGAAACAATGAATTCATCTCCACCGACTGCTACTTTATATTTGATGAGATAGGACAAAACCTCTGATCCAGCTGGAGACCAGCTCACTTTGAAACTCTCTGATGTTATGTCAGAGAAGACCATGTTCTTTGCAGGTACATAAGCTGTATGGAAATAAAAATGCGCATATGAGGCATACTTGCCAGAATATGTTAAACATAAAATTTCTAAAATAAATAATAAATGTTCCTCAATAATTTGATTTATTCTAATTGAACAGATATTTTGTTGCATGTGTGCAGTATCTGTTTTCTATATTTGCTTATATCTATCAAATTTCAATAAGATATCTAGGTTGCCTAAAATCTTTCAACAGTGAGTAGAAGCACCAACTCAGTGATTTCTAGATCAAATGAAAACAGTCCATCTAGAAAAAAATATATTTACGAAAACTTAATTTAGAATCTGATGATCAAGTTGGGTTCCCGGTTTCATATGTCCAATGAACATCAATAACATGTTCTCAATGGAAACTAAAAATTGTTGGGATTTCTTTTCAGATCTAGATTAGAAATAAGGCAAAATAAAAACGAGTATTTTTTTGAGAATGAGGTCCAAGGGGAAACAAGGAATTTGACATGAGGCACAAACACAAATCTGACATCCTGGGCTTGTTTTGGTTGGCCTAGTCAGCCTAACAGTGGGGATCTTAAAACTGTTTGAGCCCTCTTAAAACAAAGGCTGCTTTGCTGGTTTGTTCCTCAAAGCTATCCTGAAGCAAAAGACTTATTTTTAAAGAGAGTGGTGCTATCAACATTGGGGACCCTTCAATGTTAGTGTCCTACTAAACATAGGTAGGAACACTGTGGGTACAACTAACCATAAGTAACTTTATCTGACCAAAAGTTGGCCATTTAAAAATCTTTTGAATGTTAAACATTATCCGTGCTGGCCTAATCTGGTTGCATGTGAAGATTTTCATATGCTACTTCATTTCAGTCTTTACAGTTAGATTGCAATCACTATTCACCTAGCATCTGCTGTCTCAAGTTATCTTGTCTAAGCCCATTTCAGGGGGCCATTAATTTTACCCTAAAAATTAATGAAATTGCCCTTTAGAGTTGTTGGCATTACTTTGATGCCTTTGAATATCTAAAAGACAAGCTTAGACTCGCTACTTCATTTTGTAGAGCTAAAAAAAGAATACCCTGGTAACTATTTTACTCAAGACATTGAGTACAGAAGCAGAGCATATCCACTAAGGTCATTCCAATAGACACACATTTTATTAGCTTTTTAGATATTTAGCAGAGTTGGGGGGAAAAATTTCTCCAATAGTTTTTTCATTTCCATTTATCCATTAATTTCACCTGTTGCTTTTAATATGTTTGAAAATGAGAAGCAAATCCCCAGTTATTAAAATTATCATTTGAATATGAACAATTTCATCAATATAAATTCTTTAGTTAACTATAAGCACAAAACATTGGTTCAGATCCTTTTTTTATTACATTTTCTACATTCCTCTAAGTAATTGTAGTTACTTACATTTTCTCCTTATAGCAGCCAGTTCCTGCTCAATTCGTAGACAGACAGATTGTGTAAGTTCAAATGATATCCTTTGAAAAGCATCAAAATCTTCCACTGTGTAAACATGGGTTTCCGCAGGAGGTGATGCAATTGCTTCCAACTCTGTACGCACTGCATCCTTCACACCAACTGCAAATATTTCTACATCTGCATCCCTCAGCTTTATTGCAGGTTCTTTAAAAGCATCTGATGACTTTCCATCAGTGATAAGAATCATGACTCTCGGCACATTTGGTCTTGATCCTTTGCTGGTAACAAATACTTTCTCCCTCACATATGTCATTGCTTTGCCTGTGTTGGTAGATCCACCTCTGTAGGGGAAGGTGTTAATAGCCTGAATTATGTCTTCCACTCTGTTGTATCTGTTCAAAGAAAACTCCATATGGGGATCTCTGCTATACTGGACAAGACTTATCTGTACTTTTCGAGGTGATATCTCAAAGCTTTTAACTAACACTTCCAAAAAGGCTCTTACTTTTACAAAATTGGCAATACCAATGCTGTAGGAACCATCCACTAAAAACACAACATCAGCTTTTACATCCACACCACGTGAGCATTCTGTAAAGAAAAATAATAACCATTGTAAACAGATTTTCAATAACCACATAGCATTACAATCACATCTGTAGTTCATGTATTACACACAACTGCTTATGAACACAATAAACTATGCTAAGCAAAGCTGCTTCTCAAAAATAATAAAGGTATGATATTAAAACAAGCATCAGAGGTTTCATCAATGAAAAGCTACAATTTGAAAATAAGGTAGTGGCTCCAAACTCACCCACTTGAACTTTTACTTGTTGTGTTTTTTCCATTATCGTTATTGGCTCACTGGGGGTCAGTCCTTTCATTGCATAAACATTAATTTGATATTCTGTGTCTGGAGAGAGATCTTTAACATTCAGAGCGGTAGTCTGAGGGCCCACACTCAGTACATGCTGTTTTCCCCCAGCTATCATTGGAATGAACTGCAGACGATAGCCAGTTATTTGGCTCGTGGATGGATCCCAAGTGATTCTAACAGACTTTGAGGAGATCTGAGTGGCCACCAGATTTGAAGGAGGCTCCACCACTGAAAGAAATCAAAAGCAAAACCAGAATATTAGTTACAACTATAAACATATTTTCATAACAGTTTTTATTTCTGGAATAAGTTTAGTTATCTTTGCTTGGTCTTTACTAAAAATCACTTTTTGGGATTTTTTAAGCATAAATAAACAGAAATTAATTACAAGACAGTCCAAATGAGACATCAATGAGAGGGCAAAAACATGAACAATGCTTTTGTGGCCCCCCAAGTATAGCAGAAGTTCCAGAAGAAATGATGCCCTGCTCTAAAACTGCTTCAACCAAAAGTGAAAGCTACACTCAC
Organism: Aleadryas rufinucha; assembly: GCA_013397815.1. Lineage (NCBI taxonomy): Eukaryota > Metazoa > Chordata > Aves > Passeriformes > Aleadryas > Aleadryas rufinucha. The sequence goes on along the minus strand of VZTH01011911.1, from coordinate 82,777 downwards.
AGAAACACAGTAGAAAGTGTGAACAAATGCAGACTTGAGCAGAGTATTAGGACAGCAGAGTCATCTCTACTGCCATTTTTGTCAAAGAATAACTAGTTACTTAAAACCTTACAGGGCCAGAAAGCTGCAGTGATACAGCTTCATGTCTTTGTTTTCTCAGTATTCTCCAGTTTTCATGCTTTGGTTCTTAATCTATTACATATTCTGACCCTTCACCAAGCAGTTTTTTTCCCTTTAATACATTTTTCCACAGAAGTGATGCCTGTGTCCAAACTCACTGTGTTGCCTTTGAAACAATGGAATAATGGAGCTATTCCAAATCTACATCACATTTTCTGTTATCCTGCATTTAAAGACACAAAACTGAGACCAGTTTTCCACACTTGCTAAGTGAGGCAATGGATCAAACTCTAGAAATAAAGCAAAGGAAGTAGGGATAGCATCTTCAATAGACATTGGAATAAACTGAAGCTATAAATACATTTTTATAAAGTGTCTCACCTTCTTCTCCACTAACCAGTTCACCTAGTTGTTCATCAACACCGGAGCACACTTGCAAGATAATTTCATTCTGTATATCCACAATTCCATCAAAATTAGCCACATTAAACACATGCTTCAGTGAAGGCTGAGATGCAATTAGCTTGAGTTCCTTTGCATCTGCTGCTTTGATACCTAGAAGTTGCAATAGACAGGACTGTGTTAAGTAGCCATAAAATACAGACACCTGTGAATGTATTAATGAAGTATCAAAACATCCTGGGGTAAAGCTGAGTTTAAATTAGTTCTGCCTTCTGTCATGATCAATAATCAAACTACAGAAAAATGATTAATGCAATGAGATGGAAGATTCAATTTTCAACCAGGGAAAATAATGTGGTATAAGTGAAGAATGAGGTCAAGGTTGAAACTATGCTAGTCAGTCATATTAATCTCTATGTAGGAACTACATAATTACTGCCAAATTAACACAACTGGTATGTTCCACTGTGGAGGGCACGAATGACCCATTTCAAGGCATACACATGAAAAAGGGGCATAGTGAAGTTCTTCAAACACACAGTCTGCAAAACTTATAAATTAACTTTTCATGAAAGTTAATCGCTCAATCATTAGAAAAACTCAACATACCCAAGGAAAAAACTTCAACTCCTATGTTGCGAAGCTCTCTTGCAGGAATTTCTACATCATCTTGAGCTTTTCCATCAGTAATGACAATTGCTACTTTGGGAAAGCCTTTTCTTGCTCCAGCAGATTCAGTGAAGGTGTTTTGAACAAGGTAATCAATAGCCTCACCTAAAACCAACATCACAAGTCGTGTTTTATTAGACTTGTATGAACTAGGATTTAAAGCAAATTTGAACTATGAAATGACATGCTGAATAAACATGTATGTGGGAAATTTGTACCTGTCATTGTGTTGCCACCTTTGTAAGGTATCCTTTTAATTGCATCAATAAGATCACTTCTTCTGAAATACTGATTTAAATTGAACTCTGTTCTTGTATCTGAACTGTACTGAACAACTCCAACTCTCGTCTTTTCTTCACCAATGTCAAAAGCTGATACAAGGGCAACCATGAAGTCCAGAATATATCCAAAGTTATTTCTTCCTACACTCCATGAACCATCTACCAGGAAAACTAAATCTGTCATTGCACTTATGGAGCATTCTGGAACACAGCAGGGGAAAAAAAAGAAAACCAACCCTATTAGCAATCGAGCAATTGCATTCTTACAAATCAGTGAGAAATGTCTAATGGAAACTTAGTAGGTAAAAGCCAAAGCAAACAGATATGTAAAAGATTGATCTTATCTGGAATATCTTGCCTGGGGAAACATTATTCACATACGAGCACCCATAGGAGTTTTCTAATTGACATTATCAAAAGGGAACTGCTTTGCGACACCTCTCATGTTTATCCACAAGATCTGTTATACCATAACAGATGAAAACACCCATATAAATCTTTTTGCAATGATTTGATGTTACAGAAAAAAATTATTTTGTTACCACTTGTGCCTTACATCTTTATTTCCCCATTATAGCTGCACAGGTTCTTCTGCAAAGCCTTTTATCCACAGCACAACACCTTTCATTAATAGGACCAAGACACTCAAGGACTTGCTCAGGTTAGTTACATGAAATCCCTAGTTTCAGTACCAACTTTGCACCTTAATCTTTCAATGCAGCTAATAAATTCCTTCTGTCCCAGTCCCTCCACAAGTTTTCTTAACTCTGCACAACTATACAAGTTAACTTTTTTGGTAGGTAACACAGAAACACAGTTTAACTTTATGGGGTGCTAGAGCTAGACCTCAGATAAGATAAATGTCAGATAAGTTGAAAGGCAAAACACCTTACTTTGTAATTGAGCCTCAACCTTCTTCTCATCTGGTATCCCTGCGCCGCCTGTCTGAACTACACAAAGCACAACATAGACAGAATTAATGGAGGAAATAGGGTTAAATTTTTAAACATCAAAGAAAAGCACATAAGCAATTAGAGACACACATCTGACAAGCCTCAGAACATGAAAACAAATTCAGGTTGTGAATACATCACCTGTACTTACAGATTTGACAACATAGTATTCAGGGTGACACAAAATACAGAAAATATAAATATCTAAGAATCTTCTGTATTTGTACATCTTGTACAGTCATTTCCTGAGAATTAACTGCAACGTGCCTAGAAGAAATACCAATATTACCCCTCTGTAATACCTAGGGAAATTAATAATTAGTAATTTTCCCATGGTTCTTTTTGAAGCTTGAGACATGAGACAAAATGTGTCATAGAAGAGAGTCTGCTGTGCATTTTTATTTAATTAAATTTCTTTTATGCTTTTTAAATTATTAATATAAATGATTAAAGCCCAAATTCAATATTTTAGTATGCATTGAAGTATATTGTGTCACATTTTATGATTATTTGATGAATATAGTTTGCTTTCTCACACAGGATGCCAGTCCAATTCATTTGTTATTGAGGTCAATCATTGTCTTCCCCGTGACTTCAGCAGATGCAATTTATAGGAAGTAGGTATGGCTCAAAAAACGCAGTGGCCTCCTGCCAAGAATTCTATAGAAGCTGGCAGACACTATATCCATGTTAGTATCTTCTGATCTCTTGAAAATTTTCTCTGCTTCCACTACGATTAATGGAAAAAGGCCGTTCGGACAGCTTCATCAGAGGAGAGTTCAGGTTATGTGGCAATTTTGTTGGAGAACTGGATCAAAGCCAAGTTTTGTGAACAACCACTCAGTTATCTTAATTGGCTTTCTAATTGTATTGCAGCTACTTACTTGTCAGCTGGCCAAAAACAGGTAGACTCTCCTCTCTGTCGTCATATGAAGCAATTGATACAACATACTCTACATCAGGTATAAGATCTGATATGACAGTTTGGGTAGTGCTAGGTGAAAGAGTAAATTCTTTAGTAGGTCCATCTGCAATAAATATATAAAACACTCAATGCAGCCTTAAAATCCAATAATATTGATAAGCTGATTGTAAAACAAAATGCAACAGACAATAATTTATCTCAAACCCAATGACAATTTTAGAATGATACACTTTCTGTTTTTGTGAAGTATAAATATCGAAACGTGAAAATTCAAGCTCATGTGCTTTCATTTTATTCAACAGTGAATAAAATTACTACAGTGTTTAATAAATTTCAGGAAATTTGAAACTTGAAGTGGGCATACAAAATGTACTGTCATCTAACAAATCATGTCCTGTTCTGATTCAATGCCACTTTTACACTGATTATTTCTGAAAGTGAAATTGAATAATGACTGTCTTACACAGCATAATGCAATTCTTGAACTTTAAGGTGAAAGCATAGAAGAGGAGCAGAGTGATGATTCTACCTTCTTATTGCTCCTTACAAAACAAAGGCATCCAAAACTTGTTACTTGCAGTCCCAAAATGGAAAACACTATGGCAAGAATAGCTCTAACTTGGAAGAATCACTGTTTTTCCTGTATGCCCTTTGCTGCTACCCAGGCTTGATCACAAACTTCCAAAAGATTTTAACAGCTATTCTCATACCTAAGTTAGATACAGGTGAAAATAAACTAACGTTTCAAAACATGTAATCGCATAAAAAAATTTGACAGAACTCACCATTTGTTGGAACCACAGTTATTCTGTAACCCACTATTGCATCTGGTGGCCTTTTCCATGACATTTGAACATTATGTTCATCTATAATTGTAAAATTCAAGTCTGATGGTGGGTTAACTGCAAAAGATTTATACCAGGTAGATGTTTAAAAGCTTGGACAAGTTTTGGCAAATGAATAACTTAAACAATGTTGAGCAAAGCTTACTAAAATTGTCTTTGCATAAATTTGTTTCCAACAAATATAAAGATATGTTGTTGGAAAAAGAGTAAAATAAAAGCTGACAAAATATGACAAAACATTGAAGAGTATATGCATTACAGAGGACAGCACAGAACATATGTTTCTTGAGTTGCCAAGACATTCAAGAATGGCCAGCAAAATCAAGCACAATAGAAAACACATTTGGATACATGTACAATGAGTTCACAGATAATCACCACATATGCAAACATTTCACATAACAATTAAAGGAAATTTTTTTACATGCTGGGTGCAATCCGTAGAAGCATGCCAAATCACAACCTGCTTACAATATCATGAGATCATTTAGGATGTGGAGAACACAGTACTCTTCTTAATTAGACATCAAAGAATTGATCAGCTTTTTAAATATAGTCTCTGCATATGATATTTCTTATTAATTTCACTGAATCTAGAAACTTGGCAGAGAAAAGAAATAATTTAAAGAATACAGGAAAAGATTAGGTATTTAATGTTCAGTAAAACAATTTCTGTTAGGGTCTAGATATGAATATACATGCAAGATGTATATCAGTAATAATGATACACTGATGTATCATTATATTTCAAAATATGGAGAACTCCATCCCTTTGTTCCTAGAAGCCACTAAAGTGACATACTTTGCATATAACAACAAAGGATTCAGGAACTAAGGGGATAATAAATGGCGTTAGTAATGGTTGTAATTTGCAAAATATTCGAGCTGATGCGAAGTTCACAAAAATAAAATTCTACCTGTTTACACCAGATTTCTGTACAATTTCAAAGGTGTAAACTATTGTATTCATGTTCCCTTTGCAGCAGGTGTACCCATACTAATAGTGGCATTTTAACATAAAATGCCAGTATGGTTCCAAACAACACAATGGTTAATTATGAAAAGACAACATCAAAATATATTTAAGGACATTTATTTTACAGAATTTATAGAAAATGGCAAAGAGGGCACCAGTGAACTGAACAAATGACTGCAAATAAAACTTGTAGGAGCTGATGACAGAAGTAACTGAACAGTACAGAAAGAAATAGTTTACACACGCTAATTTGCAGCATCATGCATACGTAAATGAAATGTTGATTATTGGTTTTTTAGCTTCCCACGATGGACAAAGCCTCCATGTACAAGGTTCATTACACAAAGACGTTTCATAAATATTTTATAATGATATTCTCTTTGTAAAATTGTCATGCTTATTCATGCAGTATTTTACTGACTCACTGTCAGTGCATGGTAGGTGTATTACATATTATTGTTTAAATAGGTCTACAAAGTAAGATTAGATCCAGCCATACTTTCCTTAACTACTAGTGAGAGAGTTTTGCAGGCATTTTTAAAAGACAGATCTTCTGTTTCATAGAAGATCTCCATCATATGTCAGATTTCATGTCTGATTTGAATATCATTTTAAAAGCAGATAAAGAAGTAAATGATAGAATGTTTAATTATTAAAAGACACTGTCCAATTACAAACAGTAAAACTGAGCTAAAAAATATGGCAGTTTTTTCCTTTTAATTTTCTGTAATTTCCAACCATAGGATAATATGGCTTTATAATACTAATACAATAGATAATAGTAGTGCTGAAGTAAATGTTATTTTTCCTGTTGTCCATACACAGGCAGTGAGATTAGACCATTAACTGCATGCACAGTTTATTCATCATTCAGTTTATGAGTATCACAGTGCTAGAGATGGCAGGGTAGTTACTTAGTATCATAATCATGCAACACGTGTTAATAGTAAAATACATTTAGATGATAAGAATATCATTATAAAATATTGTTTCAGTAGCAATGGCTCAGGACAAATTTAATGCAAAGGCAGAGACAACTGACCTGAGCATGCTTTTAAAAAAAATTCAGTACATGGAAAAAGTAGCACCACCAACCTTGCAAGTAAATTGGAATGTTGCAGCAGAGACTTTAGGCTTTAACTGCTGAAGGACAGCAGCAGCCCAACTTGTTGATATCCAAATGACCGGATTCCAGATAAACTGAAAAAGCTGACTGTGAGGAAAAGTTTTTAGCATTTTACAGGATTTTATTCCATTTTATGATAATTCAGATGTGGATCTTGGCAGGTAACAAGAAGAGCACATTGACACATAAGTGACGTATCCATTCATCCAGGTGATCACAGAACAATGGCATTGCAGGGGAACTCGGAAGTCCCCTTGTCCATCCCACGGTCAAAACAAGATTGACCACCCTATGTCACTCCTGACATGTTTTCTCAGATCATTCTTAAAGACCTCCACTACTGGCAAGACTGCCAGCTCCCCACAGAAATTACTCCAAAACCTCCCTGCCTTTATCATCGTAGTTATTTCTGAGACTTAACTCCCATCTTCATTGCTGCACTTTAAATTCATTCATTCTCAGCCTATGGCTGGCTTATCAAACTCAAGCACTGAATACTTCTCCCATTGAAATCCAAAAAGGAATCTTGCTTGAGTGAAAAAAAAAGCAGTTTGGATCCAATGTCATCAAAATGTCTTCCAGATGGCCTGTGAGCTTTCAATACTTAAACAGAATCTCCAAAACATCCATAGACCTTCACAGGGGTCAGATTTCACCCAAATGAAACCAGCTGTGGGGTGAAGACCAAATCATGGTCATAAGACTGAGAGTAGTAAGCTGATCTGAAGTACAGCAAAATGTTTAGAAGATAAAAACCTTATTGTGATAATAAAATAGGGCAACTGTTACTCCATTTCATTAAAATTCTTCTTCCAGAAGGGAATTCGCCAGTGGAAAAATAATACATCTGCAATATTGAATCAAATTAGAGTTCTCGGGAAAAAAATGCCCCTTGTTGTAGTAGGAGTTTGCCCCTTTTTTAAGGGACGAACCTTAAAATTTCACTCAACAAAATCTTGCGTATGAGTGCATCTTTACTCCAGCAAGCAGTCTTGATGTCAGGCTGCTTGCAGCAGTGAAGTTGCACCTATTCTTACAGTGTAGTGACACTGCTGATTCTTTGTCCATCAAAATCCATGCCAAACTTCTCACTGACTTGTCAAGGTACAGGATCATGATCGTAACATGTCATGGTGTTGTAGTATTGCCTTCATACAGTGATCCAACTGCTGATGCACAGAAATGCATGACTCCCCTACAGTTTTCCAGAGTATTAAAAATATATCCTGCTGTTCAACAATCTTGTTTCCACAGCATTAATTTTGGCCACTGTTAGAACTGTAATATGATAATTTCCTTAACTGGATCTTCTATATTATGCACCACAAAAGAAAAAAATCAGATATAATATACTTAAATCATTGCCAGTTCTTGTGTTATATACACATGTAATAAGGGCGTAATTTCTGAAACAAAAAAAATATAGAGCACAGCGTCTTTCTCATGCTATGCAGGTCTTATGTTAGCTTGTATTACTTCACAGGTAATATAAAAAAGTCTACAGCTTTTTGCAGATAGCACAATGTGGCTGCTAGAGGATCCCAATTAATACCTTAACAAGACAGAAATAATATATAACTTGAATATTAAGTAATTTATATCTAGAACCAGATTTAAAAGTGATATAACTTGGAAGTAGCTGCCATCCACAATCCCTATGTGAAACATATCTTGTGATTCCATCACTGGAAAGGACATACTATAATTAGCATGTAAAATAACGTGTTAGCCTATGTAAAAATAACATGCAGTCTACAGAAGCTGAAGAGTAAGCTCAGCCTTACCATCCCAGCAATAAGCCCTGCTGAGGCTGGAAGGTGCCAAAACTCTTCATTTACTATTTGTTTCAGAAATGACATGAATTTGGCACAACTAGATCATGACCCCAGTCAAGCTCCTCTGAAGTCTGCATTGCCAATATGACTAGGAGAAACAATGACCTGCAGCCTAGAAATGTAGTAAAGAGCAGCTTCGCAGACTTGTTAGATATTCATTGCCAATCGCAACACAGAAACATTGCCATCTGAATCTTTTCTTTGCATTTATTTTATACGTTTATGAAATTTCTTCAAAATAAAAGATGCATAGCTCATAAATGTACTTTGAAAAAAAACAATTTAAATCTATATACCTATACTACATATCTCAACATAACTGCATATATATACACACACCGTATGTATGAATATTTACCAAATTTTACATGTGTTTGTGCATGTATATGTATGTGCATGCATATATACACTTACACATGCATGTATATTTTGTTTCTAATTAGCAGCAGGAAAAACAGGGATGTATAGTCCTGTTTTTTATATTTTGCATATAAAAATTTTAGTTTCACATATCAATCTACGTGGCTCTCTATTTAGGAACTTTGCAATGAACAGCTTCTTTCTCAAAAGATATTGCCATCAAAAGATAATAAAATAATGGTCCTACCAACCAGTTCCAAAACTGGTTTCAGCTATCTCAGAGCACCTCTAAATCATTCAGTCAATGAAAATTAATGTACTCAACACAGCTTTATTACAAGCCAAAAATTCTAATCCTCTGCAACTGCTGTGCTGCAATTATTTCTCACTTACTCTCCTGGATGTCCTGGTAACAGATTTTTCACCAGACAAACCTCTTCATGCACAACACAAAGGTTCCACACTTGGATCAGTGGTGCCTTCCTTCCCTCCCTCCAGCCTAGAAAACAGACTTTTCTGGGTCTGAACCAGTTCCTGAAAAACTGAAAATTCAGCACCTTCAGAGCTCAGTTAGGTTATAATAAACCAATTATTTCCTCATTTCTTTCCTGTGCCTTTGAAAATCCCTCTGTATTAAGAAACATGACATGCTACAGAAGCCATGACAACATCACAGCAGTAACTTAAGGTTATAATTAACAGATTCTTCACATGCCAATATACTTGACTTAACTATGACTAAAATAAGACCCCTTGGCTCTTTGTGATCACAGATGAAAAAAATACTGTAACAGAAAGAAATTCTGACATGTGGACAGACATGGAATGCACTGGCGTATTCCTGTGCTGGACTAAAAAGGCACAAAACATCTTAAAGTATAAAATGTAGAATCACACACATGAAGTTTAAGCTGGGAGAGAGATATCAGAAAGATTGCAAAATAAAACAAGAAGAATTTCCCTGTAAAAGGAAAGAGCCAAAATGCTGAGCATGAAAACACAGTTGCTTCCTTGACCACAGAAAACAACTTCCCCAGTGAAATGGCATGAATGCATTTAGACTATATGTGAGTTTTACCCCCTCCACTCCTAAAGTGACTGCCCAAGTAGAAACTCCTGTTCTGCTGTACCTGTGTAGAAAAGCTCTAACACCATTACTGCAGCTCACTGCCTTGCCAAGAGCAGCAGAGCAGAGCTCTCACAAAGGACTTCAGAGCAGCTGTCATGCTGATGAAGAATCAGTTTCATACTGGAAGATTCCGGAATTTATGGACAGCAGCATTGGATAAACACCAGATCTACTCCCAGGGGAGACAGAAAAATAAAAGCTAAAGGAGGGCAGAAAATAAAATTAAGCTTTTTCTTTCCTCTGCTCTCACCCTGTCTTCCCACCTCATATCAAGAATCTTCATCACATTAAATGGCCCTCTCCCTTATTCTCCTCTCACTTTTTCATCCCACCAAGTGTCTCCCCACACCTTTGGGAAAGAAAATTCAAACTGCATGTCTTGTGAATGGTACAGAGAGAGTCAAAAAGAACCAAGAAAAGAGGCATGGGACTGACTGACTGGTGGGGGAGGATAGGTTTGTCACAAAGTGATCTGAAGTTTGGAAAAATAAGACTAAGGGACAAACATTCACAAGAGAAAGTCAGTTCAGCAGACAGGATTTAAGTTGTAGTGATACCAGAATAAAGTAAATAAATAAGTAAATGATTTGCTAAAGTAAGATGCAATTTACAAAATTATGGAAACTTGCAGCGCAAAATTAAAACAGTGCAGAAGAATGACCAGTATAGTGCAAACAAAAATCCAACTGTAAAAATCTCTACAAAAGCAGTTCCCACCACAGCAAGTCCTAAGGTACTCCTAGTTTTGAACTTTCATTTTCAGCACCACTATTTCTCACTCCATTTTCAGCACCACAGTTTTTCACCCCTCACCTCCCTGTCTTACTTCAAAACACTGGAGCTCAGAAAATTTTCTTATAGAAATATGATCACTGTACATTAGATATTTTATTTATCAAACATTTCTGAGTGCAGAGTAATGTAAGTCCTGTCCAAAAGCCCACTGAAACTCTCAAGATCAGGTTTTGTCCACTCTTTTGCTTGGCAATAGTGCATCCTCCAACATCCAATCAAGGTCATCCAGCTATGTGTCAAGTTTTGCCATTATAACTCTGCTGCTCCAAATACATTTTCGTAGCTTGCTTTAACAGTACTGAAGCTATGACTGGTTTAGTCTACACTGTAGCTAAATTAAACACCTTCACTTACATTCTGAAACAACATGCTCCATACATGTAATTATCAGTGCAGGACAACAGCAATATTACTCCAGCTCCAAGTGAGCTCCCTTCTAAGATGGGGAAGAATGCACAAACACATCCACTCCCTTCCTCCATCAAAACTATACACTTTCTCTGCTTTCTCTGGCACAGCAGTCCTGCATTTCAAATGCAACTCTGAAATGACTTCAAATGACCTTTTTTGGTTCCTTTGCCAACAACAACGCAGCACGAGAGGAAGGCAGTGGACTGATTCTCTCCTAGAGAGAATCTAGATCTAGATTGTCAAGATAGAATCTGTTGCACTACTGGTAAAAATGCCATCTTTTTCCAGAAAGCCAGTGTACTTTACATCTGCATGCCTCAAGCAAGCACTACTGCTTGGGGGGCAAATGCTGCAGAGGCATCTCTGACACCCCATGTTTTAATAGCGATAAGCCAAGGTGACCATGTCCAGACAAGGGAGCTTGTGGCAGGCCATGATCAGGGAATTTGTTTCATTTCAAGACAGAAAGAGAAGGAAGGGATAAAAATGACTTATCAGATGCTGGCTTCTGTTTTTATCCAGTAAATCCAAGGGAGTTCACATGTACGATGGAATCAGGTCCCGGAGGTCAGATCAAGTCATTTCAGTGCAAGACGTTCAGCATCTCTATTTCCCCTGGCAGCTACTGCTAGCAGAAATGCCATGGCTATGACCAAAAAGCCAAGCAGCTCACACTGAGGGCACAGGACACAGTTGCTGTTAATCCACTGGGGAGCAAATGCAGGGCCAGGCCATTTTGAGCCATGCTGTGGCAAGTGTGGCAGTGAAGACGGCTCTCCCCACGTCTTCAGCTGGAGGTAGGATGCTGCCAGGGCTGACAGGGGCCTTAGCCTCCAGAGAGACTGGGCTGAGAGCTGAGGAGGAGGAGGAGGAGAAGGAAACCCTTTTTGGAGGTGACAGTACCACATGTATGCCAGAGCCTTGGAGCTCTGGCTGCCCCAGCAGGGCCTGGCCCAACCTTCCCTTCAGTGGTGCCCAGGACTCATGTCACAGCACTGGCAGCATCTTCCCAGGCATGCTCCCCAGGTCAAACCAGCCACAGAAGTTGAGGTGTCCCTGGGGGAGGGTCCGGCCACCCCAAGGCTCAGCCGGGGGTCGCCCCGCCGAGCAGGGGAGGCCGATGCACCGGCAGGCCGGTGGGGCAGAGGCGAGGCGTCCAGCTGGACAAAACACACGGGCGCAGAGAGCCAGACTCTGTTGGAGCATTTTATTTCAAAGTTGTGGGTTGTTGGGTAGTAGGTTTTCCGTTTCCTCTCTCAACATTACTAACAGAGGCCAGAGACTAGACCTTCTTGGTCTATCCTGGGGGCAATGCCACGGCTCCAGCCACGCCGGGCTGCCCGCCAGTGACACTGGGCTCCTCAGGGCGCTGCGCCCAGGCAGCCACACCAGCTGGCCCACGTCCTGTCTGTGGGGTGGTGTGGACAGCACACCAGAGAGACAGAGAGAGGGAGCTACAGTCCGGCTCACTAGCCGGGAGAAACAGAACACAGAAGGAGCTGAGCAAGGAAGGAGAGGCGTTTCTCTGAAGGAGAGAAAGAGAGAAGGTGAAGTATTCACACTCAAAAACAGAGGAGAGAGCCAGTAGCTCAAGGCTGATGTTTGGGAGGTTTTCTGGTCAGTGGGGCACCAGGGCAAGGGGGCAGGGAGGGGAAGGTTACCTTCAGCCTCGATGGAGGAGAGGAGGGTGGCTGCACACAGAGCAGCGACTGCCGAGCACAGCGCTGTCTTCATTTCTGCCCTTTCAGATCACAACAACATGAATGAATCTGCAATGATGGGGAAGGGGGGAAGGGGGAGAAAGGAGAAGGAAATGATACATGTGGATTAAAGGATTGTGTGGGTGTATTCATGAAACATAAAAAAGATGAACAGTGGATTTCACTTTGTTCCCTTATCCCCAGCCCCCACCCACGGGACCAGGTTGAAACCTCTAGATTTGAAAGCTGTCCAAGACGATGAAAGATCCGTATGACTAACTGGAGAGTCTCGTCTCGCAATAATATGCCTTTTGTTGCTGAACCCTTTCCAGTCACAGTAAGCACATGAAGCTTTAACCTAGTTAGGGTTAATTTGATCAGGGAAGTGCAGTGAAGATCTGTGCCTCTGCACAGGCAGGAGCCAGAAGGGAGCTCCATGACTTCATCGCTGAATGTGATGATAGCTAATTCAGAGGTCATTCCTGCCTTGGATCAACTAAATGTCTCTTTCAGCTGGGGATTTTAATCGGCTCCTTTTTCATAACTGTTGAACCACTTAGTTAGCTTTGTTTTACTGGTCTCAAGGCAGTTTGGAAACTGTAATAAAACTTTTTTGAGGGGTTCTGCCTACAAATGTGCTATTCTTCATTTCTTGAAAGTCTGAAATAGGTTATACAGAAGTGTGTGTAACACACATCTGAAATTTGACACGTCTGTCTAGCCATGATGTTTCAACATCTGATAATTCATTTACATGTCCTGAGAGAAAATAGATTTAAAATACACTATATAAAGCTGACAGGCATAAGAGTCTCACAATCACTGCAGGTTGTCTAGCAAAATAGGTGGGATTAAGCCAAGTTAGCGGTTCTTAATTGCAAGCATACTTTCATAACTATGTGCTCTAGGTCATGTAAAATTACTGCCAATTACTCCAGCAAAACTTCCAAATTATTTCCTTGTCTAAATAAAGTCTAATATGAACCTACACATGCATGTAAGTGTTTCTAAAGTTTTGCATTTTCTATCTCAAGACATAGGGGAGTGGCAATTTGTATGAATAAAGTCAGAAATGCATCATATATCACAATTAGGCTGGGGGAAAGAGAATTCCAAAAGCAATTAGGCAACAGATTTTATTAGGAAGGTGCTAAGAGCAAAACAAAAGAAAAAATACATAAATTTAGTCCACAGAAACAACTGAAAGGGAAAACAATATTCTTCTACCATCTAAAGAACTACCCAGCAAGGCACATTTAGTGGGAAGACACTATGGAGATCCAGGAATTTCCCAGTTACTGACACTGAGCTTAACAGGCAGCTATATATACTTTGAGCAGCTATATGTACTTGTCTTAGCCAAATGCCTTTACTGCACAAGAAAATACCAAGAGCTCAATGAAAATCTAAGCAAAGGTTTCAGTCTCATGGCAGTTCCAGTGGCTAAACAGAAGAGTAACATTGACCATAATGACTCCCTGACACTAACACAAGAAAGGCCAAGGTTAGTATAAAAATGCTCAGAAAGCTCCAAAATTGTATCACTGCTCTGCGTGGGAAACGGCTGCCCCTGGGCAGATCTACAGCATCCTGCAGTGAGTTTAAGGATCTCCTAAATTCAACGTGAAAGGACGTTTTGTCCTGGAAATCTCGTGTGTGCTTTGACTGCCATCTTTTGATCCTTTTGAAGATCAACAGAAATTAATCATCCCACAAAGTCATCTAGGAGTTTGCCACTGCTGCAGGTCTACCATTCCTGATACACGTTTCTGTTTCATGAAATACACCATCTCAGCCAAAGCATTCATTTGCTAACCTAGGAACACTGTTTCCTTCTCGCGAACTTAGGTGTATGAAAGAAAGCCTGGAGCTGGCAGAGGAAAGTTCCTCTCACTGGCTCAGCAGGGACACAACAGACTTGGGGTCAGGACTAAAGGTTTTCTCATTGATCTTTAAAGACCACTTGGAAATAGTCAAACCCGAGCTTTCACAGTGCCAGTTCTATCTCACACTAATTCAACTTACAAAAGCGTAGCCAAAGCATTTCTAAACCATACAGTGCATGACATTTACCACTTTCAAGAAGAAAAAACTAACATAAACGGAAAAAGAAAAAAACCGCAGGAAAAGCCCCCTGCCTATCAAAGACATAAGAAACTGGAAGGAGAAAGCATCACCGGCAGCTGCACACACAAAGGAGGGAAGCGAGAGCTCCTGCCAAAGCCGCAGCGGTAGCGTGCCTGCAGGCGCGCTGGGCGCTGACAGCGGGTTCCGCCTGGAGCCTCCCCGGCCGCCGGGAGCCTTCGTCTCCGGGACACCACCGCCCCTCCCCGCATTTCTGCCCAGGCACCCGTCCGGCGGCAGCGCTCGGGGCCAGCATCCCGCCGGGCTCCCCCGTGCCTTTGCCTGGGCTGACAGCCAGCAGCCCCGGGGCGCTCTGCCCCGCACCTCTCCTCCCGCCCGGCCGCACGCCTGCAGCCGGCTCTGACATGCCCAACGCGCGCACACACGCTCCTTCCTAATCCCGTGTCGGCTTCCATCCCGGCGCTGCTACCCCAGCCTAAGGTGCATTGGAAGGGGCTCAGTGCGTGCGGACAGAGCGGGACACGGGGGTCGGCGGCGGGGCGAGCAGGGACCCCCGCTCCTGCGCGGGCACACACAGACCTTCCGGGGCGGCCGCAGGGTGCCGGGGTCGGTGACGGGACAGCTCGTCTGGCGATGACTCCGGCGGTGCCCGCAGCGGCAAGAGCCGCAGCCGTCGGACCTGAATAAAAGGAGGAGGATAAAGGATGCAGCTCCAGGGGCACCTTGTGGAGGGAGCAGCAAGTAGCAGCAGCGGCGAAGGAGGAGCAGCAGCAGCGGCAACAGCTGAGCGCACAGGAGGCGTCTCGATTACTGTAGCTCCCGATGCGAGGGGTCTGTCTGGGAAGACTTGCCTTCTCCAAGTGGGAAGAGCCTCTTCTCAATCTGCTACTTAATAGAGGGCTGTTCCCAGCTCTCAATTTACCCTCGTAAGCGGTTACGAAACTGCACGGAAGGTGGACTGCTGCCACCGGGTGATATATGCGCCGCTGTGCTCCAGCAAGGAAGGGGATCCACTTCTGGAAACTGGCGCATACCTCCGCGCATTCCTGCGGCATGAGACGGGAGCCGCGGCGGCAGCGCGCCCGGAGGCAGGGGCCCGGCCCGCCGCCCCCTCCCTTCCTCCCCCCAGGGCTTCCCAAACGGGGAGGACACGGGAGGGCAATGGAAAAATTGAGTCTCCGGGCAGGCTTCGAGGGACGGCGGTGCGGAGGGTGTCCCCGGGCGGGGGGTTCCACGCAGCGCCCGTCGCCTCCGCGGGGGACCCGCTCGCCCTGCCGAGGCTGGGCTGATCCCCGGCACAGTCTTGCAGAGAAGCGCGGGTACTCCCGGTGGCGCGGCTGGGAGCCTGGAGGGCAGTGGTGATATAATCATTGTGACACAGTTCAGGTGTGTCTGGTCTCAATGCTATGCAACCATATATACATTAAACACACACTCCCCCGCGACAGCCCTCCGCCACATGGGTGTTTTACTTCGACCACAAAACGCTGTGGGTGCTGGGAGCAGCCTGCCGCGGGGTGGGTACGACTCTCCGGGCCGAGGGACGGGGCGCACGGCCTCACTGACTCTCCCTCGGACCCCGCGGAAAATCCGCGCCCGTAGCCCATGTCTGAAATTCTGTGCTTTCCAAAGGAACTGCACCTTCCAAAATCGGACAGTCCGTTGGACGACAGGCTCAGCGAGGGTCTCCCCTCTCACTCTCGGGAGCCTGCCCGGGTCACTCGGCGTGTCCCGGCCTCTGCAGCGCGCCGTGCCACAGAGTGACACGGCGAAACATCTGGGCCCTTCCCTGCCCGAGGGCGCAAGTCGTCCAGTGGGGCCCAGACGGGGGCATCCCAGGGGCCCCGCGCCAGCAGCGGGGCTGCTCCCACACCCGTGGGGAACGGCATCCCCGGGAACGCTCGCGGACGAGACTCCTCCGGGACCGCTTCGGTCTAAATTACGGGATGTCACCGTTGCCTCGGAGCGGGTGCGCAGACTCGGGACGCGGAACAGAGATGGGAGAGGAGCGGGGGTAAACAGGGAGGGGGAAAAGCTGCGGGTTTCTCACAGCCGCTGCCCCGCTCGTCCGGAGCCCCAGCGCAGCGGCACCGGGGCCATCCGCGGTGCCGGAGCGCCCCCCGGTGGCGGCGGCGGGCAGGAGCGGCGCCCGACAGACCGACCGTCCGTCTGTCCGCCTGATGAGGCTGCCGCTGGGCCCCCGGGGCCGCCGCTGTGGGGACAAAATGGAAAACAGGGCCGGGAAGGGCGGGGAGAGGGAGAGATGGGGCCAAGCCTCACCGCAGAGCTTGGGACCCCCGCTCGTGAGCGGCCGAGGAGATTCCAGGGCCACGCTGGGTCCCTTTCGGCTCTGTGCACAGTGTGACTGGCAGAGTCATCGAGGGGTTCCAGCCGGGGTAGAAGTGACCGACAGCGGAGATTAATATTTTATCAGAGGACCGCTCCTGGGCACTTTTTCCGCAGGACTGGGAGATCAAGGACCTGTCGGCAGGAGGACTTGTGTCTCTTTAGCTTCGTTTCTGCAATCGACCTGTCATCTACATGAGAACCCAAATGCTGAAAAGAAAGTGATAACCAGAAGACATGCGCTGACATTTCCAGACTCTTTGTAAGTGAGTCAGCTCCTCTTTGGGACACGGGACAGTTTCAGCTGTCTGGTATTGATAGAATGCACTTTCCAAAAGCAACATCTCCTCTGCTGATAAAACTCTTGACCAGCTGTTGAGACGGATTTTCTCTTTTGGCATCATTTTGGCATGGGGAATTGAATTTCTTCTTATCTAGATCTGATGTGGAAAAGCATTATTTCTAAGAAATAGTATGTTTTAAAAAAATTAATTCTCTGAATGAACACACCAAGAACACGACTATAAATGTGGTGTGAGAAATAGTTTCAGAAGAATGGACTTCAGGGATTACAAGGAAATATCCTTCCACAGGAAGTGAATTAATGCAAATGAGGTATTTTTATCAGTTGTGAACTACAATGGTATTTTTTAAATATACTGTGGATTTTTTCATCATAGGACAACCAAGACTTTATGTGAATAGTTAAATAAATAATAATGAATGCAAAAAATAAGGCTGGAAGAAAATAGGCATTATTCTATGTAAAAGTTAAATCACTCAGAAATATTATTTTTAAATGTTTAAATAATTTTGTGTAAAACTACAAGTAGATTTACATGAGTGGAGACTTTGAAAGCAAGGGGTCTCTAAGGTCTGCAAGAATCTCATACACTCTCCCTCACAGACCTAGATGCTGCCGAGAGGAGTATCTCCCCTTCTTCTCAGCTGACCAGCTTTGTTTAATTTCTTTGTGTGAAATAAGACTCAGAGCTGGCAAGAATAAACAATTAATTGACTCCAAGGGCAGCAGGATTTTGTTCTTAACTCCTTATTCTAACTATTCTAACCATGATTCTCCTAAGATCATTTACATGTAAAATACACCAACAAATTGCATTTAGAGTGTGTGCTTCCATACATCACAGTAATTAAGAAGGTTGTTTTTAATCAGCACTGTTGCTATGTACATTCAGAGTCTGCATACATAGTATGTGATGCAGAAGGCATTTCTGAAATGCATAAACATTTACTGACACTCTCCTGTCTGCTTGTTTCTTAGACAAGTGTTAAACACATTAAGACCATTGCATTCCAGCTTTGCAATTTTCTTTGCTCTTTAATCTGGACACACTGAAACAGTGACAGATTTAAATACAAAAATCAACATTTAAATTCATATTTATACTTTTAATAATACTGTCTATTTCTGGTGTAGGTATGTGATAGGAATATTGCAGGTAACCAGGAATTTCTTAGAAATTTTGAAATGGTTTTGGGTCTTGAGTAATTTGGGCAACTTTGTCTTTCTGACACGTCTTTTTTTTTTTTGTTACCTCAAACTGCATTGCCAGGGCAGAATAAAACAGGACATTCTGCATTTCAGCACTGTAAACCTTGAATATCATTTCCATGTGGATATCACACTAGATTTGGCTTCTGTGTTTTCCTAACAGTTAGTTGCATCTGCTTTACATATGAATATGGTAAATGTGTTATTCATATAAATATATGCATTTGAGTATATTTTTTGCACAGAGGAAAAATTGTTTAAAAGTGTCTTGAATACCAAACAATATATAGATTAAGCATTAAGTGTTGTTATACAAGCAAAATTCTGCTGCTTCCAGTGGCTTACATACATCTGCCCAGGAAGTATTTTGCTGGTCAGTCTCTCACTGCATCTATCACTGCAGTGCATCTAAATTAAACACGGTCTTTGTACAGTCATTTTAGAGGCCCATTCATTCCTTACTGCACAATGGACAGTATTTCCAGTATTTTTTTTATTCCCTATTAAATAATTCATAAGACTAATACTGCACAGGATTATATCTGCACTCATAAAATGCAGAAGGACAAAACACACTAAACCGCTTCCACCGGGCTCTGCCTTCTCTGAGAGATTTACAGTCAATGGCAGGAGAAGAACTCAGTCTGGTGTTTGTTTATTTGGATAAGTTCATTTCAGAGCTGGTATTCAGAGAGCAGAACTAGTCTGACCTCTCATAATGAGGATTGGCTTCTTGTATTAGCAGTGTTCAGAGAGGACTGGTGCTATCTGAAGTCTGCTCATTCAGTGGAAAAACTATGGAAGCAGCATCCCTGGAGAGTGTGACAGCCATGAAATAATTATCTGCCTTACCAGGTATGTTTTCCTTAGCAACTATTTATTTCTCTAATTTGTGTAACTGGTTTTTCCCATCATGTAATGTTCTGAAAGTTAATTACTGAGCCTCCAGATAAGTAGAACTGGAAAAGTAAATAAATCTTTCAAAAGCAGAGGTATAAATAGAAAGAAGCTGGTATTTAATGGAGTTTGAGAGTCTGAGAAAATCCAGTTAATTTGTAGGCAGGAATTTTTTAAAACAATATAGATCTTTAATACTAAAATTGGAAAAAATAGATGCAAAGATCTTATAGTCCCTTCCACATATATACACAAACACACTGTATATTATAACATTTCTAAATAAAGTTGCCTTCTTTCAAAGAAGCTGGTTCATTATTTCATGACAGAGTCCTGATCTATTCAGGAAGCATTCCTCTATTAAACCAGTACAAATCTTGCTTGATTAAAGAGGACAAGAAAATAAATTAACTGAGGACAGTGACTCTGTATATTTTTCAGGTATCACTGTATGTTTTAACCTAAGCATTCCTGTCACAGCAATGGACTAGCCACAAAGAATTGTGAATGCAGATCTAAGCATTCCTCTTCATGTAGCTGAGGGGTCCTCAGTGAAAGAACGATGATTCACTGAGAAAACCTATAATTTTGAAAAATTAAAATAATTTTAGAAATCACTAGCCACTAGCTGTTACTTGCAGAACATTATAGTACAGTGCTCACTGACTACCTAATTGGATTCAACATCTGCTGAAAGGTTAATAGCCATGGGTTTCCCTATATTTGGTAGCCCTTCAACTATTGCAAAGTAATTTCTTCTGACAAAGAAGCTCTTGATATTAATTGACAACAAAGTCTGAAATGGTGTAGTGACAAGCCCTGAATAGGAACGTTTTGCTAATTCTTCTTAGTACTTATATATATATATTAAAAAAAAAATCATTATCTATTGGGACAACAGTGTCTGTGTAGGTGGCAGGTAGTCTTACGGAGAAGATAAGCTTGTGTCTGAGCAGGCAAAGTATTCAAAACTATTGAAAGTTCACGTTGCATTAGCTAATGAGTGACCTGATCCTTTTGTTGCAGACAGTGGAATAATTAATGATGGGGGGGAATTTTAAGATTCAATACCTTGTCATCAGGCCAACTGATGCTGTCTTTCTCTCCACCACAGATGCAAAAGGCATTGAGAATGTGGTGATTCCCCTGACTGAAGAGCAGGTTGGAGGAAAGCTGTCAAGGGGGAATAATCAGCTGCTGCTGCACTCTATCCCAATACATATCTTTCCAAGAAGGTTTAAAGGATGTACAGGTCAGCCCCAAACCCTCAGTTCAGCAAGACAAACATTCAAAACTTTAAGCATTCTGACAAGTGAATCTGATGCGAATGCACAGAACCATAGTAAATGAAGCTGGAAAAGATCCCAAGAAGCCATTTAGTTCATGACCTGTTATTTTAAGTACACCAGGACTTCAAAGAGAAATTCTCCATACCATACTTACTACTAACAGCATACTTCAGGGAGCTGTTTTGTAGCAGCTGACAATAGATAATAACTTGTTTTAGGTGAGTTGCAAGCTGTCCAGAATACAACTATGAGCACAGCCATCAGAAATAAAAAAATACAACTACACAAGAGAAGCCTGTATCTTTGGATCAGAGAATCATAAACTGGTATGGGTTGGAAGGGACCTTAAAGATCATCAAGTTCCAACTCTCTTGATTCCACAAAAATAGCCTTGGTTTACTGTGAAAAATTGCTTGCTTAATTGGCATGCCTGCAAACTCTCAGACAGAGAGCAAAGAAGCCAGACTGGGAGATTCCTTTTTGCATGTGACTGTCAGAGGTACAGATCCCACCAGGCTTGCTAAAACCCCTTTTGCTGTTACAGTATTTCTGCTTTTATCAGTCCTGTAATTTTTTTGACCATTTCTAAACTTCATGGGAGATGGACACCATGGTCACCACCATCCACTCCAAGCTCCCCACTCCCCCCAGATTCTCAGTCTCAGTGCCTTTATATTCAAACTGGCAGATTGTGGCATTCAACACAGCTTTTTCCTCTGCAAAAGGAGGAGCGCCGGAGGCAAAACTTGGGCTAGGACGCAGCTAGGGAATGCACCAGGCCCAAGGAGCTGGATAGCCTAGATTATATATACTTTCCTGGGACCTGTCTGGGGCTCTCATCTGCATGTCACCTATCACAGATATTGATGGACACTTGGAAATTTTGAGGGTTTGGGGAAAAAAAAATCAGGCAAGAGTTTAGCTTCCAGGCATTAAAAGCACAGCCTAGGTGTCACCTGTCACAATAATGTTCACCTCATGAACTCCACATGAGCCAGCTTTGAAAAAGAAACCTGTTTCTTTTGCAAAAGTCATAATTGGCTTGTGACTAAGGAGGAAAATGCATGGAGCAAAACAATGCAGATCTAAACCAGCATTTCTTAATGCAGCCTTGTGACTGCTGCTTCCCAGTATGTTGAATATTGACAGTTCCAAATACCAGAACATAAGATTTATTTGGATTATAAATAGATGTTGCCCTGTGCTTCAGTATCAGAAACACTCTATTGTGTAAACAGAGAACTATTGGCTCTTGTTTCTGCTTTTAAAGGTTACTTGAAAACTCCCATGTACTCTTTGATGACAGCCTTTTTCACCTGTTGGAGTTGAGTCTCTCTCTCGGGTATCAACACCTCTACAGCCTGCTGAGAGGCTTCACTTCAAGTTGTCAAAATGCCTCCTCTCATATGCCCTTTTCTCCAATCTCTTGGATGCTCTCCAGCTGGCCTCGCTAATCTGTTAGCTTTTAGTCAGCCCAGTCTGGTGAACATGTCTTGGGTTTGGCATCGTCTTGATTTCTGCATGTATTTTTTATCTGGAGAAATGTGTTTGCTACTAGCTCCAATGCATCTTGTTTGTTTAACAAAAATTAAAAATAAATAAATAAATAAATTTATCTGCCTAGGATTTTTTTAAAAATAGGCTTCTGGTAAATCTGAGCTGTGCTCCTTTACCCTCTGCCCAGTGCCCTTTGAAATGTGTTTAGGGGATTTCCTGTTTAAGGCACATCACAACATGGGGCTTTTACTACACCATGATCTTCTTCCCCAGTTAAGAAAAGCTGCTGCAAGATGAGGTCCCTTTAAGCTAGGAGTAGCTGTTGGGACCTTATTTTCTAATAAAAACTCCAGAGTCTGCTTCTCTAACCTCCAGGGTGGCTGAGAAAGCAGACAGGGGATGTGTACTCCTTGACACATGCCCCACCATTGCAGCTTTGCTCTTTAGGAATGTTGGCTGTGTCCACTGCTCTGTCCTGCATGGTCACCTCAGGTGGCATTTGGCTCTGGGTTATGGCACATTAGGTGCCTGTACATGAGCCCAGCATCTAAACTTCTGCAGTGGCTAATGAAGACCTGAGTTAATGAACTCAGCAGTGCCTGAGCAGTTTGGCCACCCACCATCCATGGGGCTTGGATCAGTTGCTATCACAGTGGGCTCTAGAGCCATCTGAGTGTTCTGCAGCATCAGAGATCTCTTGTGGAGCTCCCAGCTACAGACAAGGACCCACATACACTGACACATCTCAAACTCTTGCAGACCACCCAGGAGGCAGAAGCAAGCCCCTGGTGCTGTTTTGGGTGTCAGAGGCCTCCTGATAGTCCCCCACTGCTATAACACAAGTGTATGAGTCTCCTGCAGGTCCTCTGTTGTATTTGCCAGCCCCAGGCAAATGCCTNCTCTCTCGTCTGGCCTTTGAGCTGAGGTAACTTCCCCCTGGAGGGAGACTTCTGTGAGAGTGGTGGCTATCTCGTCATAGCTCTGATCCAGGTAGTGTTATCAAGTATAACCTGAGATGGTGTTGGGCACCCCAGTTTAGGCACTGGATCAAGCACTTTTACTTTTCATCTCTGGTACTTTTGCCAGTGAAGTCTTCTGCTGAAGCAAAGCTTTGTAGTCTGCTCATGTAAATACTTCTTTACCAGGAACCCAAATAAGATCAGTAAATGGGCCTGGTGCTGATCAGAAGATGTGATTTTCAGGTCCTACTCATCTGTTTTTCTGCCTCTGGATCTCAGACCCAAACAGAGAATTACTGATTATGATAGAGATTCCTGCCTAACTCTGTAAAATACATCATATACAGCCCAGCCAATAGTGTTGTCTATCTTGCACCACACCCGTTTTGTGACTTTCTTTCAGAAACTGCGTTTACACCCCACAATTAATTAAGCTGGGGAAAGCAAAAGTTGTGGTTCCCCTCTTCTTTTCCCAGAAATCTGGTCATACATTTGAGCACTACTTCCAGAAATAATAAAATCTTCTCTTGTTGTCGTAAGACATTTTTCTATTTTATTATTTTAATAGAAGATAATTTCTTGGTATTGCTCTTCTGAAAAATCAGGCTATTTATGCAAATGTCAGAGTATGGATTTAGCAGTCTAAGTTTAAGCACTTCTTTTTGAAAATTTCAGCCAAAGGGAGGTGTGCTAACATCCCGTGCACTGCACTCCAGCTCTGTGGCACAGTGATCCCAGTGCAATGCTCCACATGAAGCACTTATTAGCACACCACGCCATATTTAGCAAAATGTGCCTGCTGCTCCTAAGAGATGACTAAATAAACCTTGATAACAGAGTTGGCCTGACTCTTGTGGGATTTGTAACTTCCCACTGAGCAATAGAGATCATTATAATGTTTTAATTATATAATTCCCTTTTGCATAGTGCTATGATAGATAAGATTGAGTGTGTGTCAGCCTTTCCATTATAAACTTCAGGTCCCAGAGCATTAGTCATCCAGAGTAAGTGCTCATGTTGAGATGAAACAATGTAGGACCATTTCTATATTACAAAAACATATATAACTCAATTATTATTAAGAACACATTAGTAACTTAAAGGTCCCGATGGAATCACAAGCTTCTCCTTGGAACCCTGTAGGAACAGAAGCCACTCACAGTTACTGGGAACAAACTGTCTCAGCAGCTGCAATAGAGTCTAACAACACTGAATCTCCCTCTCTCCCTTTTATTCCCAAAGGCACCTCCAAATATCTGTGAATCATCTTACAGTCACATTGATGAGGATGATACCATAAGATTTGCATAGAAACTCTTAGAAGAATCCTAATTTGTAAGAAGGAACATTTTGGACAGATCACATACTTTGGATCCTGCACAGCCCAGATTTCTTGGCTAAAAGGGAAAAACTTCTGTGGAAAAATAAGACAGCCATCTAAAAGTATTTAACTTTTTTTCTGCTGTTTCAGATATTGTTAAAACTGGGCTATGTCTCTTTGGCCCTGAAAAGCCCTCTACAAAATGTTTAACCCACTTAGCACATTTTAAGTATCTCCATTGAACATCATACTGTTCCTTTCAAGGAAAACATTCTTCTGCTGCTCCTGGTGAAATCACAGGGGACTGTATCTCTAGGTGAGCTTCACAGGCAGCCTCAAGAGAGTTATTCCACAAATATGTCATGATCAAGGTCTAAGGTCTTACATGTCTAGGATGCCACTTTATTAGATTGACATATCACAAGACACTCTCTCTTATTTTACAACTCTGTAGCAAACAGGTGTCGTTCACAGAGGAGAGTGCTTATGCTGAAATATGCTTTTAAAGCAATACCGTGACCTTGTTCATTTCATACTTAGTTTGCAACAATTCTCTTTAGGAAACCTTAACTTAGGTAACTTTAAAACTCCAAGCCTCCTGTGGTCTTTTTTGTTGTAACTCCTTCTATGTTCTCGTATACGTAAAGCTTAAATGTTACTGGATCTTACCAGATCATCACTTTTCAATTGATTTCCATGTCCACCAGACAGCATCTTGCCTTTGCTTCCATACAGCAGAGACTTAACAAGGCAAGGGACAGACATTTTCATGAATGAAAATACTAAAGCGAGTTAACATAATAATAAAAGAATAAAACACCATGGAGGCAGAAGGACAATGATAAGATTGCACCTGATAAACCAGACTGAAGAGACAAAAGATCCTTATGTTTCAGAAAGTTCAGATTAGTGGATTGGGAACTCGAAGAAAGAAACACGTAAGCAAAGGACAAATTAATCTCTCTTTGGCAGTTTTCTCTAGGACTCAGCAGGCTACATGCAATGGGAATTAATGTTTTGGGAACTTAGTGAACGTATACAGACACTCATTTTCTCTCAGGATCTAGACTCAGAACTGCCTGACTGGGGACTCCGTGGGATAACCCCTTCCCTCAAGTACCTCCCCAGCCCCTGAGAATGAATTTGTCTCGTAACAACATTTATAAACAGGAATCCCAAGCAATGACCACTTTTTGCAAGGATGTATATTTTTGAGGAAGTAGATACAAGTGTGCTATTTAGCTTTAGATGTGTTTTGAGGGAGGCTGTGATAGTCTAATAGAAAACTTGTGAATAATAACAGCAACTCTTCAAAAATACTGAGGCAGGACCAAAATATGTATCACAGACTGTATGTCTTGCCATCTGAGTTTGAAGACTTGAATATAGATTGGACTTGATGATCTCAAAGTCTTTTCCAGCCTAGTTAATTCTGTGATTCTGTGAATACTTAGATTCAGAAAAACTACAGTCCAGCCAAGAGATTCTCCGCAGGTTGTGCTTCTGGACAAGCCATTATTTTTACAGCAGAATTGATNAGTTTTCTCTAGGACTCAGCAGGCTACATGCAATGGGAATTAATGTTTTGGGAACTTAGTGAACGTATACAGACACTCATTTTCTCTCAGGATCTAGACTCAGAACTGCCTGACTGGGGACTCCGTGGGATAACCCCTTCCCTCAAGTACCTCCCCAGCCCCTGAGAATGAATTTGTCTCGTAACAACATTTATAAACAGGAATCCCAAGCAATGACCACTTTTTGCAAGGATGTATATTTTTGAGGAAGTAGATACAAGTGTGCTATTTAGCTTTAGATGTGTTTTGAGGGAGGCTGTGATAGTCTAATAGAAAACTTGTGAATAATAACAGCAACTCTTCAAAAATACTGAGGCAGGACCAAAATATGTATCACAGACTGTATGTCTTGCCATCTGAGTTTGAAGACTTGAATATAGATTGGACTTGATGATCTCAAAGTCTTTTCCAGCCTAGTTAATTCTGTGATTCTGTGAATACTTAGATTCAGAAAAACTACAGTCCAGCCAAGAGATTCTCCGCAGGTTGTGCTTCTGGACAAGCCATTATTTTTACAGCAGAATTGATTGTGTATTGAAAAAATAAGTGGAAAGGCTCAGGCAAGTTAGATTAGGGAAGGTGGTGTTATTGCTAAAGGGAACTTCTTTAAAAAAATAATCGCACAAGCATGCACATGAAAAGATACATTGGTTCTGACTTACTCATCCCCTAAATACCTTATTTAGGGTCAAGTCAGGTTGATTGGATTGGTTTTGCCTCTGAAAGTCTGATTCACCCTAGCAACTGTGAAGGTTAACCTCCAGCTCTGATATTTAAAAGAACTGAGAAAGAATGGGAGAGTAAGGAGCAACAGCATAATATGAAAAAAATTTTTAAAAAATTCATCATCCTTTCTCATTGTTCAGAGCAGTGATAGCCAAGGTGAGCAACATTAGAAAAGTGATATTTTTACTCTGGCATCTGGAAAAGGAAAAAAATGTACAATGAAGATCATACACTTAGAGATCTCCCTGAGGTTTTCTTTTTACTTCTAAGAGTTTCTGAACTTTTTGATGGTGTGTTTTAGGAAGTCAATGCTGTGTTATTGTGGTATTATTAGTACTCAGACTTTTACTGGGGAAATTTTTGTGTGTGTCAGGCTAATTGGATCTATGCATATATTCAGCAGCCAAGAAAATGTAGCCCAGGGCACCATTCTAAGAGTTTATATTCTGAGCTACCTTCCAAATGGAGAAAGTAAAACATGGTCTGTACATCTGGAGTCTCAGAAAGGATTGTGGAACCTGGAACTGCAGTACTGAGGATTTAATTTTCTTCTGTTTCATCTGATTGTTATTTGAATAGTAATTTCTCTTACAGTAGCATGAAGAATTTTTTTTTTTTCATTTTGATAAAGCTGGCATGCTACTAAGCTTTTGTGATGGTTTGAGCTTGAGCCGATGGACAGCTCGTTTGACCAGTGGCGCTTTTCGAAATTTCCATATATAAAGGTGAAGGGAGAGGAAGTTCCGCTCTCTCTTTGGGGGGGTTGGCGTTCCAGCAGGAGGAGGGGGGGG